>WAAF01012629.1:400858-631134 GCA_013400475.1 Tricholaema leucomelas
GATTAAAACAAGTACAATGCCAGATTTAATCCAAGTTGCAGAAGACACATCCAGCTTCAGCACATACTTCATAACAATTACTAAGTTCTGCCACAAACCACATGCCCGTATTTGTGTCAAGAGTAAACTGATAATAAAACCCGACTTCTTTTAGCAGATTATTTACTTTCTTAGCTGCTAGAAGTGCTTTACTTTCCCAGATATTGACCTGGCAGTTTGTAATATTAGGAATTCCTACACACCAGTGAAGATTTTCTTTTCCTTTTTTTCCCCCCAGCTATTAGTTAAGGTTGCTCTGTACAAGCTCCACATCCTCCCTTAAAACTCTATGGAAATAGATAATCATGAACAGGGAAGAATAAACAGAAAGAGGCTTTAAGTTTAATCACAAAGATAATTTAAGCTGTTTTAGCAGCTATGTATTAGGGAATCATTAAGCCCCTTCATATTGGTTTTTCAAAGAATCAGCAGCATTATCAAATTGCTTTAACTTTGGAAGTATACAGAACTATCAGGGCAGAAGTAAGACAGCTACAATGTTTTATACTCAACATCTACATTCCTCCCTCTTTACAGCAGACAGTTTTATTACTAGCAACAGAAAGTGCCAGCATCACATAAACTTCTAAACCAAGGAATCGTTAATAACACAACTGCTGGTATCTAAAAGCTGCCTTTCTTGCTTGAAGTCTACAAACAACATAAGAATACAGATTAGTCCTATAGCAGCAAAATGTATTTTAAAAAGGACTTTGAGATTAAGCCTTGATGCTTAAACATGCTATAGAAAAATAATTTGCTCACATTCACAAGTGAAGTAATGTGCCCTATACTACTTGCTCTTGTATATTCCCCAAAGAAATGATGCAACACTCTGGAATGCTGATGATATTTCATCAGAAGGAAAATTCATAGTAAAATGCATTTTCTATACAAAGGAAAGGTGTCAGTTCTTGAATTCAACCACCAACTAAAGCTAAACCTTTAAGAAATGATAAAGAACTACAGTAATTTGAATGATTTCTCATAGTCCTGAAGTGAATTACATAAGCTTTTAACACAAACAGCACATAATATATACTTAACTACAATGTTTAGTAGCTACTAACTGCTGCATATCCTGCACGAGTTAATTAAGCTTATCTTCACCTCTGCCATTTTATTTTTTAACACTGTAAAAGTCTTACATGAAGTTCCAATGATTTCAAACTCAGGTCAGCAAATGCATCTCCAAGTTGCCTTTGAGTATGTACCATCTGGAAGAGTTGTGTGGACAGTGTCTGTGCCAGTTTCAAGATATTTTCATATTTTTTTTTGTTATCTCTCAATATATCTATTTGAGCTTCTAGTTCCAGATCTACTGTTCTTGAGCCACGACCCAATTTTTCAGAGATGATCTGACGTGTACACTGGAAAAAAAAAATTAAATTATAAAGAATCAAGCATATTCAGGACAGCAGAGCATACACCCATTTTCAGCTTCAAGGGACGTATAATTACAGACAATTCTTTCACAATCGCCCCTCCCAACAGAAGTTTGCACAACAAACCGAAAAAACAACACACTCTTTAGAAGTTTATCAGGACTCAGCAAGAACAGTTGGACAAGTCTCAACTCCTACTAAGATGAATATTCAAGTTAGCAAATCAAGAGCAGAACTAATTGTTTCTCAAGTAAAAGAGCACTTATCTCTTTTTAGGTTTGGTGAATCTCATTAAATTAGAAGAAGCACTTCAGCCCATTGCATTGAAGACAGTTAATGGGAGTATTACTAGTTCTGCATAAAAGTATCTAGCTAGCCATCTTTTGGTTCTCTGTCTACCAACCATGCAATTTCAGATCACCCATTCCATTTTCTCATCAAAAGAAAGTTATTTTCATTTTTTAGGGCTGTTTTTTTTTTTTTTCCCCTGGTTTAGTTGGTTGGTTCCTGGCTTTTTGTTGATGTTTTTGTTACTTGTTTGGGTTTTTACAAAGGGCAAGGGAAGGAGGCAAAGGTAGAGATGTGGTGGGGTTTAGGATGTTATTTTAAAGCTGACTGGGAAACTAGGAACTCTTACTGAGAAATATGTAAAACTATTAACATGCATTTCTCATTATTTACATGTCTACAAAACAGAGCTGACTGCCTCTAAAAGACTTACTACTTCTTTTCTGTCACAAGTCCAATTCTTAATACATTTAAAGTTCATTAAAACAGCAAGCAAAAGATGAAAAAGCTACAGATGCTTTCACTCAGTCACTGACTGTGACATCTCAGGCTGCTACCACATTCCGTTTTTCTGTGATACCTTCTTAGAAAGATTGAAGCCCAACTTGGCAGTGAGCATCCCAAGATACACACTAGACTTTGCCTTGACTGAGACAAAGGAGAAGCCATTTGCAAAGCAGATCTGTATCAAATCAACACCATTTTCTCCACGGGAAGCAGGAGCAATTTACTGTTTTAGTAAGTTACTTGAAGTTCACCTGTGGAACTTAAATCTAATCACAAATCTGCAACTAAGTTAGGTGAAACAATCCCCAAACATATCTTGTATCACATTCCCAAATATGTAACAGCTCTGGATTCAGCTACTTTAGTTTAATCGAGTCTTTGCTTATGTCTAAAGAGATAAACATTTAACCTGCTAGAACTTTATGTTCTTTCCACATTTAATGCACAAACACTCAGGAATGAACAGGTAGAACAAGCTGGTCATAACTCGTAAGGTTTAGATTGGAAGTTAGAGACTCTTTGGCTTCCTTAGATTCAACTAATTAACTAGAAAGACCACAGCTAATCCAGAAGACATATGTCTGTCAAGAATGAGAAATTGAAGAGAGCCTAACAAACCATACCAATATAGAATACAACCTTGCTAGTCTGCAATAGAAATTGCCAAATACATATTGTCGATGAGTGTAATCAGAGTGTAAAGTAAGCATTTTACTGGGAACTATGGAATTTATAGAAAAAGTCTGGCTGTTATAAAAAAAAAAGTAAATCAGATACTCAGTCTTCCCTCACACCCCCCCCCCAATGTTTGGAAGCAAGAATAAATTACAAAGGAAGGTATCTTTTCAACCACTGAGTATTTGCTTCAGAAGTTACAGTAAGACACCTAAAAAAACCCAGCAGTGACAAGTGAGGAAAAACTAGTAATCAGAATGACACTGTATACTTTGTTAATCTGAGATGTAGCTAAAGCAGAACACTGAGGCTGAACAAGAATGTATAAAGAAAATGCACCTAGCTATTTTGACTTACTATGGTTCTAAGTGCACTAGCACAGACACAAAAGTTGCTATATATTCTCACCAGTTAACAGAAAATGCCACATATTAATTTCATTTTGCTTTGTTCCAAGAAGAGTATCTATAAAGAACAGTACTCTGAGTAAGATCATGCTCCTCAAAAAGAAAGCATACTTAACTGTCTCCTCACAGATGGGTATGGCTTTGGAACTTATTCAACAATAACTGAATTTTACAACTCCTAATACAGGCACTGTGACAGAGATACTGCTCATGTCAGATTCTTTAAGAACTTCCTAGTAGCAAGTTTCACCACCAACTCCACTTGCATATTAATGCTTGGTACATTCAATAGCATGAATTTCAGTTCAGATTGAACTGCTGAGTTCCTTTCACTAACCACTCGCTCCTGCCCTTTATTTCTGCATCTTCTAACCTATGATCAGTTAGTTCTTATTTAGTGCTATGGTCTAGATGACTGGATAGGGCTGGGTGATAGGTTGGACTGGATGATTTTGGAGGTCTCTTCCAACCTGGTTGATTCTGTGATTCTTCCCACAACCCCTCTAATGGGAACCAAACCAAGCCAGTATGCCCACTAACTGAAATGTTGTCCTGAATCAAACAAAATATGCTTTTGGTATGTAGCCTACATATGAAGTATTTTCAAATGCATGACATCTCCAGAAACATTTGCTGAATGCTCCCTCAAGCTGAGAATGAATTCATAAGCTGTCTTTGAATTATCCTATTCCTCAAAAAAGGCCATACAAGAAATACAGGATTCTAGAAAGACCACAACTGACCCATCTGCTTCAGAATACCCACGAAACAACTTCAAGCTCATAGACTTAATGAAAACAGATTAATCTACTTTTCTGAACATGCTAGTCTGTTTGCTATGTGCTAACTGATGGGATTTCAGCAAGAGGGAGGTTTAAGACAAAGAAAGAGATCTAAAAATCCAGGCTTTGCAAAGTCTCCTGCCAAAAAAAATGCTCTAAACAAGGATTTGAGATCACCATTTCAAGCATTTTCCCTAGTCCTCTGACTAATACTTAACATCAGTGGGTTTGTGATTAACTCATGGGAATTTGTCTTGTTTTCTAAATCAAGGCACCAAAAAGAGAATAGGGCCAAGTCTTCTATTTAGTTGAGTTACTGTAACAGATCCTTTAAGAAACATTGACTCTTGAGATTTAATAATTTTAAGGGACAGATTCAATTGAACTGCACATATTCTGATGGGACCACCATGCATTCCAGGAATAGCTGACAGACTTAAGCAGTTGCTATAAAATTTAGATAAGAAAAAAATTCTTGAAGTCATTTAATTAGACATAGAAGAGAAGCAAACTTCTGATTATAACACAAAGAGCAGCACAAGCATTTACTGTAGAATTTCTCAAACCCTGCTTCCCATTCTCACTGGGCAAGAAGTCTTTATCTGGACTTATGAACATTGGAAGGATTCAGATCTGTACTTTATAAGGGATTTTTTTTCCACAGATTTTTCATTTCTTCATGGTTTGCTGTAGATCTCACTGATGTAAAACCCACCTGTCTGCATCTTTGTCATTTGAGTTACAGACATAAAAGCTCTTTTTCAAAACTTCTCTTTCTTTAAAACTCCTGACCATAATGTATTCCCTGATAATTGTTCCTTATCTCATGGCTTCTTAATGAGAGTCATTTCTGGAAACTGGTGTGCTTCAAGTACTTTTTCTTTTTTCATTATTTTATCAAATCCCAATTGATAACAAAGAAGCACCATACAGGAGTATGACGAGCATGATGACACACAAATCAAAGCAACAGCTCCAACACTAAGAACAATCAATCAGGCAAGACACAGCAAAAGCATGAGAATAGTGATTAACAGGTATGGAATTTCTAGGTGGGCCTGACTTTTTTCTGTTAGCTAAAAAAATTATTGTCTCAGCAATCAAATCAGGGAGCAAAAAGAATTAATTAAAACACATTAGTGCTGATTGGACACTGGAATGGGCTGCCCAGGGAGGTGGTGGAGTCGCCGTCCCTGGGGCTGTTCAAGACAAGATTGGACGTGGCACTTGGTGCCATGGTCTAGCCTTGAGCTCTGTGGTAAAGGGTTGGACTTGATGATCTGTGAGGTCTCTTCCAACCTTGGTGATACTGTGATACTTACCTTCTGTATGCTAAAGAGGACATGAGAAATGGAACAGTCTATACTTTGCTAAATCAACAACACCTATGAAAGATTTTTCATTTAAAGCGAGATATGAAAAAAAGTTTACAAAGAATGACAACACTTGGAAGAAAACTAAGCCTTCCCTCTGCATTCTCTGTTACTCTCTGCAGCGAAAGTCACAATGACAGGTTACTTTCATACAATAGTACAATGCTTTAAGAACTTCAGTCCAATCTAGTAGCAAATTTCTAGAATAGATACACACACTTGCATACCTTGTAGGTGTTTAGGCTCCATTTTCTCACCAATTCTAGTTTCTCCATTGCTGGGTTTTTCACTTCATCAGCTAACACAACAGGTCCACTCTTCTGTTGCACTCTGCCCCCTATGTCAGACACAAAGCAAATCTTCAAGGCCTTGGGTTTTTTGTTTTAAGGTATTAATAGCAGGTATGGAAAACCTGTGCAACTGCAGATGAAGAAGCAAAGCAAGGTGACTCTTAGGAAGAGCTTAAGATGAATAAGCAAATTTCAAAACCCATTCCAGAAATATTTATTTTTAAATGGATACAAAGTGTGTATGTATCTCAACAGCTCATGTAGTAACAGGCTGAATAAAGCTTACCTGAACACACAGTTTTACTTAACAACCTTAAAACAGATTAAGAAATAAACATGTCTCAAAATCTATGTTTTAAAAATCCAATAAGTGAACAGTCTTTTGGATTTAGCCAATGCAGAAGTCTGGCTGAACCCTGTGACCATTAAGTGAAAATTATTGGCACATAAATACTGTTGTCACAGAGTACAACTAATTTATTTCAAATCAGATTTTTTTCTTTTCCAAGGAAGGTCATCCTTTCCAGAAGATATGTTCAGCCAATTTAACTTGCTTCAGCTTTATTAGCATATTTTATTAGAAATAATTACTTCTTCAAACCACCAATATACAAAGAGCAACTAAGAAATATTTAATGCAACAAATTAAAATATCTAGGGTTGATCATTGCATCATAATTGCTAATATTTAGCATTTGCAAGCTAGAATGGGATATCATGTGAATTCTAAGTTTTAATTTTGCAAAAAATATTTCCTAGTGTCCCAAACAGTAAAAAATGCAAAGCACTACCACTTTTAAAGCAACATTTTTTCAGGTACTCCTGTCTCTACTGCTACTTACAGTCACCTTAACCTTGCCAGGTTATTTACGTAAGTAAGTTTTTGGACAAAAGTCTATGCTGATGCCTCAAGATACTCCTTTAGCATCAAACTCTGCTATGTTCTTGATGTCTTCAAAACACTGTACAAACATTTTGTAATTAATCCTCTCAACACCCTTATGAGGTAACCGAGTAGGTTTTCTCCTTTTATATAGGAGGAAACAGACAAAGATGTTAAGTAATTTGCCCAGAGGCACAGAATGAGTCAAATGGCAAAGCCTAGTTTGGGTGTTCTGAATTCCTACTGGCCACCTCAATCTGTTCTGCTAGAATATGCCATCGTTTTGGAAAAAAAGCCTGAAGTTTTAACTTTATCCTAAATAGAAGATTTTGATTACTCCTATTTTAGCTACTGCTTGTTATTAATGATATTTGGGAACTATTTTTTAAAAGTTTATGGCATAAAACGCAGCATACAGAAAGGAAAGCAGAGGTTATTTTGTGAACTATTAAAAGCCAGAAATGAGAGCCACCAAAAAGCCCCAGAAGTTGTATTTCCACCTAACAGCAAGTCAAGTTATTAGAGACACAGAGGAGTTAGTACAGTGTCAGCAAAGACAAGGGCGTTATCCATTCAGTGCTATGATACCTGTGGGAATAATTAAATCACAACCTTGTCCAGCCAGTCTGCTAGCTGCTGCACTGCTAGGAGATATAACAGATGATTTGGGTGATGCTGAGGAACCTGAAAAGGCGACACATTTAACCATGAAAATTCATCATCTTCCTTTAGAAGCCACCATGTGCTTTTATACAGTGTTTTCCAAAACAAAGAAATATTTGCTTCAGCAACACTCTAAGAAGCATTCACAGAAAAGTTGCTGGAATTTTTGATGGAAATGCTTTTTAAGAGATGCAGCTGTTCATGTGAACTAGTCCAAGTTTTCTTTATTTAGTCTTTTTCTTTAGGTCATGATGCCAAACTTTTTTTTTTTTTGTATTCACAACTAATCAAAATATGACTGACTTCCTCGATACTATCAAGAGAAACTTCTGTGAAAGATTATTATATACAGCTTCCATACATGAAAACTCTTTTTTCAGGTGTAAGTAAATTTCATTCTGCACTGTCACTGAATTATATTCACAGCAGTAAGGAGTGAAGTAAGCTCTGAAATCTGTGCCAATTTCAGATATACTTGATTAACATCTGCTCTGAAGTCTGTGTAAACATTTGGCAATAAGCTGTCCTGAAGATTGTACAAACCATTAGCTGTTAAGGTGTGCAGGCTCCACCCCAAAAGACAGATTTTACAGCACTTGCTTGTTCTCTTTAAAAAAACCCAACAAATACAATGTTAAATTACCCTTACCATGTGTGTTCTCTAAGCTGGTTTACGATTATGCTTTTCAGACCTTCACCCCCCTTTCACATTGTTTAAATGTAAAGTGGCATTCTTATGAAATGTACAGGTTTTATAACCCAAACTAGGTTTATCCTCTATACTGGTGAGTAACCATCATATTGAGGGGGACTTTATTACTGCTGTTGCTGAGAAATTCTGAGATACTTCAGGATTGTCTGTGCTGGGGGAGAAGGGAAACTGAACCTAAATTTTAGTAGTTTCCACAAAATCTAATTCTCAGGAACACTAAAAACATCACACAACGTAACTGAATTACCAACCAGCTTTTGCTTTTTGAACGTGCTACAGAGCACATGTGGTACATGAATTCACTGTTTTAGATCCAAGGGCACAGAAGAGATGAGACTGAAAGCTCATTTGTCCTTCTGTAGAGATACATTGCATAAGAGCTGCAAATGGATTCAGCCAGGCATAAAAGTTTGATGGCAAGATCCAGCTAAAGGCCTGAAGACTGAATCACTTCAGCAAGCGAGCCAAGACAAGCAGCTAAAAAAAACATAAATTCCTTATCATTTGACACAGTATAATGCAGTCTTATGCAGGCTTCATCACTCAACATCCCTCAAATCCTAAAAACCCTTCCCTCCTCCAGTGTTGTCTACTTTGCATTCAGAAACCAAAGCCCTAATAAGGACACTCAAACAGCAGATTTGAGCAATTTTTAGAAATAGGGCAATTATTCTACTTTTGGCCATAGATTCATAAGAAGTATTAGTTTCTACCACCTCTCTGACATTTGGTCAGAAATGAAAAATCTGAAGAAAATATTCGTAGACAGAAAAATGCAGTGTATGAAGTGTTAGAAATTACATGTCCAGAACATTTGGATTTCAGACATACTACTGTAGCTTGAAACAGTGTCTTAAGACATTAATTCCCCTACAGACTAATGGACTTAACAGCTGCAACAGTTAACCTGCTAATAGAATTCAGAACAGCAAGAATGGTGAGCAGTTTGCCATCTGCCCAGTTTTTAGCTAGATATTTTGCTAATTTCAAAGACTTAAGAAAACCACAGCATTTACTTGGCAATATATGTAAAGCACAGCATGCAAATATTTGTTTTCATAAGCACAGAGTTTTACTAAACAGGAAATGAAGCAAAATGTAAATTAGGTCTATGACTACAAAGAGACATTTTCACAGCTGCTCATCTGAGATTATGCCAAATCTTTCAAATTCAGAAATTATCAAAGCTACCTAATTAAGGAAAATATCACTTTCACACACTATCTCATGACACTCTTGTTCATAGGCAGATAGGAAACACTGTTATTACAAGCCTGTTTATCACTTTATTTTTCACTGTTTAATACTAGCTTAGATTCTCTAAAAATGTACATTAATATATACATGGTAAATTAACTGTTAACTGAAATCCTTCTACTACAAACAACTGCAACCCTGGGCTGAGAAAATATGAGAACAAACACTTTTTCACTAAGTAGCACCTGAAAAAAAGACCCACAGCATTAAGGGAACTATCAATAAATAATTCAATAGTATCAAGAAATAAAACAATCCCCCTGTTATGTTTCTAATCAGGACAATACCTGCAACATTAAACTTTGAAGTAATGTAAAACTCTTCAGCCTGGCACCAGTTCAAGGTGCTCAAGGACTTCCCTTCCTCTAAATGAAGATCAGTTTAACACTAAGTAGTTTCCTCTAGTCCCCTGACAGATGGTACAAGTGTGGCATATATTCTCTATTTTAACAAGTCAGCTGCCAGAGAACATAAACAGGTTGTCGCTAATGCGCATCCCAATGACACTCACACCAAAGCAGATACAGAAGCCTGCATTCCTGACCAGATGAAAATATCCCTAGAGAGTTCAAATCAAGAAATAGAAAAAAAAACCCAAACAATCAGTTACCTTTACCTGGAAATGGTCCTGCCTCAACAACTCCCTCTTTGGTGCTGTCAAAGCCATGAGATGTTATTTTGGTTTCAGAAAGCCCCAGTCCAACTGGTAATGAACATTTCAAGTCCTTCCAAAAAATTGAATAAAAACGGAAAGTTAATGTTTAAAAAGATAAAAGTGTCTCAAAAGTATTATAATTCAGTTTCAACAGTTGTCAGACACGCAATTGTGCTTTTAGTCTGGAGTATCTTCCTTGGTGTCACAGCATTCCTCTGTGATGCACAAATAAAACCTAAACGAATGAGAAACACTTAAAAGTGTAGCCTGTGTATTTATTCTGGGTTGTTTTGTTGTTTTTTTGGTTTTTTTTTAAATATTAATGAACTACTACAACACCATCTCCTACAGGATCAGTTACCAAAAATATGACCCACATCATCATGTTACGTGGTCTGAAGCTGGTACAAGCAACCATATCAGTTTAATAACATTTCCAGCTAAAAAATGTCAGGCATATGGAACAACCTTAGACCAAGAGCAGACAATATTTTACAAACCAAACTTCCTTGGAAGCAACTATTGGAATGTTAACTATAAAGAAAGATAAAGCAAGAAATAGTCTTAAAATTCAAATTCACAGCATTCTTAATTTCCATAATAGTACACGAAATCTCTTTGATATTTGACATGAGAGAAACACCCAGAAACACCACTTCAACAGCTTTTACACTTTTGAAATTTGTTGTCTTGAAACTGCCTGAGATGACCTTGCTGAGAGCTAGTTCAACTACTACAACCAGCTTTCAACAACTATAGTCTCCATAGAAAGCCAATGCAGGCCTACTACTGAACCAGGACTTCATACACCATAATTCCCATAGTTACTGCCTATTTTTGCTATTTTACTGACCTCTACAAAAAGCTCCCGAAGGCCTCCTGCCCTGTATTTCTAGCTATCTGATTTAAGTTTCAACCTCTGGTGTTAGAGAATGTATTCAGTGCTTAAAAAAATATTCAGATACTCAAATCAATGTAAACCCACTACTTTGTACAAATAATAAGTAAAATCAAAGATGTAAGACATGTTCACAAAGAATCAAGTATCAAGAAATCAGAAAACTGGCAGATTCTGGAGTCAGGTACTGTTTTACACGTCTTCTGCATCCTCAGAGTAGCAGAAGAGATAAAAAAGTATACAGAAGCAATAACGAAACTTCCAGAGAAGAACTACACATAGCTTTAAGATGTGCCTGCACACGTGCAAAAACTATGTATGATCTAAGCAATGCCTCTAATTACAAAGAAATCACTATTTTTAAAATCCACATTTGACTTATTACTGTAGCTGCTTGATCCACAAAGCAGAGGCAACCTAATGCACAAGAACGGTACTGCCTAGAGGCTCAGACTGTCAAGTGACTTTGGATCGCATCCCCACTGATTTAGGTAGTTGTCTTCAGCTTAAGACAAACTCCTGGAGAAGTTAAAAAGGAAAGGTTATCAACAAATGAATTGCAGAAATCTTGTTGACATTCACTGAAAACTCAGGACTTCGCTGCAACCAGGCTAACCTATGGCCACACTTCCACTCACATTTAATAACAGATTGTACTGTATTTCTGCATCTGAAGCATTATAACAACAATGGATAAATAAACAGCATGAACAACGAATAGCTGTCAGGAGCAGAAGCTGATCTGACAAATGAGGTGTATCACAACATTGGATACACACTGTTTTCAGCCTTTACAACTGACTTAAATGGAAGCACCAATGTTATGTACTTTCAATTTGTGATATGCTGGAAAGCCTGTGCTTCACCTTGGTTTAAGCTAATGAAGTCAATTTAATGCAAAATGTAGCAATTGGTAGGAGCTGAAAAAGCAGAAAGACTTGAAAAAGGATAAAGAGACTGGAGAGAAGATGCACTGACTGAACAAAAAGGATATAGCATCCTTTTTCTTCCTGAAGACACATTGGCATGTTGTGTAGTTGTCAGAAATATATCTAAACCTGTATCTAAATGAATGCAGAAAGCCAGACTTCTTAAGCATGTTTGCAACAGGGATCTAAGCAATCATCTCTATTTAAGGTTAAAATGCAGAATGTGGGCTTTGTAAAGACAAAAGTTTGTATCTAAACTTAAACAACTGTACTACTGCTGTACATTCAACCTAATTCCAATCTGAAGCTAAACACAGGATAAACAAACTACAGAGTTCAATAAACCAGAGTATTGTAAAACATCCTTCTCTTAAAATAAAGTTATTTGAATCATGAAAATTAAGACCTAGAATGGTGTATATATACACATAAGGCATTTTTGTACATAAGTATGTATGTACTCAGACAAGTATTTGATGATATCTACATTTTTTTTTCATTGGCAAAAAGGCAAAGTTTAATGTAAAGAACTACATTCAAGCCTGGTTTTAAACATCTACATTAACCAGTTGAAATACAGCCTCCTGAAGATATCCTTGTATATGAATGTAAAAGAAAGACTTGCTATTTGTTGACTTATACACAATCAGATTTGTCATCAAAAACTCAATTATCATCAAAACACTACCTTCTCATTGTTTACAAAGCAATTGATCCCTTCCATAATTTACAAAAAATGGTAGTTTAGTAACAGAGGAAGAAGATATGTGCAAAAAAAATTCACATTTAAAGAGACTGTACAACAGCACTTACATTTTAGAGTTGTAAAAAGGCTGCGTGACTGACTTAGTTGTTCTTTTTTGTAGGTTTGTTACAACAACATGGAAAGCAAGGACATATTTCCCTGCTACAATATAGTGATTATATAGAATAGAATAGAATCAACCAGGTTGGAAGAGACCTCCAAGATCATCCAGTCCAACCTAGCACCCAGCCCTATCCAGTCAACTAGACCATGGCACTAAGTGCCTCATCCAGGCTTTTCCTGAACACCCCCAGGGACGGTGACTCCACCACCTCCCTGGGCAGCCCATTCCAATGGCAAACCACTCTCTCTGTGAAGAACTTCCTCCTAACATCCAGCCTATACTTCCCTTGGCACAACTTGAGACTGTGTCCCCTTGTCCTGTTGCTGGTTGCCTGGGAGAAGAGACCAACCCCCACCTGGCTACAACTACCCTTGAGGTAGTTGTAGACAGCAATGAGGTCTGCCCTGAGCCTCCTCTTCTCCAGGCTAAACAACCCCAGCTCCCTCAGCCTCTCCTCATAGGGTTTGTGTTCCAGGCCCTTCACCAGCTTTGTTGCCCTTCTCTGGACATGTTCCAGCACCTCAACATTTCTCTTGAGTTGAGGAGCCCAGAACTGGACACAGTACTCAAGTGTGGCCTGACCAGTATATTTTGACTATACATTGCTCCTCTAGCTAAAGGAAGATTTTGATGACCGTATCTGCTTTCAAACTCTTAGTTGCAAAAGGAAAAGCAAGTATTTAGAATTCATCAAAATTTGTTGATACATTTCAATCCCACAAATCTGTTAAAGTATCACATCACAGACACAAAGGCAGAACTTCAACTGTATACAGCTGAAAACTATTTCATGTTTATGCAGTTATCTAGTAGAAGTATTTTCATAGTTTAATTTCACTAGGTCTCGGAGCTAGAAGTATAAAAGCCTTACAACTCAGAAGATTCACAAGTCAAAAGGCTGGACTACCTGTCCCATTCTCGGCCACTTAAGCATGCCAAAGGCTCAATCAGGAAGTGAAAGCATAAAAATGGGAAGAGAATGGAAAGGTTTATTCAATTGTTTCATCTCCTGAAACCAGTTTTCTGGAACTGGCATGCAGAAATGAGTTTTAAATTAGCCTAAGTTACCTAAAACATAACTGCCCAAAGTAAAAAAAAAAAAAAAAAAAGACAAAAAATCTAACTATGCCAGTAAATGTGGCAAAACCTAAGAGATGAAGATACTTCAGGCTGAATGTGAGAGAGAAGACCAGGAGTTTTTTCTAGAAGGAAAAAGACAAAGAGTAATTATGTCTGCAATCTGGCAATTAAACCAGAGAATGAGAAACTGAGCATATGTACTCAGATGAATCAAATCAGAGAGCTTTTTTTCATGATTCTAGTAAGATAGATTGAAGACTCGCAACAAACTCCATTTATCTTTTGCAGCCTAAAGTTTATTCCTGGTATTGTATACATGCTTAGTTTTGTCCCCTTAAGAGTGAAAAAAGAGCCAGGAGAAGAGAGTTTATAACGAGTAAGACAAAAAACAATTGTTACGATTTCATAAACTCAGCCTGATAAGAACTTTTTATAGATTTTTTTTTTAAACCATTGTTCGTTTAAACATAGCAAATAGCTAAGAGCTGCCTGAAAACCTGTACAGGCAGACCAAACAGTATTTTTATTTAAATTTATTCCTAGGCAGCTTTCACACCATACAGCACGTTAATGAATTAAGAGTAACAAGCTTCCTTATTCCTTCCCATAGTCTTCATCTTCCAGCCCCCTCAGTGACATAAAAACATCACTAGTCTAATCACATCATTATAACAGCATGGGAAGAAAACTTCCAGAACTCAAGGATAACTGAAATAAGAGAAGAATATAACCCAGCAAAACTGTTTTGCGTGGTGAGTTTTCATACATAAAGCAGTAAGAAAAACATGTTTGATCAGGAAATGCTGAAGTCCCCTGTTATTAAGACAAACAAATATCCAAATGTTGGGCAAATGGTTCTACACACTAGATTTTTAAACCTTAAATGAGTTCAAACAGAACACAGAGATCTGACAAGCACCCAGTCAAGCTTTTTTCCTAATGAAAGGACACTAGACATTTCATCCAATGATGACTGAAGCTACAGTCTTTCTAGTGAAAAAAGCTTTCCATCCATCACAGGGGCAGGACAGAACTTGTCAGAATTCCACAGGCATCTCTTAGTATTACAAACAAGACAGAATTAGAATGTAGCACCACGAACCAAAAATATGTATCAAATAGTGCTATATCACATTCTCACAAGACTGGAACTACTATGCCATAATGTCATTTCAGAAGGAAGCAACCTCTGCTTTCTGATGTTCTTTAAAACTAAAGGCATTTTTCTTCAAAGAAGGAGCAACCCTACTTGTTTCCAGGTAAACACATTTGCAATGCACTGCCTTACGAAAAAAAACACTTCCCATGCTCAAGTGCACATAAATACTGCATTTGCTGGAAAATTAATATCCATTTTCATACCTGGGCAGCTTATTGATGAGGTGAGATGTTAAACAGAAAGTGAGTCTAGAGGAAAGTTTAGTTTTGCAATTAAAGAAAAGGTTATACAGCTACCCCTCAGTTTATCAAAACTTATTATCACAGCTGCTCAAGTTTTTACTGCAAAATAGCTAAGTATAACAGTATAAGACAAGAAAAATCCACCACCAAAACAACCCAGGATAAATTACGTTTCCCTGTTTACATCTGAATTGTACAACATCTAGATACACAGCTCCATGACCATAAGAAGACAAGAAGAAACTAAAATTACACCTTTCCAAGAAGGTGTAATTGAAATTAGTATATTGCAGTTTGAGTGCTCTAAACTGTGCTGTGGTCACATACTCTTGCAGAGCACTGCGACAGCAGCACAACTTAAAGTGGCAATGGTTTCTTGCCCTTTTCTGAAGCGACTGCCTAAAAATTAGTACTTATCTTGTCAAGTCAATAAAGACCTCTGAAAACCTGGCACAGACATTTTGTGGCGCAATGCGTATTGCTTTAGGTTAAAACAAAAAATTACCTGGCAAGGAGAAAAAGGGAAAGCACAGCATTAAGCACCAGAAATAACAAACACAAAGCAAGAAGAATAGAAGCTAAACATTACAGTTTGAAAGAAACAGATTAGTAAACAGACCTAGATGTTAATTCCAAGGAGTTTGTTTTCTTTGCTTTGTTTATAAGAAGTCTTGATTATCACATACTCTGAGTTTAGGTCACACACGCAGGTGTTAACTTGTACAAGACAGTTCAAAAAAAACCCAAAACATTTGAAATGCACCTAATTTTCCCTGATATCAGAATAAGCATTGTGAAAAAAGAAATTACAGCAGCAAAATAATCTATGCTTGCATTGTATAAATTTTCTGCAATTCCATCAAATATTTGACCCATTTTTGTGGAAGTAGAACCATAGAATCATGTCAAAATATAGTAGATTCCAAGCCAGAAAAATAATTCTCATACTAGAAAACATTTACTTCAGCTCTTACATGTGTCCACAGACAAAAACTACTTTGGTATTCTGACTTTCTACAGAAAATGGTGATTAAATTTTGACTGCACAAGGGCTCTGACCCAGTCAACAACAGCACGAGTTCCATTTACTGTAATTTCTAAGAATTAGATGCACTACACTGAAGAAGCAATTATTATTTAAAGATAGCTTAGCAATCAAGTCACAGAAGCATCAAGGTCATCAGGCTTAAAAATAGTAAATCTGTTTCTCTACTTCCATGTGAACCAAAACTCATTACCACTTCAAGGTTCATTTCTGTTTTCCCCCTTAAACATAGATGCATTCTCATCAAAATTTAGTTTTAACTTGATTAAATGTCACACTAATTTTTACATTATATAACTTAGTGTAATGACAGATCCTAAGTCCTCCCTCACTGCAGTGCTACTCATTAAAAAAAAAAAATCATAGCCCACTCAGCAGAAATAGAAAAAAAAATTGCAGTAATAAAGGTAGTACTTTAGTGAGAACTCTAATACAGATGTGTTTCCACCTCAGGAAGTTATATACTTGTTTATACATCTATGCTCACTATACAGCTATCCCGCAAACAGAGCCAAATGGTCTCAGATGTTCTTCTCATCATGCATTTTATGTCTTAGTATTTTTTAAATACATAGTTCTAAATATTTAAACAACATTTTTATTTATAACACCTGTATTTATTTATAACAGAATAAAGACATGTTCCAGACGATAATCTTAGTATATAGTTAAATGATTGTTTTCCTATGTTGGAAATCCTGCTGGATTCAAAATCAGTATCCTCATGCTTAGATTCAATAATTAGAAACGTATACAGTTGATTGTGGATTACAGAGAACCCAACGTTTTGCACTATTTAACATTCAGAAAAAGTCTGCCACTACTAGAATACCTTTTGAACAAAAAAGTTATTGTAATGTTCAGCATCTGCTTGAATTTAGCCAACCTCAGCAATAATATATCACCTTTGAAGGTGTTTTTCCATTAAAGCAAAAATTCAGAAGATAAAATTAGAGACGTATTTATTTTACCAGAATAGGGAATTTGATTTTAATTTTTTGAACGTTTCCCCCTCTAATCAGCATTTCAGTAGGACAGAATAAAATATTTAAGTTCTGCTCAGCATAAACATGCACTTCAAGTCAGTTTTAAAGCTTATTGATTTTATTAAAACCTAAGTCTCAACAGATTTCAAATAAATGTGGATAATTAACCAGTCCTTGTACTTCCGGCTGAAAAATAAAATAAAACCAATCCCAAATTCAATAAACTATGCCATAGCACCCTCTGCTGGACAGACAGGTACAAGAAGAATTCATACACCACACAGATGATTAAGGAAGTACAACTTTTTTCAATGTGTAACAATTGAGATGGATTCTGACATATCTCACCTACATAGCATACAGCAATATACTAATTTTTCATTTCCAACACAAGAAAAGTTACTTTTCTCCTGTTTACAACTTCAAAACAGGACGTGACTATTTATTATTATCTATGTTGCCTCCAAACTTTTTTGATATTAGGATACCACAGACAATCGGATAATTCTGCATGAAAAAAATCAGGATTTGGTAGCCTGAAATCACAGGAATTGCCAAGTCTCACATTTTAAAAAGAGTTGGGTTTGTGCTTTATGAATAAAACTGGTGGATGAAAAAAAAAACAAAACAGTCATCTCAAGGTTCAGAGACAAGAATGTAGAAGAATATACACTTGACTATGTATTACAGAGCACCTGAACCTTTACCAATTCTTTCATGTTTGGAAATATTTGCCACTACTGACATGACTTTTATACAAAAAAGGTTATTTTAATGCACAATCACATTACGTTATGTCAACTTGAACCATTTTTGAACTTCAAAGGAATTCTTCCATTGAAGTTCTAGAAAAATGACATTAAGTGAATCCTTTTATGCACGGTATTGTAATGTTAGCATTTCTGATAATGGTATCTTGTTCGACAGCAAAGGAAATCCTTACCCTGTTAAAGCTGTGCTCATGAGAATCTTCCAGCTGTCCATTGCTAGTCACAGGAATTTCTGCTGCAGAATTTTTGGGAGATTCTTGAGCCATTGCACCTTTCTACAGAGTAAGAAGAAACAGGTTAGCATTTGTCTTAAATTTTCAATAATCGACCTATATGAAAATATAGGTTTTGAAACAGGTATTTTATTTCAACTCCTATTAGTAATACCTGATACACTAGGCCTGTATACATTCATTTAATCATATATCCAAACCACATTAACATGTTATCACAGCTCAGACAAAAGTTATTTAAAGCTTCAAGATCTAAGAGAAAACTAAAATTTAACCCAGTGATATGGGGAGTGGGAGCACATCAGACACTAATGAAACATGGGGCCAGACAAGTATTTTCTATGCACACTTGACCCTCAGAATAGTTCATACATCTCAAACTATAAAAAAGGGCAAGCTTGGCTTTAAAAAGTTTTATATTTATATATCATTAGATAGTATAATTTTTATATATGTGTAAGACATATTAGAGTAGGTCAATGAGTTTAAATAAATGTGTTAAAAAAAAGTAATGACTCCAAACTTTAAAACTGCTTCTTATTTTATCATAATACAGTGCCACCTTCTGACTAAACCGCTGGTACGCAACTTTCGATCAAAATGTAAAGTGGAATGCAGAAATGAGAACTTAAAAGCATCAATTCAATCCAAGAATACAAGTCAGTTTCAAAACACAGCTGTGAAACCACTGCTTTCAAGAATGATCTAAAGTATAATCCAGGAGAGGCATTCCTGCAAGAAATGTACACCACTCACAAGCACCTGAAGAGGGAATCTACAACTACCTAAAAGACATCAAAAATGTTACCCGCTTACAAGTCTGCTGAGCGCTTCATTAGTCAACAAAAAGTTTAAAAGGTGGAAAAAAATCAACATACAACCAAAGAAGTGTTTGTTCAGTTACTTATAAAAAAAGTTGTCTTAAGTCTTCAAATCAGCCTAGGCACCTGTGCAAGACATGGTATGCCATCAACAGGTATTTGATAGTAGGTGCTTTCTTTCCCTAAAGCTCCTAAATCAAACCAAACCAGCTCTTTTCAAAGGACCAGGAAGAGGCCCAGTCAAAGCACCAGCAGCTGTTTAATCACAACTGTAGCTTTTACAGGATATCCACGTAACAGAGAGATTTGACTAGTACTTAGGATGACCTGCATCATTCTTAATCTTCTATCACACGCCATTGCTAATACCTCCCCCACTTTAATACCGCTTCATTTGTCACAGAATGATAAGGGTTGGAAGGGAACTCCAAAGATCATCTACTCCAGACCCCCTGCCAGAGCAGGTCACCTGGCAGTAGTTACAATAGCAACCCTGATTTCCTTAATAAGCTTCAAGGCTTTTCAAGCTTTTTCCTAACTATATCACCATCTGTGGACTCCAATAACCACACTCTTATAACTCTTAATAGCTGTCAAAGCTATGCTGCCACAACTTCTTCCAAAGACTATAAATTACTGATACTTCACCTCTATCAAAGTTCATTGAGCTCTGAGTAAATTCTAACCCATATAGAGAAAAGAAAGAGAAAGGACAAGCCATGCTTAAGAATCGTATTTATGAACTACAATCCATGGGTTGCATACCCAGAAAATAACATCCAAAGAGATATGCTTTTCACTTTTGAGGACCAAAATCTTCTTTACAGCTAACTCAGCAAAACTCAGTTGAAAGCTACTCTTTCAGAAATTATGCTTTATGAAACACATCACTGAAATAAATAAGAAGCTAACATTTTGGTACAGATTTTGAACAAACTCTAAATACAAATAACAGATTTTCAATAATTTAAAGCAAAAAGTGTGCTATGAAATTGATAAAAATGTTACTTTATAAGTAACTTACCCCATCAATCCCTGCCACTTAGGATCCTTTCAGTGCTGGAAAGTCACATGCTATATATTCACATTGGCCTAGCTTATCTAATTCTCTGTAGAGTACTGACTTCACCCACAGCCCGCACACAGAGCAGCTTTTCTGAGGGGGTCATTCTTCATACAACAGAACAAACTGAAAACTCATGACTTCATGCAAATGAAAATACTGAAACACACCAATACGTTTAATTTATGAATACTTTTAAAACAACAGAATGTAGAAATGGAGAATATTTTGAGTTGGAAGTTACCCACAAGGATCCTGGAGTCCAATTCGCTGTTACTCACAGATCTGACATACAGCACCAGAAGATCAAATGTTTTAGGTACCTCCCATATTGGATTTTAATTTAGAAAATCTCTCCAATAACTCAAGTTTCTTAGGCTTGCTCCAAATCTGCTTAAACTACAAGACTGCTAGAAAGTGAACTTCCGCTTCACAGTTAAGCAAGGTATTTTTCAAAATGTTTGTCTTGTCACAACTACCTGCATAACACTGCAATATTAGCATAGGCTACCATAGCTATTTCTATTCTTTCTTCAAACTGTTATAAAACAGGAAAATCCTGTACCATCAGGGGATATGATTCACTTGACAAAGATCACAAACAAAACTGCATCTCCAAATTTCAAGACAAACCAAATACTTTGCTTAGGTGCTTTTTATCAAGAACCCCCAGTAATTTTGCTAATATTGTACAGAAATATAAGCTTCTATCTCTAGTAAATACACATTTGAAAACAAAAATTCATCAGCTTGTCTGGACAGCTTTTGAAGTCTAAGACAACCTAAAAGCAATTCACAAATTTTTAAAGCATGCCTTGAGTCAAACCTATGTATCAGGTTCAGAGAAAGCAAAAAACAACTTGCTAACTTCAGTTTCATGTTATGTCTGAAACAAAACACCATTTTGCATTGCTGAAAGCAGGATGTTTCTACCACTCTGCTTTTTCAGTTCGTATTGTGAGCCACAGTGTCCACCTCCCAGCCATTCATCTGACTGCACAGCAAACACTCAACTCACTGGCCTGGCAACAGACCTTTTTGCCAAGTTAATTTTCAACAGTTTCAGTGAACTGAAACAGTCTGCAAGGAGGTCAGACAAGAAAGCACCAAACACATGAACTGAGCAACTGAAAAAGGGAAGTGGGATAAACTGCTAAATTGGCTCAGCCATAACAAGAAATCACCAGCTGTGTTTTAGTCAACACTCTGTAAACTAGCACTGCTGCCAAGAACAAGTTCTTCCCTTTTTTTTTGTCCTTTACTCCAACTCTTCCCCTCATCAGCTTACCCTATTCCCCAAAGTTTACCCTGTGCCAGAACAATTTATTTGTACAGCACACAAGATGGTGGAAACACTGCAAGTTGAAAGAAGGCAATCTATGCTAAAGAAAGGGATAGACAATTTTTTCATACAAATCAGTTCTTTAAAACAATCCATCACAACGATTGTGCCTATGAAACAGAGAGCTAATAATGCAGCAAGAACCTACTGAGAATGAAGGACTGCCCTTAGCCTCAACACCAACTTACTTGAGCAGTGCAGGATGTCAAAATACTTACTCTAACTGCAGGCTACTGGCTGATATTTCTCCTCACCCCTGGTTGTACCTTTCTGCAGCCTCACACAATCATGCAAACTTAATGATCTAAGAGAAAACTAACCCACCAAACCACACAGTATTTCTGCTACAACAGTTGAGTATGATTGTCAAACTGTGTTCCTTTGACAAGCACAGCCCACAGCTACTAACTATATGAAAAAAAAAAAGGAGACTCCTCAAAATAAAAAAATATCATATGCAGGAATACCTTATAGCAAATCTAAGGAGGTTCCTAAATTTGTCTTGATATTATTAGTCATGAATGCCATGACATAAGCACTCTGGAAAATCATGATGTTTCAGCTAGACATGTTATTCAGGAAAAAAAAAAGAAACCTTTAGTAAGTTAATCACTATTTTGTTCACATGTCTGTTTAGCATCTCTCCAAATCTGATATTTGTAAACATCTATAGAATCACTATTTTATTATAAAAAGTTTAAAACCAATTCACTGTCATTGAAACTCTAATAATAACAAAGTCTGCATCACCTTTTTTCATTCTTACTCTAGGACAGTCATGGAAATGTGTACTCTTTACGTTTCTGAAACAGCCTCTCAATCATGTTTGATTGGCTAAGTATTTTGAGACTTTTGGAAATGTATTCACAATTTTTAGAAGTTCCAGACATCTCCACAAAGAATGTAAAAGCTCTGTCTTGCTTCCAAGGAAAAAAGGAAAAAGAAAAAACAATTCACCACTCAAACAGAATGTTCTGTCATAGTAAAGTTACACAAATATAAATACCAACCCTTTCTTCCTGCAGCACTCACTTTTTTCCCCTCAGATTCTACCATACCTAAATCTATCCTACTTACAAAACACATCTCATAGCACACTGATACACTACTGGTTGCAATACTGTTTTGTTACGAATTACTTGTTTTTTTCTTAGTAATGTCTCAAAACCAACTCCACTCATTCAGGATAGTATGTATGAACTTGTATCCCCATACTAAATTCATTGCACTATGTATATCAGAATTTCTGGCAGTCTGAAACTGCTGCTGGGATTGGTTGATTTTTCACTAACATAACTATCACCTAATCACCTCAGAGTCAGACTGGACCTCTTCTGCAGCTGGATGAGATTCATCAAGTACTGTGGATTCACTGTTGTGTTCTGACATACCTGAAAATAAAATAGGTTTGGCATGCATTAATTGAGGTGAAAGGAGATGGACGTTGCACAAGAAATTGAAGTAGGCTTTCAGAAAACATTTATTTTACAAGTTCTGCTGAAGTAAAAAACCCTACCTCTCCCTTTTGATGACAACCAGGTCTTTGGCTCTCCAAAATCTAATCAAGAGTAGGAATACAGTCTAGTAAAAGAAAAAGCAACCTTTCCTTCACAGAAAGCTAAGACTGCTACACAAAACTCAGGTTCTTCTGCTGCTATTTCTGTTGCCTGCAGCAATGCACTGACCGTACCTACTACTGCAAAGACCAGAAATTTGTTAAAACAGGAACTTACACAAATGGTGCAAGTTTATATTGACAGTAAGCCACTGAAACCTACTAAGCAGTTCAGTCTGTTGTACCGAACTAGAAACAGAATCTCTTTATTAAAAAAAACAAAAACAAGAAGAAAATCCCACCTACAAACGCAAAGTCAGTAACACCGAGCACATGCACAAGAAATCAGACTCTGTGAGTATAGTGATCCTGCAAGATAAATGGCATACTTAATAAAGCTGAAATAAGAAAAATACCTAAATTTGATTTCAAATAACTGGTAACTACAGGTGACACTGCAATTCACTCATCTATGAGAGGAGGGACAACCAATCATCAAAAATTAAAGAGAGTCTCACAGTACTGAGTATAATCACACGACTTCCTCTCATTACATTTTTCACCATTTTGTACCTGTCCAGCCACATACCAGATTAAGAAAAAATATAGATCACAATTTTTTATTGTATTTCAATTTCATAAGCTATAAATCATTTAAATTAAAGCAAATAAATAGATATAATAAAGACAAAGGCTAAGACACAGAACGACCCAGATCACCTAGGTTATATTACACTGGATAACCTTTTACTTTACATGTTTGGTTTTCCAAAGTAAGAGTTTTTCTTTAGAAAAACAACTCGTCCAGGGCTGTCACTAAATGAAGCTGGATTTTTCACCAACCAATGCGTAACTCCTTTTGAAGTGTCTAGGAAAGTACAACTTCTTTATATGTCTTTTTCAGTTTTCCAGAGTTCTTTTGAACATGAAAGATCATAGAGCAGAGGTGTTGTTCTCCCACACAGTCCTGTCCAAACTCTGCCCATGACTGAAAACAACCTCCATGCTTAATTATTCCTCAGTACAATCACAGAATCAACCAGGTTGGAGGAGACCTCCAAGATCATCCAGTTCAACCTATCACTCAGCCCTATGCAATCAACTAGACCATGTCACTAAGTTCCTCATCCAGTCTTTTCTTGCACACCTCCAGGGACAGTGACTCCACCACATTTTTATTACTGACTAGAAGAGTAAGTGCAATTTGCATGCTCTGCTGGTTAAACAAGAAGAAAGCTAAATTCACCTTGTAGTGAAGTCTTGATTAAGGAACTCTGAACCTCAGTTCTACTACATTAATGATCCTGGAGTTACGTTTGTACCTCATATAGACGAACTTACATACCATGGCAATGCTGCTTAAAACTATTAAGTGCTAGAAGCAGCAAAACTATTTTCTTGATAGCCTTAAGAACTCTTAATAACCTTATCTAGAGGCATGAACAATCTCACAAACCCAGACAGAATGCACTGCATAAAGCCAAATAAAGTCCAAATTAATTCACCATTTGTTTTACAACCTTCTTCCCATCCAATTTTTGCATGGCATTCTTTTCTTGCAAGCAATATCAACACTTTGAACACAGCTCTACAGGATTAAAACATGAGAAGAGGAACACTGTAGATGAAAGCCAGCTTTTGTAAAAGGTTTAACTGCACATCCTAACTTAACTACATGAATTCCCTGATGACTGCTTCTAGAGCAAAAAGATGAGGATGTAAACTTCAGATGCTGGATGCAAGGAGAAAACTGTATGTTTACACAGATGCAGAAGTTAAGACATTCGTGTGAAATTGAGCCAAAGGTGGCATATATATACACATATTTCTTATATTTTAAGGTTCCAGTACACAAATACAAAGACTTTTGAATCTCAGTAGTTTCTGGTTTGCTCCTGCAAGTGCCAAAGAAAGGGACATTCCTTATCAGAAGTTGTTAATGTTCACTACAATATGAATTCTGCATTATCAATTCATTTTTGCTAAAGCAACAATGACTTCAGAACATGCCAGGTGACTGTTCAGTGAACCAGGATGTACAACACCACCAGCTGCAATAACAACTAAAAGATATTCCACGTGGGGAAAAAAACCATGCCTGCTCCATATTCTGACATGCATTTAAGCCTGAAACCCTGCCTTCATTCATTTCCACCCCTCTGGACCTCTAATTCTACAAATCCACACAAATTGTGCACCAAAGTAGAACAGAGGATATGAAATACTGAGAATCTGCCCCACCATGGTAAACCCATCTTAAATACATATCAAATTTTAACCCTAGTCATTTTAACTTCTGCATGCCATAAATAAAACCTCACATTTTTTAAGCCATGGGGATTTATATATAGTTTTCCAATGGCAAAGTAAAAAGCAAAGCAAAAGCTTATAAACAACATACTAAGCTTCCTCTAGACTGAAGACTTCAGAAACATTTAACTAAGAAGTTATAAAAGCACTCACAGACTTTTCATGAAAAATGACAAATTCTTATTTGCTTACTCACACAAATATGAATTAAATTTAAAAAATCATTTGGAATAAGGTTGATTCTTAACAGTTATACTATTCAGTAAAAAGACATGTAGTCTCAGAAACAAGAATCATGGGATTCTCAACAAATACATCAGCTTTTCTAGAATGCATTCACTGGCTCCTTAAATTTTTGTCTTACATTCATTACCAGTAAGTCAAAAGCAAGACTTTGTCTGTCCAAGTAAGGTTTATTACACCGCTTTGTTATGGTCTTATTACTCCACTGCAATGAAGGGTTTTATAACACTGCATAAAACGCAAATGCTCATGGAAAGTAATTATTTCACATTATTATCTTAATTTCCGTTTCTAACAAAGAACATTAAAACTATTTCTTGCCAAGATCAAGATTAATTGCTTTTTAAGAAGATTTAAAACAACTGTATCAAACACTTTCTGGTGCAATCACACTATGGTTTCACCTTCACACTCCTGAATTCTCAGTCTGCTCCACTTGCAAGACCGAATGTTAAAATATATGTTGGAGATAAGATTAGTCAACCTGCCTTTAAGCACTTTAATGCTCCGAGTTTCCAGATTAGCTAAAGCATGGGCTCCCCTTATGGTTTCAGCTTCCACCAAAACAGAAAAAAATAGCTGAGCAAGATAATGCCTCAGTTTAATTCTTCTTTCAATCTAATGTTCTCCTGTATTATTTATTCCTTACATTTTTAATGGTGCACATGTATATAATTGGAATTGATGATCTTAAAGGTCTTTTCCAACCAAAACAATTCTATGATTGTATAAGTAAACTTATACGTGATTCAGGCAGCTGTTCAGTTTTGCGGTTACACACATCAAATGACATTCTACCTAAGCCTCACAAAAGAATCCTTCCATTATATTTTCTAGAGAATTAACAGTTTAATAACAAAGCCACTGACTGCAAGTTAGTGCCACTAACAGGCTCCTTGTTACCAGCTCCACCAAGGATAAAAATGCACACAAACTACTCAGGTTGCAAGATAAAAGGCTGTAACAGAGCTTCAGTTAAAAATGATTGAACAATACTGTAATATAAGTAACACACGAACTGCTTCTAGTTTGTAAATGCCACATGCAACATCTGCTTGTAACACGACATCACAGTGCTTCCATATTTTAGGAACAGTAAGTCAGCTGCAAAAGACAAATTGGAACACTTAAAAGAGTAATTGTCAGGGTGTGGAGTAAGTCCCAGGGGCATAAAATTCATGTAGCATCTGAAGTTTTCCTCCTCCACCAACAAACTGATTCCCTCTCTATCGAAACTCACCTTATTTCAAGCTCAGGCCCTGCTCGCTCTCTGCTTGTGCCCACAACTCCCCAGGGGCAAGAACGCTACCATGAACCCCCGCAGACAAGCCAGGAGATGGGCAGGCCCCAACTGGCACCGCACTCCCGACCGTTCCGGCGAGACCACTCGCCCACTACGCTCTGGGCGGCGGGGGCAGTCCCCTGATGGACCCCGCAAGGAGCTGAGGCCTGTCCCAAGACTGGCCAGGCCCAGCCACCTAGTTCCCGCACCCACGGGCTACCAGGAAAGCGGAGGCTGCTCTCACAGTACGACACGTAGGATGGGGCGGAGCGGGGCGGGAGATATATTGCGGCCCTCCCTGCCCCGCTACAGCGACCTCCGCACCAAGCTGGACTGGGCCGGGCCCGATCGGACCCGACCCCAGGGCCCAACGGCCCGCCTCGGCCTCGCCCGGGCCCTCACCTGCCGGCGGCGCTACAGCGGCCCCGGGAGCGTCGTGCCGAGGGGGAAGGGAGGACGGGACGGAGAGAGGAAGGGGGTGAGGGAGGAAGCCGAACAGGACGGTGCCACTGCCCCCTCTCCAGCTTTATTTTCTTCCTTCTCCGGTACCAGCAGGAGCCGGAAGCGCTTGGCCGGAAAAAGCAGCTGACGACGGCTTCAGCAGGGAGGTGCGGCGAGCAACGGCCTCTCTAGGCTGCTGCAGGCGTGTCTATGGTCGCTGCCCCGCCGAGCTGTAGCCATAGCAACCAGAGCTCGGGCGGCCGCTCCTCACCCGCTGGCAGCGCTGCCTGCCCTGCTCTGCTCTGCCGTGTCCTGTCCTCTCTTGCCGGCGCCTGTGTTTTACTACCGCCCAGCAGATGCCCTCGGGGAACTGAGAGGGCACTCAGAGGCGGGGAAGTAGTGGCGAGGGGCTTCTCATTCTCCGCTGACGGAGGCTCCTCTTAGTGGAGCCTAGGGGGTGCAGTTGTCACTGCAGTGGGTACGTTTGCCACTGTGGTGACAGCGTCGGCGTCCAGCCCTCAGCGTGTATGTGGGCAGGCGCTCTCCGCCTGGACTAAGGCGCCAGGACTGAGGTGCTCTGGTAGGCCTGCGCCTCCAGGCTGAGGAGTCTGTTCTCGCACTGAGGCGCCCGCAGACCGAAGCTTTGTGACGCTGGGGCGTGTGCCAGCTGGAAGCAGGAGGCTGTTCCAGGCTCTGCCAAGTGTCATGCCCGTGAGATCAGAGCGCGGGCTTGAAAACGGGCCTCATCGAAGGCGCCTCAGAGCCGAAAGCGGCAGAGCCGGAGCGCGCCCGCCTGGGGGTGGACGTGTGCGCCTGGCAGTGGGCGCTGTGTGGCATGGCAGAGGCTTCGGGGAGTGCTCTCTGCGAACCCGTAGTGAGGAGGAAAAAAAGCATAACTATACAGGAAAAGATTGACATCATAAGTGCTGTGGAGAGTGGCAAGAAAAAGGCAGACATTGCAG
This sequence comes from Tricholaema leucomelas, assembly GCA_013400475.1. Classification (NCBI taxonomy): domain Eukaryota; kingdom Metazoa; phylum Chordata; class Aves; order Piciformes; family Lybiidae; genus Tricholaema lacrymosa; species Tricholaema leucomelas. The sequence continues at coordinate 429,005 of WAAF01012629.1, forward strand.
CCAAGTATGGCATAAAGAGGAATTCTTTGTCTTCAATTATGAAGAATAAAGAAAAAGTTTTGGAAGCCTTTGAATCTTTACGGTTTGATCCTAAGAGAAAAAGACTAAGGACTGCATTTCATACCGACCTGGAGGAGGCATTAGTGAAGTGGTACAGAATTGCGCAGTGCTTGAATGTGCCAGTAAATGGTCCTATGTTGCGCCTCAAGGCTAACGATTTTGCCCAGAAGCTTGGACACAGTGATTTTAAATGCAGTAATGGCTGGCTTGATCGTTTCAAGTCAAGGTATGGTTTAGTATTCAGAGCTCAACCTGTAGAAGCAGCTCCTACCGCTACAGTGAATGCTCCAACTCTTTGGTACCGAAATGTTCTTCCGTATTATATAAATGATTATCAGCCAAAAAATGTGTTTCATATACAGGAGACTGGATTGTTGTATGAGATGTTACCACATAATACGTTTGCATTTAAAGGGGAAACCTGTTCTGTAGGTACTCTAAGCAAAGAGAAAATAACTGTAGTGACGGGTACCAATGTGGATGGCTCTGAGAAACTTCCTCTGCTTGTTATAGGAAAAAACAAGAGTTCACATTTCTTCAGAGATGTGAAGTCACTACCTGTGGACTATGAAGCAAATGATACAGCATTGATGACTTCAGAAGTATTTGAACAGTGGATGCATAAACTCGATGACAGGTTTCAAGCACAGCATCGACGAGTAGTTATTCTTGTTGATGTGTTCTCTGTGCAGACAGGAGTGAAGAGCCTGAAGTCTGTTGAACTGGTGTTCTCTCCTTCAGACTCTTCATGTGTAGCTACAAAACAAAGAGTCATCAGGAGTCTGAAAGTTAAATACAGGCACTGTCTTATCAAGAGATTCGTTGACTGTGTAGAAAGTAATAAAGAGTTTACTCTGACTCTTCTTGATGCAATTGAGATGCTGAACCTGTGCTGGAAGACAATAACACCAGAGACTATTGTAACAAGTTTTAATGAAGGAGGATTCAAATTAGAAACCAAAGCAAATGGTAACGACACAGAGACTGAAAGTGATTTTGATTTGATTGCACGTGCACAGGCAGCTGGAGTGGAGTTTCCAGAAGGTTTATCTTTTGAGGAATATGCAGCTTTAGATGATGACTTGATAACTTACAAAATGCCAGCAAATAATGAAACAATGTGCATCAAAGAAAGCACGTCCAATAAAGCTGTGATATTTGTGGATGATGAGGATGAAGGTGATCAATTTCAAGTTCCTGAACAGCCTTCACCATCAAAAAATGAAGCTTTGAGTGCTTTAGATACTCTTAGAAAGTTTCTCAGAAGTCAAGATGCAAATGATTGTCTTCATGATTCCCTGTCTGACCTGGAGAATTTTATTCGACTTGTAGCACATGAATAGATATTTTAGCCAAGTGTGAAAGCATGTAGCTGAAAAAAAAAAGGATTTATGTAAGTAAACAAAAATAGGCAGTTCAATAATAAGTGTTGCTGCAATGTTCTCTAGTGTGTCTTTCTTAAGTGCCTAGATATAAAGAAATTTGAAATTAAGAAAAAAAGGCTGTGAACTGAAGTTTCCCACAAAATCAGTTATCATTTTAAGGATTCAACTAATTACCTGTGTCCACCCCAAAGCCTGTCTTCTTTCCTCCTGATTTTGTGGGAAGCTTCAGTTCACAGCCTTTTTTTCTTAAAGTAAGTACATTGAAGGCAAAAGCAGTTCCTTGAGCAGTTAAGTGCACTCATGAAGTGGTTCCCACTTAGAATTCTTTCTTCAAGAAGACATTAGCACTACTTCACATTGATAATTTTAGTGATGTCTTTGGTAGTGATGAGGGTGAACCAGTAAATATCGGCTCGGTGCCTTTTTTTTCTTTTTTTGTCCTTGCTGAAGAATTCTGGACGTAGTTTATTCTTGCAGTAACTGCTGAACAGCAGAAAGTTAACAGCTTTGGGTGTGTTTTGTTGTTTTTTTTTTAAACTGCTCACATGTAGATACACACGAACGGCATTATCTGAGAGTCAAAAGACAAAGCTTGTTCTCTGAAGAGGTCAAAAAGGAGGGTCGTTCTCTCCCTTTCAGCCTTCTTGGTATTTGGATTTGATGTAGATTCTTTTGTGCGACTCCATGTGTTTCTACAGTAAAGACAGAAAAAAAACCTTATGTAGTAAGTGCACTCAAAAGCTTACTGAACTTTTAGTCATTGCAACTGGAAGGCTTTGCTGTAGGATTCAATTCATCAGGATGGTTTATTATTTTAAGTACTATTAGCAGGGGTGCGAGTTACATGAATGCCGTGTGAGGCTGAATAAATCGTAGTACATTTACACATCTTCAACTATGCATTTCAAGCAATGAAATCATGCCAGAGCCAAAACTCTCAGTATCTGTGACACATACTGCTCATGACTTTCTTCAAATAGTGTTCTAAATATTTTCTGTATCTATCCATTTTCATTTTTTCAAAAGTTAAAGGTAGTATTTTTTCTAATTAAAAAAAAAAGAAAAAGAAAATACTTGGTGGAAGCCCTTTAGAAAACCTGTTTAATAAACCATCTATTATAGTACCACACAGTCTCAATTTGTGCTGGGGGTGGTATAGGCTGGATCTTAGGAGGAAGTTCTTGACAGATTGATTTGCCATTGGAATGGGCTGCCCAGGGAGGTGGTGGAGTCACCGTCCCTGGAGGTGTTCAAGGTCTAGTTGACTGGATAAGCTGGGTGATAGGTTGGACTGGATGATCTTGGAGGTCTCTTCCAGCCTGGTTGATTCTATGATTCAGCCATGAGAAACAATCTCTTGCTCATTTGTGTCTTAAGTTTTCATTAATAGTTTGGCCAAAGCTTTGTTTACTTTTCTGGTGGAGGGCTGTCTGTACATTTGTGAAAGCATTTCAGAAAATAGATCAAATTTTTGGAGGAGTGAAAATACTGGGGGAGGAGGGAACAAAATGCTCATGACTGATCTGTATGAATGTTTTACTAGAACCCTGCAAACCTGTGATTTGTTGTTATGAAATATCTGCTGTGAGTTCCACCCAAAGGATATTATGATTAAATGAAAGACTTCTGTTTAAATTCCAGTAAATAAAGACCCACGCAGATGTATAGATTCTAGAAAGGAGGTACCCCTCTGCATTATCTCTTTTTAACTATTACTTTAAAATACAGATGCAAAGTCTCTTAAGTTCAGAAGCTGTGCCAAATAAACCAACACACTTTGTTTGCTTAAATACTTTAGAACGAGCTTACTAAAAGTTTTTTTTGTTGTTGCTAAACTTGTTTGAGGTTCATATAAATCCCACGGAGCCCTGTGGGTCATTTTCTTGCAGTGATCTTTTGACTTAGAATCAATGGTTTTCTTTGAAAGAGCTTCTACCAAAGGCAGGCAAGTTTAGAATAACGTTTCTATCATCCACATAGTAAATGTGTGTATTCTTCAAGATTTGACTCCTTGTGGAGACCTCCAGATAAGGAGATTCCCTGTTGCCTTCTAAAGAACTCTAAGCATGACATTGTTGAAGCTGAGTGAGAAAGACTTGCGCAAGTGGCAAGTCTTGGTTAGGCAAGAGTTCAATCTAGATGTGTAATTTTTGCAAGATAAGGCTTACAAAATCAGAAGATAGGAAATAATGTCATTAGCTGTTAACAAAGGAAGAAGATTACTGGGTTCTGTATACTGTCATGCCCCCTCATGAAACCAGCAGGATGGGTTTATGAATTTGGCCTGTACTTGGAAGGAGAATTGTCAAACTTGCTGTAAAAAAACGTATAATTCTTCAAACCCCTGTAGCTTTAGAGAATATATGACTTCTTCCCAGTCTTCTAGTTCATTCTGAAAAGCCAAGCTAAAATGAAGTCACTGAACCAGTTTTGGTTTAGGTCAGACACTTTATGTTCTAATTCTAGGGCTTTCAGAATTCTTTAGGAGCCCAAATATTTCTTTTCACTTGGTTGCATTTACAGTCAGAGAACATGAGATTCATTTTGAAGCTTGTTGCTGTTTCATGTGTTTGTTCATGGGGAGATGCAGACTCCTGAGATCCAAAATGCTAGCAGTGAAAAAGGAAGTGGTGCACTATGTAAATGTTAGCCATTTTAGCCTATGTACACGGTTTGAGATAGAGATTTGTTTACATTTTCTAGGTAAACCATCAGGTGTCTGAGGTGGTATCTTTTGGAGGCAGAGGAAGAATATTGCTTTAGATTGCACCATATTTGTAAAGAAGAACCTTTTCTACAAAAGGCAAACTATTATGGCTGTCATTTGCTTTAATACTTCAAATATTAGTTTGGACAACTACATGCCTCTTTTTCTGTACACTTTTCCACTCTATGCTATGGTTAGATAATAATTATGTGCTTTGATGTCAAGTCAGTCACATTGCTTTCAGTAACCTAAAGTGACTTCCAGAAGTGAGAACTGAAAATACGAAGTTTTAAAAATATAACTGACTTCCAAACAAGGCTGAAATAGAAAAATGTATTTTGAAAGTATGTTTGATATAATCAAAAGAGTCCTTGGAATCATTCTTGAAACAAGTAATACATAAAATGAATTATGCTTTTCAAAATATATTGCATTTACAAATTCTAATAAATATTAGTGCTTCTGTGCTTTTTGTTCAGTTCTGGATACCTTTTAGATAAAACTACATCTCCTTTTAAACTTGTTACTCAAAGGAAGGTTACTCACCTCTAATGGTAAGAGGAAATGAACAAGCTTTTGTACCCTTGGGCAAAAACAGAAGAGAGAGGGGCGTCAGAAATTTATAGAAGAATCTGTACATTCCTGTCTCTGGAGAATTCCAAGGCCTGCCTGAACATGTTCCTACATAGTCTGCTGATCCTACTGTCAGAGTGGTTGAACTCTATGATCTTCAGAGGTCACTTCCAACCTGTTCTGTTCTCTGATTCAGGGTATACCCAGGCTTTGTGACATTTTGATAGCTAAGTAATCAAGGGATTAAATAAGTAAGTGGCTTCTCTTTATTAGGTAAATCTTGAGAGTTACAGGCACAAACACACAGAATCTTTAGTGATTTTAAAATTTAACTGCAATATTTTCCTAAATGCATACTTAATTATAACTTTAAAATGTTAGTAAAATAGAGTCACGATTTTTTAAGTGATTGTGTCCATTGCAGTGGTAGAGTATCATCCTACTTGCATGTGACTAAAACATGTAGCCTGCAGTGACAGGACAAGGGGCAATGGTTTTAAATTAGAGAAGAGCAGATTTAGATTGGATGTTAGGAACAAGTTCTTTACCATAAGGTTGGTGGAATGCTGGAACAAGTTGCCCAGGAAGGCAGTTGAGGCCCCATCCCTGGAGGTATTCGAGATGAGCCTCAACAAGGCTCTGGGCAACCTCATCTACTGGAGGATGTTCCTGCTTGCTGCAGGGGAGCTGGCCTAGATGACCTTTGGAGGTCCCTTCCAACCCAAACCATTCTATGATTCTTTGTGCTGACTGGGAACCATAGCATGCAGTGACAGCATTTAACATTATTTTCTTCCTTTAATTTTAATAAAAAACTGGTGCTTCCTATTTTTGAGAGATTATTGGAAAAGAAAGGCCTTGCAAAGCTCTTATTGGGAACTGAATTGGTGCTGTCACCAGAGAAGAGTTCTTAAGCAAAAAAATCAGTATTTGTATCTAAATGTTTTAATATGCCTGTTTTAGGGGCTATTTTCTTGAAGATCCAAGTCCAATAAAATCATAAGCAAACAGATCTAATGAATTTTTGTGCTGTGGTAAGTGACAGTGTGCTTCTGTCGGTAGATGAGCTAACGACAGGAAAGTTGTTGTGACAGATGGAAAGATAACAGTTTTATATTTGATAGGCTGCTTTTGCACGTCTCTTTTATAAAGGTAGAGTAGCAGTGTATTGACATGTGATTCCTTTTTAGTGATACAAATGCACTGTGGTATAACCACATCATTGTTTTCCAGGATTAGTAATTCAAGTGTAGCTCACTACCCTTCTTCTTAGTACAGTTACTCCATTTGAGATGTATTTTCTCTCTTAGAACTATAGTTGCTTAAGTTCTTGCTCAGTAGCAAAGCTGAAGAGCTTTACTCTCTGGAGGAGCTCTTGCAAAACATTAACTATTCAAGAAGGATTACTTTGACATGTGATAACTAGTTGCTGGATTTCTTATCTGAAGTCATCCAATTCTCCAGAGATGTGTTGCGGGGATGCCACTGCATCAGGCACACAAGAAGACAACTTACTGAAACCAGTTTTTCTTCTAGCAGTGTTGGTGTCCTATATGTCTAAGTGGTCTAAATGATGCAGTATGATATTTTGTTATTCAAAACTATATTTCTTTCCTCTTCCACATTTTTTTCATCCATTGCCTTCTATTACTTTATATTCATTGATATCCCACTTATTCTAGTGTTAACATTAGGATTGTTGGCACAACCTTTCAGCAAGCTGCTTTTCTCCTTACTCTCCCTATTTCTAAGATTATCTTTTGCAGGTGGTATTTTTGAATCATCTCATGTATCAGCTGGTATCACCCTCTTGGTACACATGCTCATGATCTCAGGCACTAATTTCTCCATTGCTGTATTTAGTGGCATTCCCAAATCCGTGCTTTATTTAGCTGAGAACATGTAGCATGTCCATATTTCTTTTTGTCCTTTCTTTTTTTTTTTTTTTTTTTTTTAGAGTAGGGTGAGCAGTGATTTTTCCAGCAGGCACCTGGGATGTCTGAGAGAACTGGTATTAAAACACGTAATCTTTCTCTTCTTTCAGGTGTCTTCGTTTTTAACTCCTGCTGGTGGTCCCTTCTGATCTGTACTTTTGAGATTCTCAATCTGACATTTAATATCTTTGTCTAAACCATTCCCTTTTCTCTTTCATATCCTACCCTTATCTGCCTGTATGGCATCCTTGTCACAGTTCATTTTTACATTCCCATTTCTAAATATCATACCGCTAACCTCAGTTCTTTTTGTCTTTCTTTTACTGGTCCCATCTAATGTTTAAACTACCTTTCAAACACAGTTTTTTCCTCTTTTTATGATATGATGTCTATTTTTCTTCTCCCAAACCAAATATTTAACTCTTTCTGAAGACAAGCAATTTTTAACTTTCTATTTTACTTGGTGTTTCTTCATTATACTCTTAGAACAAAGGTTATATAATAATTTTAGGTATGTTACTTTACATAAATTTACCTCTTTGCATTTGTGTTTCTTCCCATTATTTGTTCTTAGCGCTTCAGAAAATATAACAACACAACCAAAACCTGCACAAAGAAAGAGCTCAGGTTTATTAGTTTACATAGCTAACTGTGTTACAATGTTGCATAAAATCAATCAGATTGAAAGCCACTTAGAACATTAGCTAGCTTCTATCATTTTTTTTTCTTTGAATTTACTTCTCTTACTGTTTATGTTCACTCTGACTTTTCCTGTTTCAATAATTGTGTGTGATACTTCCAATATTTATGCCCTATTCTGTTTTGTAGCCAGCCCATATGGCTTGAGATCATGGAGAAAAACAGGTAATTATAAAAAAAAAAAGGAGCTAAAAGGTGAATCCCCAGTCCACTGAGATTTCCCTGAAGGAACTCAAGGAGGACTTGTCTGTCAGGTACAGCAGAGCTTTTTATGCAAAACCAACATAGGTAGTCATCTGAAAGTCCACATCCATACACAAATCAGCCACACAAATTTATACAAAAGATAACACCACAGGTTGTCTGACTTTAGGATGGCCAGAAATAGAATAGAATCAATCAGGTTGGAAGAGACCTCCAAGATCATCCAGTCCAACCTAGCACCCAGCCCTATCCAGTCAACTAGACCATGGCACTAAGTGCCTCATCCAGTCTTTTCTTGAACACCCCCAGGGACGGNCATAATTGAGTAAATGGCTACTCATAATTGAGCTCCAATTTAAAATTAATTGACAGGAGTTTTTTTTTTTTTTTCCCATAGCAAACAAGACATGATCTATGTAAACTGTATCTCACTGCACTGCCCAGGGCTCATCTAAGTTCAGTAAGCAAACTGAAATTTGCCTAGAGACAAGGCAAGGCTGAAACAGCATTTCTGTGTAAGAGCAACATTTCTGTGGAGTCTAGATGTTACAGGAAGAGTTCATATGAACTTGGAAATTGGCATGGTATTTCAGAAGTTACTGAGAGACATTTTGTAGAATGGATTTGGGATTTGAGGTAGACACTTACTATGTGTGATTCCCAACTGCTACTGAACTATTTTTGAAAAACTGGCTTGGTGGGTATAAATTTTACTGCTCTGAAAAAAAAACCTCAATGTGCATTGTATGTATGTTCAATACACGGCACAGACAAACAGTACAATTCAAATTCTGCCAGAGCCAAATGCTCAGCTGCCTGTAAAAGCTGAGGATGACTAGACTCAGTGTGTTACATGGTGAGTGTCTGCAGAGAAGCAGGAGCAGGCCTGGCATACGCTGTAGGCATGCAACAGCAAGACAGAAAAGACAAGTACAGGCAGACAGAGCTACAGGCTCTCAACTCCACTTGTTGAACGACTGTAAAGGACTGTCTTATGCCCCATCAGAAGAGCTTTCCATACGTGTCCCTCTGCCAACCCTTTTTTTTTTTTTTCCAAAAAGCATAATAAATCATCTTATGAACCGAAAGAGATTTAAGATTGGATAATTGCTCACCAATTTGGCAATGTCATACTTCATACCCTTTAAGCATGTAGAAGTTGGCAGCAGAAATCAGAACTACAAAAAGTAAAACTGAATGAAGCTTGCAGGTTTTTATGTCCCAGTCCCACCTGGCCTTCACTCAGTTCACGTTAAGTGCCCGACATCACAGAGTTCTAAGATTTGTCAAAATACTATTTAATGGCAGCAACTTGCCCACTAGAGCTAACAAGAGAATATTTGGCAGTCTTAATGCTTGAATGGTCAGAAATCATCTTGCAATTTAATCTTAAGTATTCATGTTTAAACAGCTTTATGAAATTAAAAGAAGTTATTCCCTAACAACACCTCAACCATTATTTATACCCAGCCTTAATGCAGATGTGGAACTCCAGACCTATATTCTAACTTTAAATGCCTACATTCTCAGTGCTCATCTCTTGAGGACTGGTGCTGGGATGGCAGATAACATCCTGGACAATGAGAGTCTATGAAATTTACATTAATGTAAGCTTCCTAAGGGATTATTTAGAATGAGGATTAGGGAGCTTTGTGAATTTAAAACTTCCTTCAGATTCTTTCATCCTCTCATTTCATCTCACAGAGGGGAGAGCCCAGTGGTTTGAACAGGGAGTACTTTGAACAGCCTGCTTTGTGAGGAGCCCCACTAGTGTTCACCAACATATTATTTTGCAAGAATTAGGGGGAAATTTTGCAGCATATGGAAAACAGCCCTTATGCTCCAGCCAGTGGGAAGTGTAGCTGCTGCTCTGCTTCTCAGGTGGGTTGAGCCAGCCTCTTACTAGAGCGATGATTCCTCAGGCAAAGCACATATTTGTGAGATTACATCTTCCAAAAGCAGAAATGCAGGTACTGATTTGCTTTTCATCATTCACCCTGCACTCTCCTTCCTGCCTGCCATTCCAGATCCTCAGAGATTCAAAATTCCTTGTCAGCAACCTGCCTGTTCTGATCCAGGCTTCCAGTTTGGAAACCTGGGGTAGTTCTGTGCTGTCCACCTGCCTATATTTGGCAGGCATCTTTTTGCTTATTTTGAGTACCAGGTATTCACATTTTCTAAAAGTATTTCTAGCTTTAACAGGAGAAGAATAAATTGTGGACCTTAAGTGAACGCCACATTTCTCTCTCTGTGTAGACTTGGTACCATGTAGAGATTTGCCCTTACTGACTTTGAAGGGGACTGTAGACTCAGCCTGCATGTGGACTGGTATTTGAAGACATGGTAGAGGCATAATTCTTTAGAAATAAGTACTCAGAACCAAAATGTATTGAGAGGAGTTATACATCCACTTCTAGGAAGCCTCTGCTTCGTATAGGATCCTATCTACAATTCTTTCCATTGTGGGTTTTATTACCAGCCCTTAGCACTGACCTCATTTGATGCATCTGCCTGTAACTGAATGAATGGCAGTTCTCACAGAATTTAATGTTACTTACCTCATACACAGGGTACACCTGAGCATAAAAATAGTACATTCTGAGAGCAGATCAAGCTTCAGAGAGCAGCACATAGGCAATGTAGCAGCCTGTCAGACCCAGGAACGTCCTAGTTCACACCATGATTGGTGCACCTACACCACTGAGTTGTGATTGTGACATGGATGAGTATGTACAAAAGGTGACATAGGAGTTAAGGGATATTGGTTGGTATGCTTTTATTATGATATGTAATTGGGCTGCCACCTCATAGCGAAGTATATTTCACTGTCTCAGATCTCTACAGCAACCAAAAATATGTCTAATAAAGGTTTGCCAACTTGCACTGCTGTCACAGATACTGGTCAAAACATGGATCCACCCAAAAATGAGCTACAGCATACCTAACCCAGCCATTTGGAAAACATTTCTCCCCATACCAGACTCAAGCAGGAGGAAGAGGACATAGAGAGCCGCCTGTATCTTGGCAAATTCAGTGTTTCTACAATTTATACAAATTCATGAGGCTTCACTAACTGACATTTTGGTAAGCTCAGCATCGCACAACAATAAAATTCTGAAGATCTGACTAAGTGAGAGGTGTCCTGTAACTTAAACAGGAAGCCATTCTGTATATTCAGACAAAATTTAGTGAATGAATGCATACTTACTTTAACCACTTAATAAACCAGTTACTTTAGCCATGTAATAACTCAGCATAATTTCTCAAGGGGAATGAAGAAAGGCAGAGAGGGAAAGAGAGAATAAAAATAAAGTAGCAGAAAAGACACAAGTCAAAAATTCTGATTTTTTTTTTCCTTTCCCCCCTCCCCCAGTAGTCTTGCAGCACTACAAACAAGTGAACTGAACTGGTGCTGAGAAGTGGTGATTTCTGCCTTAACTCCACTCAGCATATTCCTCCCTGGGCTGTGACTGATGGCAAGTCAGTGTATTTATCACGTGCCTACGAGCAAGCCTCTTGCTTGTACACACATTACAAATACAACCTCTTTACAAACTATTACACTTCTCATTCTAATATCTGTCTGGTTTTTAGCTGGACGCTGTCTCTTTGATTCTACTGGGACTATTTACATACTTGAATACATGCATGACTTCTGCAGAACTGGACTAAGACAGGACTGGAGACTGCCTCTGTGATTTTCAAGAGTGGCTTATAAGACTAGACTAGAATTGGTCACTTGGGCTAGATTTTTTAATGATATGACTGACTAGGAAAAGATAATTTTTCACATATCCAAGAACTAAAGCTGACCCAGATTAGATAGCCATACTCTTCAAAGTGTACAATTTGCATTTTTAGATATTTGAGTAGCTTTACAAAAGCTCATCTTTAATGTTTAGAGTCTGAACTCTATATTAACTACTTATAAAGTAAAGTTATATAATTACAGTGAAAATATGCAAAGGAAGAAGAAGAGAACCTTTTAATTCAAGAGTAGAGAAAGTGACTTAGATGGGAGGATCAAATGAGAGCTGCCACAACCTAAAAAGTATCAAGCAGTATTTAAGCAACATCATATAGGACATCAAAGTTTATCTTCAGATACTTAAGGTGTGTCCGGAAAAATCTCACATTACAGTTCAGATGTGCTGGTGTGGTTTTTTTTGGTCGAGTATTACCAAAAGAATGTGCTTTCCAGATTTTATTCTCTTAGTGGTTGTTAACAACTGGGAGAATACCTTCAGTCAGCTGAAGCACCCCACAAATAAGAATGAGATTAGAAAAAAAAAAAAAACAAACCAACTTTGCCTCAAGTACCTTGTTTTTCTACTCTTCATATTACTAAATTCACCAGTGATTACACCCGAGACAGGTTTATGTTTCATTTTCAATCCTTCATAAATCTCACTTTTTATTATCTCTCTAAGAGAAATACTTCAGCTTCTATGGAGTGCTGTGTGTTTTTTCTCGAGCCAGACCATAAGCTAACACTGACGTGAAAGTGGCAACTAATGAGTAGGTGCCTCCATGTAAGGCACACAATACTGACATTTTATGTGAAGATAACTCACTGGCCAATGGCTTTATCCCCCATGGATGCTGCTGACTGCATGCCTATTAATTGAGCTGCACATGAAAGCCTGTGACCAGACAAGGCTCTGATCCTTGCAGCAGACGCTCAGGCGGTGTCACTTCTCTGGGAGCAGTTACAGAGCATACCCATTCTCTGAAGTGTTTTTCAAATTGCATAGATACTTTTCAAGCATTTCAGTTTCATTGTCAGTCCTGTATCTGTCTCTACTGTGAGGTCTGCTTCCCTCCTGTGCCTGCACAGTCATTTCCATACTAAAAGGCTTTAGTCCTGATCCTAGAGAATACAGTCAGCTCCTGCTCTGAACAGGCAATTGAGCACTCGCATCCTGCTGCAAGGTGTCTCAAGCAATTTGTACGTCCTAGCTTATTACATGCCTCTACTTTTGGGGTCCTATTCTGGTTAGACATCTTCCCAAACGTCTGACGAGGAATGGAGAGGGGGCCTGTCCTGTTAACAGAATTGCAGTGCCTTAATGAAGCACTTGTTCCTTTAAATTATTTTATCTTGGACTTTATACCAAACATGCCACTTAAAATACAAGTTTGGGGTACACTGCAACCCTGTGGAAAGTTTATATTTACATCATTTCAGTCTCTAATTCCAGCTTTGACTCTAAGCATTGTAATACAACATTTCCATAATTATTTTCAAAGAATGAGACAAACCTTTAGCTAATAATTCCCTGTGTTGCTCAGCGAAGAAATGAGAGCCTGATTTATTCATATATAAAAGATCAGGAAAGCAACCCAAGCCCTTTTAAGAACTGGTGCAATTTTTTTTTTTAACTTTCATGCCATCTCTGGCCTCAAAAGGTCCTAATATGCAGTTTATTAATCTTTGCTATTCCTGTCACTATAGCAATATTGTTAGAATTTTTAAAAGTCCCTGAAAACTCAATTTTCAGAACTGCATCATGCAGACTTCAGTTGCTTGTCCATGCTGCTTATAGGTTCATGCCTCATGAGGATGCTCTTGCATAGTTTTGAAATAAAGTGGGGTATAGGCTTCTGGCTCAACCACTTAATTTTTTCATGTTGTAACAGATAGTTTTGGGGGCAGAAAAGGGCAAGGCCACAGCTAGAGCACAGGAATCCTAAAAAGTTGGAAAGTTAGGGTAGACTACTCATTATTTAGCTGCTGTAGGGGACATGAAGTTCTTGACAGAGAGAGTGATTGGCATTGGAATGGGCTGCCCAGGGAGGTGGTGGAGTCACCGTCCCTGGGGGTGTTCAAGAAAAGACTGGATGAGGCACTTAGTGCCATAGTCTAGTTGATTGCACAGAGTCGGGTGCTAGGTTGGACTGGATGATCTTGGAGGTCTCTCCCAACCTGATTGATTCTATGAAGTAAAGCTGAGCCTTCAAGAGGGAGTACATTTCAAAACAAAATGCAGACATCATCTTTCCCTCCCTCCCCTGCCCCCCCCCCCCCCAATTTTACACAAGTTACAAATAACTTTGGAAGCATTTGAAATCTGCAGAATTTCTAATACGTGTGCTGCTGCCCCAAAAGAACCAAATAGAACTGAGCTGTCCAGCTACTCTGCAACATAAGTCTGCCAATGCTCTAGCTGGATCTGACAGCCTTCTTTGTTTCAGAGGATTTTTTTTTTTTATGTTAGAAATATCTCTTTGATTCAATTTTTCATTTTGTGAAAGGAAACTTGCATACAAACATCTGGACTATTTTCAAGTACAGCTTGCATTTTCTTTTGGTTCCTGCTGAAGTCTCTAAATTCTTACAGCCATGATTTAACAGCCTGTGTTTTGTGAGAGGAAGAAAATAAAGAAAAAGGCAATAAAAGGAAGCCGAAATTTACAAGCTCAGTTAAGCAAAGAGACACTTAAAACTGGCAGGTACTCAGTTTTATGCTTTTATTGTCATTCTCATTTTAGTTGTATTATGATATGCAGTTAAGGACAATATTTCATTGCTCTAAGCATTGTTCTAATTTATATGTGTGGCATTGGTTTCGAAAAAGTATAGACCCTTTTCTTGAGCACCTCTGTGGCTGAAATAAAATGTAATTTGTCTTTTCATATAATTCAGAACTGAGAGAGTTTACTGGAGAGAGAGCTTTATTTCTGCAACTCACCTTGCTCTGAAACAAGTGTAACCATGGATGCAGTTCCAGCTGCATGGAAAGCTTATACATAGGGATGATGTGGAATTAAACTTTGATTCTGCACGTCTTACTTATCTCGGGAGCCTGCTGAAGCACCATCACAGACAGCACTCAGGCTATGTTGAGAACATCCCTGTGGGCTTTGCACACCCTCCTTTGCCTTTGTTTTTTTTCCTTTCTGCCCTCCTCCCCCCACCCCTTTTTTTTTCTTCCTTTCCCAATGCTGCAGTGCAATTCCCATTCTTTTACAGTGACTCATGAGAAAACTTTATCTGTCCTTTCCCAACGTATGCCAGAGGCAGAAAGAAGTCATTAAGGGACTAGCAGAGCTCAACTGATGCTAGCCCTTGTCTGCACTTCAGAGCAGGCAGATTAGCTGCTGACATAGGTAGCAGACTAGCTGCACCAGAAGGAGTTTCTAATGTAAGTCCTATAAGAAACAAGCAACTTGCTTCATCACTCTCGAATGGTTAGTTGTTGTTGCTATTAGAGTTTTCCTACAAAAAAAGGAACAAGAAGAGCATGGCTGCAGCATTACAAAACATTTCTGGTTTTATGACAATGTCATGCTGATGACATCCTCAATGATGCAAACCCTTCTCTGATTAGGGAAGAATATTAGCAAACAGCCTACATAGGTGGTCAGAAATTCTCTTTATATCACAAGAAAATGATGAGACAGTACCAAAAGCATGCACAGATATTTTTCATCTGGATAACATACACTGAAACCACTCCCAAAATGTAGTTGCCTCTTTTTGCTAAGGTGCAAGGTGGATTCTAGTAAATACAGTAAACCATATGAAATTAAAATCATAGAATCAGTCAGGGCTGGAAGGGACCACTAGGATCATCTAGTTCCAACCACTCTGCCATTGGCAGAACACCTCACACTCGATCAGGCTGTCTAGAGCCTCATCCAGCCTGGCTTTAAACACCTCTAGGGATGGGGCTTCAATCACCTCCCTAGGCAACCCATTCCAGAATCTTACCACCGTCATGGTGAAGAACCTCTTCCTAATGTCCAGTCTGAATCTACCCATTTCTATCTTTGTTCCATTCCCCCTAGTCCTATCACTACCTGACATCCTAAGAAGTCCCTCCCTACCTTTCGTGTAGGCCCCCTTAAAACACTGAAAGGTCACACTAAGGTCACCTTGGAGCCTTCTGCTATCCAAACTAAACAGCCCCAACTCCCTCAGTCTGTCTTCATAGGAGAGGTGCTCCAGCCCTCTGATCAGACTCATGGCCCTTCTCTGGACATGTTCCAGCACATCCATATGCCTCTTGTAATAGTGACTCCAGAACTGGGCACAGTATTCCAGGTGGAGTCTCACCAGTCCAGAGTAGAGGGGGAGGATCACTTTCTTCGACCTGCTGGGCACACTTGTCTTGATGCAGCCCAGGATCTGGTTGGCTTTATGGGCTGCAAGAGCACAGTGATGGCTCTTCCACCAGCACCCCCAAGCTCTCCTCAGGACTGCTCTCAAGCCAATCACTGCCCATTACCAGATACAATCTATCTCTAATCTGTGGCTGAAGCCACGTGGGTCTCCAGATGCACAAATTCGCTTTGCAGCAAGGATGTCATTATAGTTCTTGGTTTCCACATTTCTACTGTGAAAAGAGAAGCATGCAGGTGAAGACAACAGCCATGCATGCAAAACTGCATTTCTATCACTCTAAAAGTCTTAATTAAAATGTAATGTGTCACAAAGTCATGTTTCATGAATGTTAATTTGCCTTAGAAATCATTAATTTGGTACACACCAGTGGGTGGCTAACTTGCTCTCAAGGGGCAGCGATGAGTTGTTAGCTGAATGTGTGTCAGAAATAGTTGATGAGAATCCAAGTCAGAAATTCTACAAGCTATGTAGAAAGATTGAAAGGGAAAAGAGGAAAGGATATAAGCCCCGTACATTAGAAATAGATGAAAATGTGTCAGAGATACAAACCAAAATCATCTTCTTTTCATTTCCAGTCTTTCAGTCTAGATTTATATAAAGGATGAGTGAGCTGCACTAAGTCTACAGAGTGGGACAAAATAGTCAACTATGCAGAGCATAGGAGAGCATGTTTGCAGCCTGAGCAGCAAACTTGGAAAGGAGATGGCAAAGAAAAGGGAAGTAGGATAGCACATTGTTTATAGATTAAAGTGATAGAAGTACTGTTTAAAAGTATGACTTTGCTTACTGCTGGCTAAAGCTAAAGAAAAGCAGATGCTGAACAATAGTAACAGCCTTAGGAGTTGACTCTGTGCTCATGAAAACACTGTCTTTGCCCACATTGGTTCAGTGGCCAATCCTGTTGCTGGACTAGACAAAGCTATAGTGCCTCTGAGCACATTTGAGATGCCTGGGTAGCCTAAATTTCGGGGCTTTCATGACTGAAAGTATCTATATTGATTAGTCACTATTACTAATATTTGGAACTTCTGCTATTTTTTAATGGGCAAATCTTAACGGCATTCAGAAGTCTCACCTCTGACACTTGCATCTGTTAAGTGTTAGCATGCGTGGCTATAATATCATATCACATAATATATCCTAGAAATATTTAAGTAGTCAATCAGAAGTTTCATAACTCAGAGCTCCTCCTTATCTTCTTGTAGCTGCATTGTTATAATTCTGCTTTGCTTTTCCCCCACACTGTTTTATGAAGTGTGCAAATGTGCATTGCCAATACTAAGCAACCAGTAAACTAAATCATTGAAGTGTTGTAAACCTATTAATAAGCTGGTCATTAAATGAATCACTGACCTATTTCTCAGCTACTCAAACTAAAAAACTGTAACTGATGACCTATAAAAGCATTAGTGTGTTAAGAAAAAAAACTACTAGCTGGAGAAGCAGAGCAACAATTGGTTACTTCAGCAGCTCCCACCAATCTGAATAGAAAGACTCATCAATACCAGCTCCAGCTAATTTACCAGAAATCAGATTTTGGTGAGACTAATGTCCAGGGGAAGTACTATGAAGCTGCTACACAGGCAGCATACATCTCTTCTTCCTTAGCTAGTTACTAGAAATCAAATATGCATGTATTTAAAATGGCTCAAACTTGGTATGCTCCAGAGTAAAATCTGGGGTGCAGGCTCTCCTGGACTCAGAGGGGTGAATTTTAAACCTATTTGTGCAGCAAAAGAAACCAAACCTATGGTCCAATCACCCTCCCTGCATGGGGATAGATATGACTTATATTCAGGCCCAGATTCTGAGCCCCGAGTCAGCCCACCCCATAGTGCAAGGAATTGAAAATGTTTGGTGTCACGTTGAGCTCTCTGTTGCACTTTTCAAGTGACGGGAGAAACTTGGAAGCCCTTAGTCAACCCTTGCATGTTTCTGAGCGGGAAGTGCTGGGGCAGTGAGGACAGAGGATTGGGCAGTGTGGGAGAGCCACAACCATGCCTTGTGTTCTGCATACCCAGATAGAGACCACTGGGATGGAAGAGAGAAAATCAAAAGGAGGGAGAAAGGGAGGCAAGACTTACTTGTCCCCTTGCCAACTCCATCAGTCATGGCACTGTTGACCCTTATGCTAGGCACTGCATCCTGGTAGAGCTCCTGACCTTCTATCCCCTGTCATCTACAGTCATTGTCACACAGGTCTAAGTATTTTGCAGCTAAGTCACCTGCATCTATCAAAAAAAATTAAGTGTTTTTCTGCTTTTTCCTCTTCCCTGGTTCAAACCAGTCCAAAATACTCAGTTACAGGCTGCCAAAGCAAACCAGCCATTTTCCTCCATTTGCTGGAGACAGCCCCACTTAGGGGTTGCCTTCTGTGCTTAGGAATGCACAGTGTCCCACCTTGCTGGCAGGAAAATTGACAGCTAGAAAACCCAAGACAGGAGGGCATTATTGAAGTCTGCTTGCGTAACCACCCTAGAAAGCAACCTAAAATCTTCCTGCTAACACACATAAACTGAGTTTTGTGTCTAATTACTATTTGTATTACGTTATTCCCCATGACACTGCATCTAGATGAAGATGGACGATAGTAAAGTTGAGAGTCAAAAAAGTAGAGGGAAGTCAGAGCTCACTCACCTAGAGTTTAAAGGTGCTTCAGCTGGGTTAGTGCTTGAAGAGCAAATGCCTTTTTTTTTTCTTCTTCTTTCTTTTGCAATCATTGCTTGCTTGCTTGACAGGCCCAGACGGAATTACATCACTTCCTAAAACCCATCAAAGAGAGTCCATCTCCTGAAGAAATGCAGCTCAGATGCTCCCCGGCAGGAAACAGGAAATGTAAATGTTTAGGTGAAGCAGGAGCCCTCCGAAGCACCTCTCCGGTGGAAGCGCTGCCAGGGTAGCATGCGAAAGCCAAATCTCATTGCCCTGCTTTCTGCCCTGTCGCTGGCTGGAAGATCTGCTGGAAACGGTGAGTAAGAAAGTGCCTTTCAGCTTCTGAGGTGGGACCACGTTTTGTGCCTGCAGCAAAGGGACCGAGACGGAGGGCAACACCCTCCAAACTGAGTGCTAGAAGATCTGTGGGGACTTGCTCTCCGCTTCTTTTAGCTGTGTTTACCTCTCTCTTTTCAGCTGCCTGACTTCTAAAGCTTTGACTTTTTTTCTTCAGACCTAATCCTGAACAGTGGAACCAAATCCTACATTTCCTAAATTGCAGGTGTGTAGGGAAGTGGAGTTTTCATGCTGGCTTGCCAGGCACTTTGGTTCTGATTTTCATGATTTCTTGTACTTTTTTTAACCCACACCCATACTATCAGCATTTAATAGCGAAGTTAGAGATGGAGAATCGCTTCCATTCAAAAGCTGACTGCCAGTTTCCGTCATCCCGCTGCACCAAAACCGGTTTAACAAAAGAGCAGATGGTTCCGGAGACAAATATTTAGAGTTTTCAGCTGGAGAACAAAGTGACCAGGACCATGCCTGTAGGTCCTGACCTAAAGGGAAGCACTGCAAGTGGAAAGGAAATAAACTGTTGAAATGTTGGGGTGTCATAGCAGCAGCTCTCACTTGTTTGCAGGGGGTAGTTTGTTCCACTGGCATTTTGTCAGCCCGTGACAGCTCAAGACATGCAGACCTTTTAGTAAAACCTTGCCAGGTGGTGCTTATATGCATTTTGGTGTCAAACAAATAACTGCCGAAGTGCCTTCACATACTAGATTTATTGCCTCTGTGCTGCTGTTGCAAGCACGAGCTCCCCAGACATCTGGGAGAGAACAGTCACTCTCAGCTATGACTGAACTTCTGCTATTAAGGTTTTAAAATGCATTAGTGAAATAGGTGCTTTCGTATGGCTATTTTTTCCCCTGAAAGCAAGTACTATAAGGAGGGTGTAAAGCTGGGCTGCTGGCTCCTGACATGCTGCTGAGCTCCTTGTGGTTAGGAATCTTGCTTCACCGTAAGAGCGAGCTCAGCGAGGTACAAAATGGTTTGGTCGTGTCTACGTTACCACAGCCCTGCTGCATTACAGACACATTAGGAAAATATGCTTGCAACACTGAATGTAGCTCAGAATCACAGCAGTCAGGGAAAAAATGCTGCCACAGACAGAGAAAAAGGTAGGAAAACAAGGACATAACACCAGCAACAGAGTGACCAGGCTCTAGCTTCCTTAGCTTGTTTGCAGTGTACTAATCTCTAGTATCTCTTCCCCATTTCCATAGAGTGGCAGGATGCCTTAGTCCCCAATGCCCCGAGCCTAAGACTGGGACCCCACTGCCCTTCTTTGAGATAGGCATTTAAGACTGGACGAGCACCAGGCAGATGTCACATACCAGATGCTCTACCCACTTCACACTGCTTTTAGAGGCTTCCTCCTGCTAGGTCCACCTTTAAATTCTGGTTGATACTGGAATGGTTCCTTCATGGGAGCGAGTCAGTCCTGCCAGAACTCTCCCTGTCTGCTGTCAGATCTGGGTCTCCTGAGGCAGTCCTCAGCTATTCAGAAAGGGGAGGAGAGCATGCATCCAGAAAAGAGCAAGGACCCTTGCTGCCCACACAAAGGTGGCTTTTACACCTAGTCCCAATATGTACCTGGTGCTTACTCTGACTGCAAGGGTAGACGGACAAGGGGAGAAGGGGAAAAGTTGTGAACTTGGACTCTGGGGGAGAAATCGGAGTGGAAAGAGTTTATACAGGTGCCTATGTACCTCTAAAGCACTGGTAGCTGGGAGCCCCTCTACTAAGGGCATCCTCCCCAGAGGATCCTTTGCTCTTGCCCCTTCTTGTTCATAGATTAAAAGGGAAGGACTTTTAAAGGAGCTTTTCCCCTCTTTTTTTGTTTTTTTTTTCTTCAGTCTGAGACACAGCACACACCTTTAAAGTGGTCTACTGAAGAAAGGAGGCAGAAGCTTTTGGAGATCTCCCAGGTTTTACCTCTACTGTCTAGAAACCATTTACAAAATAGGTAGTAAGAGTATGATTATATCTTGCAGCGCAGATGGATTGAAACCTTTGTAAGTCCTGTTGCCATAACATGCTGAAGCTATATAAAACTCTGGCCTTGCCATTTGGATTATGATTAACAGACAGTTTTCTCCTGGCTATGTTACAATTACTCTAAGCCAGTAGCTCTAAGAGCATGCCTCAGGTGTTAGCTACACACCAAGGGGACATCAGGGTTTGTACCAGTCCCTTTTTTCTTGCCCAACCCCTTGATTTATGCAGGCAAGAAGCCTCCTGATGAACAGTGGTGGCCTCCCCTCTCTAGGTGACATTGCTACTAAGGCATGTGCTGACGCTAGAAACAAGTGTTAAGGCCCTTCTACAACTTACAGGAAAAGGCCTTTTGGGCATTTCCCAGGGCATGCCATCTCCCTTAGTGTTAGCTGAACCATGAAGCAATTGCAGCACAAGTGGTCTGACATGGGGAGCAAAATAATGCATGAAGGAAAGGAGCAGGGAAGTGAGCAACACTGTTAAGTGGAAGTGCTGAGAAGGCTGCAAGTATTAGCGCTTTATTTCGTCTGTGTCTGAGCACTACTGTTTTGTGCTGTCATTCAAAGAAACATTGCTATCAAAGATCCAGATATTCAGCAGCTGTTACCATGAGCACAGGCAGCAACTCTGACTTTGGCAGAGGAGTACCTTTTAGGTGAAGTCCCCTACAAAGTCTCTAAGACAGTAGTATTTTTGACCTGTTCCCCAATACAAGTAATGAACTTAAGGCTGAGTTTGAACCCATGAGAATCACCTGTTACAATTTTCTAGCAAAGCAACAATGTAAGAAATGAGGATTTGCTGCCTCCTCTCTTTCCAAAGTGCAGCCCCTTAAAAAGCAGACAAAAAAACCCTTCTACTGAACATATCAATTCCTTGCACATGTTTACTTCTATTCCTTTTATCCACATACATAAATTTCCACCGTGTTCTATTTAAGTGCTCCAGGGACATTTCAGAAAACTCATCCTTTACATCAACAAGATTGTATACTAAATTTCAGTCAGTGACCCCAGTCTACTTCTATTTTTATGATAGCTGGAGAGACAGTAGAGCTTTTGAATCTTTAATTTCAGCGTCGTCTTGAGAGCAAGGAGCACTGAGAGATTTGCATCTCTGTGAGGTCGCAAGGGTATCACTGATGCAGAGCTGGAAACCACAAGATTAAGTGGACGCAATAAATGCATAAATTGGCCTGGAAAATCTCTAGTACTAGGGGCGAGAAATGAGACTACAAGTTCACAGTTTGAGGCTAAGAAGCGTGACTGAATTTATAACACCAGCAGTTAATGCAGCTGGATGGAAGTACAGCGAGGAGACAGCAGTTCCCATCGTTTATAAATGAACTTGCACAGTTGTTTCCTCTTTCAGGTTATACCTAGATAGCACTTTCTAAGCACCCCATTTTAATAGGATCTTGTCTACAGATCAGCCATCCTGAAATGGTTGTGCTCCCTCATCAGAGGAGCGTATGTGCCCAACAGCTAGCCTGCAGGCTTCTCAGGATTTCTCTTTCAGCCAGACTGACAGGCAGGACCTGCCACAACAGGCAGCTGGGCAAGCCATAGCCATAGCAAGGAACAGCCCTTCTTACAGCAACGTGAAATACAGGAGTGGAACAGAACAGGCATGAGTCAGGCGACAGGAAAGAGGATCATACAGACCACGTGGAGTGGTATGACTATACTGCCAGAAAGAATGTGTGTACAGAACAGAGTGATATATAGGATGCTGTAAGTTTACACCAGCATACACAGCTTTATAGCCTCCTGTGAACCTTCCTTTCCTTGCACTTTTATACCTTACAGAAAATTTTCAAGGAAAAAAAAAAAAATCCTTTCACACTAATAAGCCTGACTATCCCATTAACTTAGCTCTTGCTTTTCTTTTATCCCATCCCCTCCCTTTTCTTCTATACATAGGTACTATAGAGTAATTTGAAAAATCCCCTTCTGAGACCCCAACCCTTCATTCTGATGAGAAGGCAGCAGGGGGACCAATAATTTTACAGCAGAACCAAATGTGCTGACTGCTGGCTATTTTCCTTTGCCTTGCTTCCAAATGAAATCAGAAACCTGTTTGCCCACTTCATCAAGGAATGATGAACTTCAGAGAAAGAAATGCTGCAACAACAAGAAAGTTGTTTGTTTGTTTGAGATGGAGTTGCTTGGACTCCAGTCTGTAAAGCTGCTTGGTTTATTCAACTCCCTCTGTCTCCCTTAAAAGACAGGCTTGGGAGCACCTCCAAAACACATGCAAAGTCCATCAGCGATCCAAGCATAGTTTTGAAATAGAAAATATTGAATAATATCTTAAACCATGGTATCTGCATATAGGGATGTAGCCTTTTCATATTTTGTAAGAATTGTAACGGAATGTGGTTGTTTTTTTTAGCCACTGCTAGCTCTTGCTCAGGCATTTAGGTGACCCAAGGACCATAGCCTTTAATATCTCAGTGATGGAAATCCGAGGACTTCTGAGATTCCAGCTTCTTATCTACAAACTCTAGCTCTGCCCAGCTCCCCATCAGACTAGGACACATTTGCACACCAGTCCCTCTCATTTTTGCTCTTGAAAGCATGGAAAGTGGCAATATGGGCTGGGTTGAAGTTGTGGTATGCTCTTACCCATTTCCTTTTACATGGGCAGAAGTGTCCAGCACTTATGCTATATGCGATCCAGATAAAGCTGGAACCAATATTGCTGTAACACTGCTGTAGTGCTGCTCCTTGACTGAGATGTGCAGAAGGCTGAGTACGGATGTCAGAAACCATGACAACATGCTGACAACAGCATGAGGCTGAGCACAACAAAAGGAAGTGCACACGCTTTGCAAAGTCAAAGAAAAGAGATCTCTACGTGGTGAGATGTGACTTGTTCCTTCTTGCACTCCACAGGCTTTGGTTTTCCATTAGGAATGTATGTTATGTTATGTTATGGTCAGACTTCCTTATGGAGGGAACTAATATATCTCTAAAAGATGAAACCCAAGCATAGCTGACAAGATAGTTCGTGGTATGAATGACCACTTCAAATCTGTTCTGCCTTCAGGCATGCAGAAAATATTTTAATAGCATCTCAGACTCTCTGACTTTCAAGTGCTCTCCTGCCCTGCTCCAAACCAAACAATTGTCCACCTTTCATTCACCCTACTGAACAGCTGCAACACTGCCTGCTCACTGTTTTGAGCACTTTAAACTGCAACAGCTACCTTGGGGCCAACCACATTGGTCCCACGTATTTCAGGCAGCTGGCTGCAATGAGCACTGTGCCTGCAATAGGAGGCCTAAGCCCATTTCTCCCCACCATGCTGGAGGTACACATCCTCCCTTGCTGCAAGCCAGGTGCATGTCCACTCAGGTGCAGGTCTTGATTTTCCTGCTACATAAAAATGTGATGTGTGGGTGGCCCAAGAGCGAGAGAAGCCCCTATGTGACATGTGAGGCATCTCTCAGGCATGAGCTCTAGTCCTCGGAGGTGACAGGCAGAAGAGCTGAAGGGGATGTGCTAAAGCAGCAGGTGAAACAAGAAATAAGAGCAATATCCTTGCAAGAACACTGTGCAGTTGGCTGCCTTTCTGCTGAAAGATGTGTGTAATTCACTTAGAGAAAACATCTCAAAGAAGAAATGGCCTTCACAGAAGAGATGCTGTTTCATCCCCAGAATTATGCAAAGTGAACAAAAATATGTGGCAGCAAGGTCACTCCCTCTGATTTGCTGTTTTCTTTGCCTAGAGACTAGAGAAAGTAATTCTATTCCACACAGAGACAAATGGTGTGAAATCTGCTTCATAGCTCAAACCCAGGCAAATAAAAAGTACCAGAGACACTGGAAAAGTCTCTCTTGGAAATCAAGTGCAGCATACACTGCAGTTCAAAGTTTAGCACTGCAGTTAATGAGGTGTGACTGTTTGCTTTTGCTTTAAAGTCACATCATGCTTTAGACATTTGAAAATCTGTTTTAGCTCTGAGAGTACATGAAAAATATGGCATTTCCCCACACCCTTCCCTATTTGCACTATTTTAAGCAGCAGGCTTGTCCTTGTCAACATATCAAATGTGGCAGATGACAGCTTTCAAGGGCAATGGCTAGAGGAGGAAAATGAAGCAAGGCTGTCCAAGTGGTTCAGGGAGGCTGCAGTGGTCCGTTGGCTCCACCAGCGGCATGGTCCATCACACCACAGTCTGCAGTGTGGCCATCCCTGGTGATGCCTCACCACTTTGTGCAATAGTAATTGTAATGCAGTGGCCACAGGCACCAGGACATATAAAATACCTCAGGAAAGAAAACTCAAGTGGCCAAACTAATAGAGGAGCTTTTCCTCCTGTCCTCTGCAATAGGATTAAGAATAGACAGCAGGTCATGGGAAGGGGTGGAGCAGAACACGTGTATAGGGTCATTAGCTGCAAGGAAGGCAGAGATTGGTTTTGCTCCTGACTGAAATGCTAGTAGAGAAGACAATTAGAGAGAGGCTATCAATATAAAATGCTTTGCCACTGAAAAGCTAACGTTTTCATTGTCACATCGTGTTGAAAGTCTGATGGCCTTCACAGTATTAAGTGCTATATTGAAGTATCAGGTGTTATTTCTTAAGTATTAAAACTCTTCTCTAGTTTTTAGGAAAGAATGAAACAATGAGGTGCTTGAGTGATGAGCACAGCATAGAAATCTAGATAAATCACTACTGTCACACTCAAATAATTTAACCTGTTTGGGTTTCCTGGAGTACAGCCTCATGAAATACTCATCTCCTCTTTGAGAAAAAACTGACAGGAGATGAGATGCTGCAGAATGGACTAGGCAAG
The DNA here is from genome assembly GCA_013400475.1 of Tricholaema leucomelas. Lineage (NCBI taxonomy): Eukaryota > Metazoa > Chordata > Aves > Piciformes > Lybiidae > Tricholaema lacrymosa > Tricholaema leucomelas. Next base: position 454,492 of record WAAF01012629.1, read on the forward strand.
AGATAGCGCTCTAATCCCAGTTTTCCTCTCTCACTTGCCATGCCTGGGAAGGACAGCATCCCTGTCCTTCTGATTCCTCATTTGTAAAATGGAGATGATAACTGCTCATCTCTCAGGGCCATTATGAAGATTAATGTGTTTACAAAAGCATTTAAAATGCTAAGTACTTTTGGTTCCAGTCCTGTGAGATTGGAAATGCCAGCGCTGAGGTGCTGAAAACCTAAAGCTCTTGCTAACTCTAGTGGAAATATGGTTGCCCAGCACTTTACAGGAACAGGGAGAAATATGTCATTGCAAAAGTAATGAAATCCATTCCTGCATTATTGCATAAAATAAGAGCTGCACCATGCCAGCATTGTATCTGAAAGGGCAGATAGTACAAAAGAGGATCATTTTAATTTCATGCAAAGAAAATTAGCGAGGCTTTGCATTTAAAACCACATTGGTATAATTTATCTAAGGACCGATTCATGCATCTTTCTCTACAACAAAATGTTTGGCACCAGTACAGAAAACAGTATCAGCCCAGAATTTGCTGCACTTCCGTTAAACTCCACGACAGTCAAAGCAGACTCTTAATTAGCCCCAACCCCCCACCTTGTTTCGCTGTTACCAATATAGCCAGTCTCAGTCTCTTCTCTTGCAAAGTGCGTGATAAATGAAACCAAAACCCAAATCAAGCTTCAAAACCTTTTGTCTTATCTTCTGTGAAGAACAACTAGCACTGACTCTTTAGCATACGCTCCTTCCGCCAGCCCACGGGATCAGACAGAGGAGCTGCTAATTGCATGTGTATCCAGTCAAGTACCTGTGTTACTACTACCTGTTCTAGCCCATGCAGAAGTGAAAGCCAGCAGCTTCTGCAGACTTCAGACTTCCTTTCACTAGTTCTGTTTTTCACAGTGAAACATATTTAACAAATTTGAGAAAAGCATAGAAAAAGGGATATAAGTGAGTCAGAGGAATTTGTAAACCACAGAAAATGGCTTCCCTGAAGAGAGTACTAACCCTTTTGGTGAGGGAAGGGATGAAAGAGACTGCTGCTGTATGCACAAAGGCTGAGGAGCAAAGCAGGTTGGAGTGGTTCACTGAGAAGCATGAGGGTGAGAACTGCAGGAAAAAAGTCTGTGCAGACAGGCCCAGTAAAGTCCAGCTGACAAACATGATCAGAACTGGTAAGATCTGGTGACAAATTGGTGATTTTACATCTGATGCCCAAGACTCTAAATCTAAGGGGGATCTGCTGATTTTTTTTTTTTTTTAAGATATCAAATAAAAAAAATACATATTAAAGCTGCATGCTTTGACTCACTGATGATAATACCAACAAAATCCTTAAAATGCTAAACTCTCCTCATATATTTGGCAGGCTCTGAAAACGATGGTTCAGGAGACGGATTGCCGATATTATCCACCGTTGCAGTAACACCTCCTCCTGCTTTGCATCCTTCAGCCACAGGTGACCACGAGCCAGTACTTGTCACTACAAGCACTGTTGAAAGCAGCTTTGAAACAAAAAGTACTCCAAGCACTGAACTCAATGTTGAGAACAATCAGGACAGCGTAGAAGCAGCAGAACAGTCTATCTTAATATATATTGTCCCCATTGCGCTACTGGTCCTGCTGATGATGCTCATCATATTTTTTGTAATGCACCACAAAAGGAAAAAGTCTAAGCAAGGTAAATTTGTCTTCTTATGCAGTGAAAGAATATTTTTAGGATGTGCTCAACATTAACAAAATGTTATTTGGAGGCCTGGAATACCACATCTGGAATGTACTTCTCTAGTTGTAGTTGCATGTTTGATGGATGGGAAAGGGATCTACCCTTGGCCGGCAGTATCTGGGCACACACCTTACCTTGGGCAGAAACTAGCTTTGTTTCTTGCCACCTCTTGCTCATGCTGCACACCCATAGGAACTGTGCCATTGAATTCCAGCTCCCAACAATGCCAAAATCAGTGTATAGAGGTAACTGTGTGCCTGCAACTGTGTGCCTGCAAAGACGACTTCTGCCTTTGTGCTTAATCACTTAATTTAAGGTGAACTTGATGTTTCTACTGCCTATACTGCTCACAAGGTAAAGCTGCTTGAGGCTTCAATAGAATAAGAAAAAAGCATTTTAAGGAACACTTTTAAGCACTCCTGTAGGATGGTGGCAGGTATGAAGATATCACAACAGAGCTAAGGAATCCTATGGTCAGACAGCCTGGGAGCTGTGACAGGGACAGCAACACTTCAAGATGGTACCTCGATCTGTAAACAAAGAAATCGGTGGCTTGGAGTGCTGAGCCACAAAAAACTAACCAAGATGTCATAAGACCACACAGGTGGTAAGTGAAGTCCTGAAATAGTCACATCAGCACCTCTGCACAAGAATACAGCTGTAAGCTCCTGAGCCTGCAGGCAGTGACATACTTTTAGCACAGATTTCAAATCCTTTACAGGGCACTTTTTCAGCTGCAAATTTTTAGGGCCATTATCATAGCCAACTTAGAATTCACAACCAGACACCTAGTTACCTGCCTCTTTCTGGATGACCCTAAGTGCAGGTACATCCTTCAGGGGGATGGAAAATGTGCTACCTTGCAGGAGCACAATCCTGGGATTTCTTGCCCTGTGCCTATTGCATGAAGCTGGGATTTCAGGCATCCTCAAGGCCGGAGCAGATGGTTCTCCGGAGTGGCTCTGCAGTCAGGGACTGCTGAAACAAGTGGGGAGGTGTCAGCTCCCATTGGCAACAATGAATTAAAACCAGGCTGATTTAAGAGTATACAATGTGAATCCCAGACGTAGTTCTTGACTTTTTTTTTTTTTTTTTTGTTGAGGGCCAAGACTTTTCAGTCACTTAATTCCTGGAGGGAAAGTTTTTTTAACTGAATAATGGCTATTACACTATTTTTCTCCCCCGTATTTTCTTTGTGTTAGGATCCTAACTAGCTTTTGACATCTGGCTAGTTCAGCTTCATTTGCCTAGCTGAGATTTAGTCTGCCAGGCAAGTCCACCTCCCCGCTTCTCCCCATGAGCAACTTCCAGAGTCTCCTAGCAGAGCGGGATTGCCTGTGTGCATTCTGCCTGCCAGTATAATGTCCTGGTACTTCAAATAAACAATTTTTTTGCAGCAGTGGTTCCTTTTCAGGATACCATTTGTCTCACGACATGTGCTTTGCTCAGGGAAGTGTGCATCTGCAAGGTCCTGCCCACCGCAGCACTAACGGTTGGTTTCCTCCCAGCACGGCTGTGCTAATAATGAGCTGCTTTTCATATGTTCAAGACTAAAAATAATGGGTTCCTCTGAAAAATTACGAACAGGATGAGATGTTTTGTCTTTCATCTAGAAGTTAACTATTATGGGTTTTGAAAATGCAACTTGTTTTACATGACCATTCTAAAGGCTTGTTTGAAGTCTGTATATACAAAGACCAGAACTATGAACACCAAGTTTTTTCTTTTCCAGATGAGCTGGGAAGTGAAAATGTGAAAAGGTAAAGTTTATGAATAGAACTTTTAAAAAAGGAAATTCTTTAACTCTTAAAGGGATATTATGATTTTTAGCTACTTCACCACCTGTTTTAATGGAATTGTACACTAAACACTATTACTGTTTGCCATCAATTGCTCCAGTTAACTACCTCTAGAAGTGGCTAAAGTGTGACTTCAATATCTCACTGAGTGTAAGACTAGTGCAGGAGAACAGAGAGCAGCAAGAGCTATCCCACAGGCACCCAGTGCCCATGGCTGCCCCTACACCTGCTCTAGGCACCCCCAGCTCCCCCAGCCATCAGACATACAAGGTGCAACATGAGCAAAAGACATCAGTTCCCATGTTCATTGCAGGCTTTCACTATTCATAATAAGCTCCGTGTCTTGCTCCTCTGTTTTTCAAGTTTGTCTTCTCACTGAAGTCAGAAAGGTTTGCCCAGCTGCTGTGGAAGCAATGCCTTAGCTGCTGGGAAAACAAGCAACAAACCTACATAGGTCTTATCAGACTGAAAATTTTTATCATGACTTTTTAGTAAGCTACATTTTGCTGACCAGTGCTACTAATGATACTTCACAGGGAAAAAAGAGTTTTTTTCCTAAAAATATTTTTTTTCCACCAAGTGATCCCAGGAATGATCAGCAAAGGGACAAAGCTAAATGGTGTCCCTGCCCATGCAGCTAGGGCCCATGCAGTGCTGCCTTGCCCATGCAGCTAGGGTGTCCCTGCCCATGGCAGGGGGGTTGGAACTAGATGATCCTTGTGGTCCCTTCCAAACCTGACTGATTCTATGAAATGGAGGCATTTAAATAAATAATATTTTCTTTTGAAGTTGCTGCCAGTGTCAGTCCCAGCTAGGATGAAACTTTAGGCCCTCCACTTTTATCACAGGAGCAACAGGACTTCTGGCATGTTCCAGCAGGGCAGAGACAAACTATTTTATTTTTTGGGTTTCTATTTACAGTAAGGACAGTTCTAGAATAGCTGCAGTAGTCCTGCTCCAGCATACCCTAAAATGTACTGTCTGAGTCCCTCACTACATCATGTCCCAGTCAGCCCTACCTCTGCCCAGAACCGGCATCTCACCACCACTCCTTCGCAACTGTTTGCAGCCATTTCATCCACACCCATCAGGCCGACATCTTCTCAAATTACTAGGCTAGGATGGCTTTCCAGATTTTATACAACATCTGGAATTATGAAAGATTCATGGAAAATACTACACTGTAAGTTATTTGAACTAAGCATTTTTTATAATGTCTTTTTTTCTCCTCTCAAGTCCTATTTTTGAAGAAGACACACCCTCTGTTATGGAGATAGAAATGGAAGAGCTTGATAAATGGATGAACAGCATGAACAAAAATGGTACATGGTAACCCTTTTACTCCACCACCTCTCTCTAGCTGAGGTAGATCCTACGCACAGAAAATATATCAATGGAAGACATTTTGTATGTGTGTCACTGCTTTTTCAACAACATTTTTAGCTGGGTTCTTGGCTCCCTTCTACTAAAGTAGCAGCACAAATGTCAGGGATATAATTGTTCAGAGGAGTATTTTAGTTTGTATGGGAGCTTATTTTTAACATATGATGGAATATCAGACATGTTTTGAGTTTCCAGTAGACACTCCTATTAAATACATGTATAGCTGTGAACAGTATTTATATTTTCAAATACACATCTTTAATGCTAAATACTCATTTCTCTGAAGCATTTAGTCCTTGTAGAGTTTTTGCAGTCCTGTGCTTTGCACTGTGCTATTCAGAAGAAATGTATTTACTCACAGTTTGGAGCACTATTTACTTACAATTGCTGCCAGGATCCTACGAATATATCTCTCCCTTCTTTATGCCTTTTTACTCATTTGCCATCTCTACCACCTGAAACACAGGCTGCTCTTTTCTGCCAGCACTGTTCGCCACTGACATCCTCTCCAGCAAGTCTATCAGTCCATCTAGCAATTAATATCTGCGATAACTACCACCAGCAACATCTTCAGCTCCTTCTTAGTTCCTTCTAAGCACTTTCTATTTTTAACCACATTTGCCTCCCAACTGAAGTCTCTCCAGTCAAAATTTCTAAAAGGCCTTGCATCCTCTTTCAAGGTTCTCCTCAGGATAATGCAGATGTTCAGTAAACCAGGAATTAATCGAGGCCTGATTTTGAACTGCTAGCAGCTTTCCACTGGCTAGGAAATGCTGAACTCCTGATATATTCTTCATTCCTGATCCCTTGCCTTATATCCAAATGGCTCATTTGCCTGACCTTCTAGGGATGCTTTGTTTTTCAGGACATAAAACCCCTTGGGGCATTCTTTGTGTTACCACAATGCTCCACATGATGCGGTTTTGACCTTCGCGGTCTGTAAGCTCTAGTAGGAAACATGTGCTAAGCAGCAGCGCTGAAAGAGAGACATTAAATAGAGTGCCCAGGGAAACGCTGCTGTAAAGTATTTTTGATTCTGTGGACAGAAAGGAGCAAATACTTCACATCTGGGAGTTTTAAAAATATTTGTTTGTTTGGGGTTGTTTTGGTTGGTTGGTGAGTGGTTTTTTGGTTTGGGTTTGTTTTGTTAGTGTTCCCCAATCCCCAGCCGGACTATAAAGCATAAGGGCAAGTGTAAGCATTAGAAGGCTAACAAATAGTCCTCCTCACAGTAGTTTATAGGAAACAGTCCTCAAAAGCAGTTTGTGTGTATAGGTGTACATAAACCACCTGTAATATATAAAATAAAGAAGTTACAGCAACTCCCATCAAAGGGAAAGATGATTTAAATCACATAACATCTACGGTGATCATGCAGGTTTTACAGATAAAAGAGTGCAGAAGAGCTTCTAGAGCTTTGCATTCTAGAGGGACTACATTATAAAAGTTGATGCAACTTCTGAAAGAAATGTAGAGGAAATGCCAAAACTAACTATAGTCTTGTTTGTTACTCTTTTCAGCTGATTGTGAATGCTTGCCTACTGTAAGAGAAGAAGAAAAGGAATCAATTGCCAACCCAAGGTATTTTTAATTCATTATGTTTGAAGAAATGTGGTCAATGTCATTCCAAAATATTCTAATATTTTTAATATGTAATTATAAGTAGAATGATCCTTTGGTCTAAGTTCTGAAGTTTTTATGCATGAGGATTTTGAATTTAACTTGCACAAAATGCTTGACACTTACTTCTAAGCTGATTTCTGCCTGTAAATTGCACCACTAAATAATCTTGTGGTTGTAAACCTGTGTGAGACAGACAACCAGATGGCACAGATGGAATTTCATTTGCTGATCAGACTTTAATCACAGTTTCCCAAGGTGTTAATACAAGCATTCAGCATAGTTTCCTTGGCACTCTTCACTCACACAGATATCCAGCTCTCCTCTGCCACCAGGTGCCTATAGGTCCCTGAGACACTGCTGGATGTTTTGGCTGGAGTTGTGACCAAGCAGGGGCTTGTCTGCCCCTAAGAGGAGCTCAGAGGGTCTTCCTGGTGCCCTTGTGCAGTGCTCCTCTGGAGCTAGCACTACTTAATGGTCCAAGAAAAGATCCCAGAGAGATGCAAATCCACAATCCTAACAGCTTGTAAACTTGTAAACTTTCTGGCTGGCTTCCTCAGGATTTTGGCCAAAACTCCTAAAGCCCTCTTTAACTCCCATTTTCCCTAATTAAAAATTCTGGTTCCAGCTGGAAGCAAGGGGCTTGCCTGCACACTTGGGTTACAGCTGCATTTTGGGGAAGGAGCAAAGCAGCTCCTCTGTGCCAGGTTACAATAATAGTCAGTTAAACTACCCTGTGTGCCAGGAATATCCCTGGTTCAGTGGGAGCAGCAGACAGCAGGCAAGGCTGGGAGCAGGAAGGGTTAGTAGCAGGAGGACCTAGGTCTTCTCTTTACCATTGCACTAGGTAACTCAGCTCATCATGCCTCTGACAGAGCTGCAGCTCCCATTATAGACCATCATAGTATCTTGTTCCTCCTCTTTTCAGAGCTTTCTTACTCAGGATTGAAATAGTGACATTAAATCACCACTGCTGAGTTTGCAAGTCAGATACTCCAAAGCTGCAGTTTCAAGGTAGCTTTTGGATGAGGCTGCTTCACTACAGCTATTTGTATTTAAAAGGATTCTGCTTACCCCTGTTGCAAGAGAAATCATTGCATTGTGGGGGCTTTTTTTGTTGTTGGTTTTGGTTGGTTTGGGTTTTTGTTTGTTGAGTTTCTTTTGTGTTTGTTTTTGTGTGTGTGGGGGGGGGGTGAGGGCTTTTTTTCCTAATAAAAGATATCAATCCAAGGTTCTAGCTGCAAGCAAATGCAGTACTTTACCCTGAAGAGCTGGAAAAGATGATGGATTCACTAGCCATCTGGGTCTTCCCCCTCCAGCCTCTAAATGATAATCCACAGTGAGAAAATTAAGGAGAGGCAGCTTGCACAGTAGTTCTCTAAAAACAGATTTACTGAGCGTACCACTATAGGGAGTATAGGACAAAACAGGCTTGAGCCACATAACATCAGCAGAATTTAGTTAGAGTCCAAAAGGCCTTTTTCGGTACAATGACACTCTAAGCATTAAAATTGCTTTCCAAAATGTAAACAGTTCACCTTCAGAAGAAAAAACATCATGACCTATCAGCTTGAGATAATATTTAGATACCATCCTTACTAGCATGCTTTTGTATTGGATTTGCTGACTAGCAATTGGATATCCTGACTGGCAAAAAAAGTTCCCCAGCCTTGCTTTAAACCCCTTCTGTTAATGCTAAAATCTAACCAATAAAAACAAATGGCACATTGCCAAAATTGTCATGAACCAAGCAATACTAAGAAAGTGCTAGGGACAAGCTAGCAAGGCAGAAACCAGCAGGACAAAGAGGAAAATCATATCATGAGGTCAAATTTAATACAAGAATTCTATCTGTGAACATTTTTTCTCACCAGTAGAACAGGGGCAGTTTGATTGCTCACTTGCCACAACAAGCTCCTGGCAAACCTGCCACAACAACCCCAAGCAGCGCTATAGGCTGGGGACAGAGTGGCTGGAGAGCAGCCAGGAAGAAAGGGACCTGGGGGTACTGGTGGATAGTAGGCTGAAGATGAGCCAGCAGTGTGCTCAGGTGGCCAAGAGAGCCAATGGCATCCTGGCCTGTATCAGGAACAGTGTGGCCAGTAGGACAAGGGAGGTTGTTCTGCCCCTGTACTCAGCACTGGTCAGGCCACACCTTGAGTACTGTGTCCAGTTCTGGGCTCCTCAATTCAAGAGAGATGTTGAAGTGCTGGAACACGTCCAGAGAAGGGTGACAAAGCCGTTGAAAGGCTTGGAGCACAAACCCTATGAGGAGAGGCTGAGGGAGATGGGGTTGTTTAGCCTGGAGAAGAGGAAGCTCAGGGGTGACCTCATTGCTGTCTACAACTACCTGAAGGGAGGTTGTAGCCAGGTGGGGGTTGGTCTTTTCTCCCAGACAACCAGCAACAGAACAAGGGGACACTGTCTCAAGTTGTGCCAGGGAAGGTATAGACTGGATATTAGGAGAAAGTTCTTGAGAGTGATTTGCCATTGGAATGGGCTGCCCAGGGAGGTAGTGGAGTCATTGTCCCTGGAGGTGTTCAAGACTGTATGAGGCACTTAGTGCCATGGTCTAGTTGACTGGATAGGGTTGGGTGATAGGTTGGACTGGATGATCTTGGTGGTCTCTTCTAACCTGATTGATTCTATGATTCTCACCTGGGATCAGGAAGAAACGTGGACTGGGTAGCCACTAACTAGCATAGAAATCAGACCACCCTTGCTGCCAGCATCCAGCACCACTGATGAGGTCCTTTCACATGTTGCAGGGCCGATACATTTGCTTTCTGATAACATCTTCTCATGGACTCAAGAGATACTCTTGCATATTATTTCTTGCTGAGATAATTAACCTAACAACATGACAATGGTGTGGCTTTTTTTCTTTTTCATGTATACACAGTGATGGTGAATCATGAAGTTGGAACAGCAAAGAACTGGTTAAAGGGAAGCACCACACAAGCTAATGATCCCCCAGATGCTGAATGAACTGGATTCCAATATAATTAATCTCAAAAGGCCAAAGAGAATGGGTTTGTTGTGTCCTGCCATATAGTCTTCAGAAAAGAAGCATCACCAAGGGGAACAAACCCCCCAAAAAACAGAACAACCCCAAACAAGCAAGCAAACAAACACCACCACAACAAAACTGGCACATAAACAAAACAAAAAAAGGGAAAGCACTATTATAAAATCAGAGGCTGATTTAAACTCCTTCTGCAATGAGATTAATCACAAATCAAGAAATGCCTCTTTTCCCTTCCTCATCCCAGAAGCCTGCAAAACAGTCCCCATACCCGCCTAGTTCTTGAGTTGTGTGTCACACAGAAGCTCTTCTGTTCCAAGTTTGGTGGGTTTCTTTGTATTTCTAGTGGTTTGTTTTGTTAGTTCATTTTAAAATATAAACAGCATCCATAATTCTGGAGTACTTGGGTTTGATGGATGCGAAGCTCATACCTGTGCAATGCTTGTTTTTCAGTGTGGTCTTTTGGTAACGGTGCACTTATTTCACAAGTCTTGTGCTGGGAAGGTACCAGGCTAGGATTGACAGACCAGGTCAGAAGACAGATAGAACAGCTGAAAAGCCTCTCAAAGGATTTGATAGGAACAACTGCAGCCAAGAAAAGGCATGATATGTGTGTGCAACATGCATTTTGGTTTTTAAATTAAAGGCAGAAGCAAAAAAAAAAATAAAAAAAAATTCTGAGACTGCCTTTCCATTTATCTTTTTGGATTAGTACCCTGGGACAGCTTTCACCATTTAACCATCCTCCCAGCCCAGTACTGTTCTTTAACAGCCACCTACTTGAGGGATATCCAACTTAAAAACAATTTTTTTTTTTTTTAATGAGAGTTTGAAAAATCAAACACTTCAGTACTCATATCAAACAGAAGCTTAGGAGAGTATGTTCTGCGGTAACTACCTGGTTGAGGTTTTCAGCAAGATCTCTGCTGCCTCTTTTTTTGAATATTGAGCTGGGAATATTGAAAGATAGACTTCTAAATGTGCCTGGTCATCTTTGATCACACTGAGAATAAAATAAACAAGTAAATCAGACTTCTGAGGTACCTTGAGGTGGGAAGATAAATATCATAATCATAGCCATTGGTTTTAGGTGGCGTGTCTCATGGATGTAGTTCTAACATGTAACACACACAAAACTGAATCCTGGCCTGTGCAAAGTTTCACTCACCTCATTTAACATATTAAATTCACTTTCCACCATAACTCATATCCCACCCTATCATACCCTTCCTATCCTTATCTTCTATTGAAATACATAACCTCTTCCTATTCAGTACATGTTTAATGATCAGTTTTGTTTTGCCTGCAAATATTTCACTAATACATTATCTTGCATAGCCCAGCTCTTGAGAGCAAATGCATTCACCAAGCCTCTGGGGTGACAGCTAAGTGTCACTATCAGCTGACAAATACAGAGAAGGGTTTAGCTTTGTGAGTAATTGAGGATGTGTCAAAATGTAAAAGGAAAAAAAAAATGCTTGCAGCTAACCATATTAATTCATTACTGAATATGACTTGACTAGTAATTGCCTCAAAGAATGAAATATTTCTTCATTGTTCCAAAACAAATTCAGTATGTGATGGTAAAATAATATTTCCTGCTTGGATGATTTAACTTTGAAAAAGTGCTTTATGTTTGCCTATGACAACTTTGTTTTTTAACTTGCCACAAGTTCCTGACAGTAAACTTATTCTCTAGAATATTGGTTTAAGATAATGCAGTCACAAGGAGTAATTTGCAAAGCAGCAAACTGTAGATGCCCAAATCAGGGCATGTTTTCTGTAACAGTACAAGATAAGATGTATTTTGAGAACATTACCAGCTGTGTGGTTGGAAGGCAGTCAGTGGTGACCGAGCAGTTTTCAATGCCAGTGACTCTCATACTAACTCATGCAGACCTGTATCCAACAACCACCACTTTCTCCCTAAAGAGAGCTAAAGCACAGCTGGGACCTGAAGAATCGAAGTCTTTGCCTTTTTGTTTCCGCCCTTGTGGTCATTTCCTATTGCACAATATCAGTATTTTAATCTTGTAGGTTGATTGAATCACAAGGGATTCAGACCATTTTATTCTTAGTAGAGCAAACGCATTGTAATATTCCAGTTTACAATTATGACCTTTACGTCCCCTGTCAATGCATTTTTATTTTCCCTAAATGATGCACACAGTCTGGGGGCCTCTAACCCAAGACTCAAAAAAGAATACTCAGGTAGCAGGTAAGATGCTAGCATATTTTAAAATTTGTTTTCATATTGCCATGCACTACACAGGGTTTATGCCTTTGCTGTGATAGCCTCATGATTGGCCTGGTCTGAGCTGACCCATCTCACCATCATCTTGCAACATCTACCACCAACTGATAAGTTATTATCCCTCAGTAGAAACAGAGAAAAAGCATGTAAACACAAAGTCAATTGCACTATTATTCCAATGACATTTAGCAAATGTAATGATCCCTAAGGAACTGTTGCCTCATCATCCATTTTCTTCAAGTATTTTGGTAGTTATACAGCACTTCTCCAGACAAGTTGACATTAAATTTACAGCATGAGAACTTTTTGTCATAAAAGAAGGTGGAAAATCTACTGATCCAAGAGGAACTGTTTGAGAAATATGTGGATAAAATGAAGGGTAATCAAAACCCAGCATCTCCTCTAAATATGATAGAAATCCTATCTCAATAAAATAGAAACAGCTCCTGCATAAAGTTACAAACGTAAGGTCAGGCATTGCCAGCAATTAATTAGTATCAAAATAGTCCCACACTTGTAAAACACTTAACTCTATCATTAACCTCAGCAAAAAAAATAATGTTTTTAGTTTCTAAGTAGTTTTAAGTCATAGATACATGGATAACTACTAATTTGAGATGGGGAAAAAAAAGTTTTTCAATGCTTAACCTGATGGAGGGCTACAAAACCAACTTTTGTTTACTACCTGTATATGAAATGATATATCTGTATATGTATGTGCAACTGTTTTATCAAATAGCTGTTTCAAATGGTTTGGTAATGTAAATATTTCAGCCATAACATTGCTTAATTGTATATAAGAGTTTGAGATTTTAAAGAACTTTTTCTAATAAAGGTTTTTAGGGTCTACAAGTTCTCTTTTTCCCCCTAATGCTGCTAATTGATTCAAGTCAATGAGTGCTAATTATCTGGTATTGATGTCAAGATTACTTCAGCCTTGGAAGATGTACCAAGACATGTGGTATGTAGATAGGTTAATCTCTAAAATTCAGACAAAACCTCCTAAAAGCTAGTGCACTAGCCTTTACAAATTACAGAAGCACTTTAAAATTAATTTTACTTAAGGAAAAAAAAAAAGTTCCTTTAGGTCTCATGTTTTCACTGAATGGATAATATTGCCTTTATTGGCAGCCAAATTCTGACACCAAAATGGGAGTCTCCAAATCGATAGGGGTTCTAAAATCAATTTTCATGGATTTAAGAAAAAAAAAATTAAAAAACCCCAAACCCTCACACCAAAAAAAACCCAAGCAACAAAAAAAACCACCCTTCAAACAACCTCTATGTGAGAGCATCACAGCAACGACTAGGCAAAAATTAGTTGTCTTTATCACACAGTATCACCAAGGTATCTTCCTCACCTAAACACCACATAATCAATAAACTTGTCTTTAGTGCTGACACATACTCTTCAAAAAGTCTGTATTTTGGGACAACACCTAATACAAAAGGCAACTTGACTACAGAGCCACAGGAAGTATTCCGACACCCTATGGAGTAACAAAGTTCCTCTTCCATTCCCAGGGACTCATGCTTGCCCTGCTCAGCTCCTGTTAGTACCTTCACACTGCCTTATGGACCAGGGGCTCCTCCAATGTGCATCAAAAGGAGGCTTGAAGGGGTCACAGGGGAACAGGTTTGGCAAAAGGAGAAAAGATGCAGGATGTGCAAAGGACAAACCCTGCATCGGCGTTAGTAACAACATCCATGGAAGTGCACTCCAAGCACTAACTTAGAGTTTAGAATGGTCAAAGTCACACTTGGAATATCAGTGAAAAGAAAGTAGTAGCAGCATGGTCTGACATGACAACCACTCACTTTCCCACAGGCTGCCACATCCTTGCAGTGTATGGTTGCCTCAGGTCTGATTTTGCACAGAATCCATTCCTTGGCCTGATTATAGATGGGATTCTAACATGCTGAGGGCTGGGAGTGCTTCCCTGCCACTACACAACCTCCCCCTCACACACGTGAAGGCCTTGCAAAGGGGTGCGAGGCGAGGGTATAATAAGCAGCATCACCCTCCTCTGCAACACAAGCACAGCTTGTGGGCAGTGGGTTCGTGCAATCATGTCAGTGATTATAAACACATGGCTCTGGTAGCTAACTTCACATCATTTCCACACCCAGGCCCCTGTGCAGTGGCAAAGCACTGCTACAGAGAGCTGTAGCCACACCAACATGTTCACAAGTTGGGGATTTTCTAAGCAGTGAATTATTACAGTCCAGTTTGCATTTTCCTATAGGTTTTTATTTGTATATTACACCACCTGTCTTTACTGCCAGATTTTCAATTGTCATTTTTATACCAGCAAGATTTGCTTTGTAGTATCTGGTGCAGACACAGATTTGTCAGGTTTCATGAATGTCCCTGGGAATTCTCTGTTGTAATCAGGCTTTTGTTCTATTTTACAATGCAAAATAAGGAATGGAACATGTTCTGCCACTGTCATTGGGATTTGTACAACAAGGCATCAAAGCTAGCAGGTTTTCTCAATAGGAAAAGTAGATTTGTAATTCCTTATTCAAGTATTTCTAGCAGATTTTCTCCAGCTTCCATTAAAAAAAAAAACCAACCAAGCAGTTTACTTTCATTTGTTTTCTCTTCTCAAAGGTACTAACTGGGCTTTCTGTGGAAACATTTTGTTTCTTTTACAACAGATCCAAATAATACTCCGGGGGAGGGGAAGATATTTACAATGTCTCCAACCTCTGTAGCAAATACATCCAGGTAGCAGATGTAATTACAGAAATAACTTATCTGCTTCAGACTTCTGAGGTTACCATTTGCTACAGATTAGCTGTAACTTGTATTGTTCAGTTTACTGCAGCAGCTCTGAAAAAGCAAGCACCTACGCTTTCTGGACAGAATGCTTGTCCTGCTATACACTTTTCCTGCAGAATACAGCAAGCAGCACTTACTTCAGGGAAGAAGTCCAGTAAACTATTAGAAGTCATGCACAGGGTAGAATAATATTACCCAAAAAGTCCCTGTCCATGTATTTGGGCATGGTATTGCAATGAACCAGTGTTTTCCTTTCAGCAAAGGACAGGAGGCTTGCCACATAGCCTCCTAGCTATCAGTAAAGGAGAAGTTTTGGTTCTTGTCATACTACTGGGGACTTTCCCAGCCATACTTTGGCTTAAGACATCTGCCTTACTCTGCCTCAGATGCATCCAGCTCTGGTTCAAAATGATACTCCGACTGCCACCCCCAGGAGGCAATCCCGACCCGCAGCTGCAGAAGTCCTTTTGACTGCAGTGCATATTCTACATCACACCATAAACCCCATCATAAAAGAAAATGCTCAAGGTTTAGGAGTAGTTTGCCTTGGCAGCAGAGTCTACAGCATAGGGACAGAGTGAATGGAGAAATGTTGTTTCCCCAAGACACACTAGCTTGCCTGCATTGCTCCCCAAGGTTAGATCTGGGTTGGTTAGAAGCCACTCACTCTCTCCCCAGTGAGGAGGTTCCCAAAAGATTCTGAGGAGCACCACTGACCCTTGTTATCTGCCCATCACTCTGGGGGCTCAGCTGCAGGGTTTTAAGGTGTCTCTCTGCTGGTGGGATCGGCGGTAATGGTCATCACAGCAGAGGATGAAGCCGTACTGGTTAGTGCCACAGACAGCAAAATTTCTCAAGAGAAGGTCACCCACAGCCCCAAATTCTACCACAGAACACCAGAGCAGTATGATCTTTACCTGAATCTTTTCTAGTTTATCTGATGCTAGTCATCCAGATCAATCCAAACACCACAATAATATTCTTGTTAAAGCACTGAAAATTACACTTACAATCTGTATTTTGACCATTTTCCTCAAGCAAGACTTGTCTCACATCAAGACTACAAATTTGTCCCTGATTGCTTAAGAGGAGCACTTAACTTTCCCAAATATTACATGATTTTAAATAAAACATAAGAATATTTTGTAGCAAAATAGGGACAATTTGAGAAAGAGCAAACACACATAACATCTTTTTGCCCCCAGAATAAGTATTTTCTTTGGGAAAAAAAAACAAAGACTTATCCACAAAGCTGTACAGTGCTTGGACATAAAGTTCACGTGGAAGAAATCAGACAGCAACTTAAATCGACCAATTTAAGAAGTCTGATTTCTTTCAGTCGCTGTATAGCCACATCTGTCAAGTCACAAAGAGCAAAGAGGGGAAACAGGACTCATGGAGACAATAAAAAGGAATTTTGTCCAAAAATTATTCACTTGCTGTTCAGATGGCAATAGTATATGGATACATTGCTGTCTGTGGAGCAGTGACTGGCAGAGTACAGAGATAAAAGGGGTAACCAAAGCGAAATAATTGAGTGGACATAAAATGGGGAGCCTACAACCCTACAGGAAAAACAAAGATTTGTATAGCCATGCATTAGTTACATTCACAGAAGTCACATTTTTTGAAAGCATGTGAACAATTAAAAGCCTCTTTGCTGTAATGTAAATACTTAAGGTTAAACATACTGCTGGTATCCATAACATACTTAACTGTAGATAATTCTCTCCTGTTTTTAGTGTTGCGAACAGCAGAATTAGACAACTCATAAAAGACCACAGACTAAAAAGACAGATCCTTGTGTTACCTCACTGGAGCCAAATTACTAAACTGAAAGGAAAAACCAGGAGGAGGCATGAATTGAAGTATTATACTTGTGCATTCCACAAGCACAAGAAGAGCTGAGGTCTGGGGGAGGACTCATAGGTCCAGGGAGGCAGCACACTAAACTGGCTTCTATCTATTCAATTTATTTATGTTCACAAAGAGATACACTCTGTGCAAAGATTAATCACAGGAGACTCAAGTTAATACTATTTATGGATATACATATTAGCATAAAATAATACCAGCCCCAAACTGCTCCCTCAGGTTTTGATCAAGTGTTATTTATTAATAATTAGGTTTAATGCTCTCATCCACTAAGCCTCAGAACTTGTTTACACCACTTCATGCCAAAGCTTCAGACACATTAAAGGGGAAGTTCATTATTTTTGATTTATAATTATCTATGACAAGAAAGATCTTAGACAAGGGCAGAAGAGAGAGGGAAATGATCTACTCATCCTCTGTTTATGCAACTACTACAGAGAAGCATGTGATAGTTTTGGCCTCAACCCAGCTACCATTCATCTCTATAGGATTTTTTCTATGACGCTCATACAAGTATCATGAAGCCCTTTTTAGTCTTGAAATAGCTCAGATGTAGACAGGCCATTATTCCCAGGCTACAATTCCAAGCTGGTGCCTTATAGCTGATGAGCTGTCAAGTGACAGAACAAAAGAAATATTGATATATGGCTTTTTTGCTCCCCTGCAAATAATTCTTCCTGGAGACTCAGTGCCCCTCCTCTCCCCGTATCATTAACTACCAGCTGAGAAAGTCAACCAGACTTGTGCAGTTCTGGGAAACCTAAGTAGTTAAAAAAACCCAACTAGCCCGAACTGTTTCTAAACCCAGTAACTTCAGTTCTGACAAGTGTGGAGCCGTGTTGTTCCCTGACACAACCCGTGTGCACCTAGCAGGAGTGCCCCAGCAGCAGCCCATTTTGCCCTCTCCTGGTGGCCAGGCAGGGCTGCTCCAGCGGCCTCAGCAGCTCAGGCCTCAGCAGCTCAGGCCTCAGCAGCTCAGGCCTCAGCAGCCTGAGGGGCTTTAGAAAGTACCTCTACACCAAAGTGAGTCCCAATTCCTCCCCTCAGGCTCCATCCCTGCAGCAAATGCAACTTGACAAGCAAGGCCCTGAAATTTCCCTGCCCAGCTCGCCACATCCCATCTCTGCCTGCCCTATTCATTGCATCTCACAAATGCATGGAGCAGTGGGGAATTTGTCCCCACAAGAGACAGTGCCTGGACATGTGCAGTTTTATTATTAGGGTCCTTTCCACACTGGGGAACTAAATCAAAACAACTTGTAATTTTATAGGCATTGTTTCCTTGACCTATCCAGTGTCTATGTCTCTTTTTCATCCTCCATTCCAGTCTATTCAAAATGACAAACACCAACCCCTAGTGATTTCTTTCTCTCTGCTAGAGATCCTTTTCAGAGTTGCGACCACATCCATGTACATATGTATTTTATTCCCATTAGCTCTTCATCTTGTTACCCTTGTCTTACCCCGGATCCCAGATTTATGGGTTTGCTTGCTGTTTACTTGCCTGCAGTTCTGTGCCTTGTTTATTTTCCTGATGTTTCTCTGCCTGCTTTTGTAACATAGTCCTTGATCCTGGACAGACATGGCCTGAATCTTTTTGCTTTTAAAAAAAAAAAAAGACCAAAGAAACCTTCTCCTAGTGATTTCTCCAGTAATAAATCTCTAACTGTTTTTCAGATTAATATTCACATATTTTTGTTGTACTTTCTATCTGCATGTTCTTGCATTTGTGCATACAAAGTGTTTTACCCTCGAATATAAAGCAGAAATTAACATTTATAAAGCAGAAATTATAATAAAGCAGATGAATTGTTTCTTCCCTTCCATCCATTCTAAACTGCATTTACAGTATCGTTTCCATTACCACACACATAAGCATCTCAGTCCTTACCCTCCCCCAACCTAAGCTGCCTTATCATCAGGAGTTCCTCCTGACTTAATTGGCTGCTCTGTTTTTGTTCCACATAGGCTTTCAAGTTCCTCACACTTTTGTGTGATTTCACAGCATCACGGAGGCTGGAGAAGACCTCCAAGATCATTAAGTCCAGCCTATAACCTAACACCACAACATCAGCTAAACCATGCCACCAAGTGCCACATTCCATCTTTTCTTGAAGACCTCCACAGATGGTGACTCACAACTCGTTGGGCAGCGCATCCCAGTGCCTAATCACTCTTTCCATGAGGAAGTGTTTCCTAATATGTAACCTAAACCTTCCCTGGCACAGCTTCTGACTCTTGCCCTGTCACAAGTTGCCTGGGAGAAGAGCCTGACCTCCACCCAACTACAACTTCCCTTCAGGTAGTTGTAGAGAGTGATAAGTTTCCCTCTAAGTCCCCTCTTCTCCAGGCTAAACACCCCCAGCTCTCTCAGCCCTTCTTCATATGACTTTCCCTCCTGCCCCCTCACCAGTCTCATCACTCTCCTCTGGACCTGCTCCAGCACCTCAATATCTTTCTTGCAGTGAGTGGCCCAGCAGTGCACACAGTGCTCAAGGTGAGGCCTCACCAGGGCTGAGTACAGGGGCAGAATTACATCCCTAGTCCTGCTGGCCATACTGTTCCTGGTACAGGCCGAGATGCCCTTGGCCTTCCGTGCCCCCTGGGCACACGGCTGGCTCACATTCAGCTGGTTGTCAACCAGCACTCCCAGGACCCTCCCAGATCCTTCCACCTCAACTCTGTATGCAGCTTCTCCACAGATGAGCAGCACAGAGCTGCGGCAGTCAGCTTGAGCTGTTTCTGCAGCAGGGGTAGCTTGAAGGACTGAATCTGTGCCACGTTACACTAAGCCCTGAATTTACTCTTCCTAGGTTTGGAGAGAAGCAGAAATACAGCTTAAAACTATCTTTCACTCCACTCACACAAAAGATACTGCAACAGCTATCCAGCTACAAATTCAGTTCTTTAGTTTTGTTGAGGCAAAGGCAACTGAGGTGTTAAACAACCTCTTTCTCTGCTTCCATAGCTGCAGCATGGTGCTTCCCCAGCTATGACCTCGCTCTCCTAAGCAACTGGGGAGGACAGTGCAGTTTGCAGATGAAAAGCTGTGCACCTTCTCTCACCCAACTCAAAGGCATTAGCACCTGACCTTCTCAGTGCTGTGAATTACTGCCTGGATTCATGCTTAGCAGGTAAGAGAGCATCAAGCAGTAGAGCAGCAGAGAGAGAGAGCATTGCAATTTTGAGGCAGCAGGTGAAAGACAGAGCCACTGAATATCTGTAAGCAGAAGAGGACAGAATGTTGTTTTTATACACAGATTACACAATCACCTTTAGGCCTGTATTAATCATGAGTTTTGAGATAAACTTAACAGGGTTGTTATTCTTTTCCCAGTTAAATGTACATGTTTTAAGTCCCAAGATTATGTCTTTAATGATCTCATTTCAATGCACTTTAGGTAGAGGCAAATGTGCTCCTCTGTACTGTTGAAGGCAGCTAACCCAAGGGAAATACTGAGACAGGGAGAGATGGGAATCCAAGGCTAACAGAGTACACAACTAAAATAAATTGTTTAAGACTCTGATGTAATAGCCCAGAAGAGGAGGCAGGGGAACAGGAAGATCTAAAAGAATCCAATTACAGTCTCATTAAATCCTTACACTACAAAAAATACACTGAAATGAGAGGACATCTACACATTGTGATAACTTCCTTTATATAGATGGATGTAGTTTCTAGTGACTAATAGAAAGCAAGCAAGCAGAGCAGTTACTAATTTTATTGTGGAAGAAAACCAGACCACCAGAGTGATTTCAAATTGCCCTGTCTGAAAGTGACCAACAAAGAAAAAGGGCTTCTGATTGCAGCATCTGTGAGAAGCTCTTCAGCCTTCTCACTCTTGTAAATGTTCTTTCAACACTGGATTTGCTCAGAGCTCTAAAATGCTTTGTTTGGGTGCCATTAGGAGAAGATGTTTCCAGACAGATACTTTATACAAAGCCTGTAGTTCTCCAAGTACAAATCTTTCAGAGTAAAGAATTTTTATATATAAAAAATAATATTATGCTTCAGGTACTATTTTACCCCATGACATATTCCAGTTGAAACTCTAGCATTTTATATGTCTCAACAATGGGAATTTTTTACCAGAGAGAGTTCTTGAGTCTATGGGCTGTATTAAAAGGTTCAATGGATAAAAGCTGGAGCTCAACAAATGCAAAGCAAATAAACATTTCTAATAAAAAGGATAACTAACCCAGGACTAGGATGCATTTGTTATTCTAAGACTGCTTCTGAAGAAATCTCACTTTCCCTCCATGACATGGGAACTCTGCTTTAACCAGCTTGTGATGGTAAAAATATCCATTATTTGAGGCACAGTTCAAAAAGTTTCTAGTATCCCTAAGGTTCTGTAGTTATGAAGATGCCTCCTGTCTACAGCCTTCAATGCATTTAGCAAAGAGCCTATTTTTCAAGGATACAGTGGTACGACTGGAGGATACTGGCAAAGGTGAGATATATGGGAGTTATAGGCCAAGTTCATTCCTTATCTTCTAATATCTTTAGACTATCTAGAACTAGACAGTCTACTATCTAGTAGACCAAGAGTATTTCAATTGTGAGCTGGACTGTGTATTTTTTTTAAATCAGTGTTTCTTAGATTTGTGATCCCTTGCCATACATCACTCTGGATTAAATTTGGCAATTAAACTCTTTGCTGAGGTATCACCCCATCACCAAGCTGCCTCCCAACCACCTGGTGGGACACACTCAGGCACATTTCGCCTTGCAGCTACTTCTCACAAGTCCATACCACAGCAAGCTTCCACTGCACTTCTTACATGCCCATTGGGAATAATGGCTGTAAAGGGTTTTGTCTTGTCTGTAGCTGTGCAAAGGTGAATTCCATCTTGCCAGAGATAGCTGTCAAAATATGAACCCAAGTGTGTCCAGTTTGCTGCCATAAGCCTCCTTCCTACAACAAATAGAAGAAACTGCTCAAATTTAAACCCATACCCTGTTGCTTGCCAACTTGTCTAACTGAATCATCACATGACTGTTTGAGGTTCCAGCTGTGATATTCGTTTACTGCTATTGCCATTTACTTTACAAACTGGGCCCCCCACCAAGATCAGTTTGAAGTATATTTCTTTTTTTCCCCCATTACTTAAATATTCCATCCAGTTATTTCTTAACCTTCAGCAGCTCTGTCTTTTTTTTTTTTTTTTGCTAGCCTGCTTCACTTGGTTTCTTCTCAGTTACCATGACACCCAGTAAAATGCAGAAGACTGAAGCCTAAGAACAGAAAACAGCTGAGTCTCACAAGGAGATGGACAAGTTGTCAAGCAGATAAGGCTAAACAGCAAACAGAAGCTCCTCAGCTGATGTAAATCAGTGAAGTACTCTCGAAATCAGAATTACACATCTCTCTTTCCAACTCAGTAAATACCTTTAGGGATCAAAGATCCGTACCTGCAATTTGCAGTGTTGGAAAAAATGTGTTGCTACAGATACCATTTGGCCATTTTGGGCTTCACATATCAGAAAGCAATTGATATACACTTAGAATTGTTCTTCTCCCCCACCTCTTTTTTCTGCTTCAAACACACTGAAATGCTTCAGAATACTCAATATCAAGCAATACTAAGAAGTTGGAAACATTTAGTAGTAACAACAAATAACAACAATATGAAGCACTCACTATTTGTCATATTGCAAGTCTGACCATCACTCTGAAGCACTAATGACCTAGCCAGTAGGACATCTATTGCCTAATGTGTTCTCTTCTTGATTTTCCTTTGGTCATATTACAAACTGCCTGACTCCCAAAGGGGCCTCTGAAACAAAAAACCCTGTGCTGAGCCAGGAGCTGCTGAGAGCAGACCAACAGAAACACTCAGCACAGGGATACATCCAATTTCCCCTCTGGAAACACAAAAGCAGGCCAGCTGAAAACAGCTCTAAGAACATTATTAAAAAAGAGATTCAGAAAAACCTCTGTCTTCAGCATTCACTTGTAATAGCTACTTTCTAATTTAACATACCATTTATGACAAGAAATCTCTGCTTTCCTAGCACAACACAAAATAAATACAGCTAACTCATAGCTCTGATGCAAGTTTCAACAGGTTCATAGAAAGCCATTATTTAGGGTTTTGTGAGCCCAAGACTCCCCAACATGCATCTTACCTTGGAGCCACAAAAACTAGCATCATGCTGCCCACTTACCCTGGCAGAAACTCAGGCAAACAGCCTTGCTTTAATTTCCATGCTTATCTTAAATCTCAGTCCACAGCTGTGAGGCAGGAATACAAAGTTGTGGCACTACTGCTTGAAATCTACAGCGTAAGGGGACCACACCAAAGCAAATTGGTGGGCAAGGTCACTTCAGGTAATACTTGTTCCTGAGGCTGGGCTGAAATGCTCCTAAGGGCTGAGTGAGATATAAGGACTTCAGTGCAAACAGCTGCTAGTCGGTTCAGGTGAAGGTGCTTTGAAGGGCATGCTTTGATGTCAGTGCAGATAAAGCCTCAAAGGTTGGTCACTGACTTACCTAGATTTTAGGCACCTGAATTCTTTAGTAGTTCTAGCATCTATCTAATACTACATGAGAAGTTTGTGGTTGGTCAGAAAGTTGGGAGTGCTGACAAGTACTATTTTTCTTTGTATTTGATTTGGTAGAAATCTCTTCTTTCCTTTTTCCAACCTAAATGTCTTCCACTTCAGTTCTGGTCTTCCCGTATACATAGACCACTAATTATGACTGATAGAAAACAGATTTAAATAATTAAATTCATATTGCATGGGAACTATTATGAAATGGAGTTTGAGACTTATGTTTTAAACCTACTAACTATGCTTCTGATGCTAGAATTGTCATAAATGGATCTTAATATGCCATAGTTCTAAAATTATCTACAAGATTGTAGCCTATTTTAAGTAAAAAGAAACTGATGAAGAAAAAAAAAAGTGAGAAAATAGGTCATTAAGCAATTTACAAGTTCAGTGTCCATGACACTGTCCATGACAAATATGTAGTGCTTCAAAGAGCAAATCCTCTTACAGTATATCTAGATTCCATAGGTTTAAACACTAAAAATTCCTCATTTGTTCCTATAGTTATTATAAAGCATAGAATTTAATTACTCTACTATAAAATTAAAACAGTTACTTAAACATTTTGTTCTAAACATATTAAACAATTATTAGCTTTTCTTTTGCAACAAGATTTTAAAGGGGGACTATTTTCATTGTAATAATTTAAATAACAAAATGCTTGCAGTTCTCCCATTGCAATACTGCAGACCAAAGCTAAGCTCTGGCAGCCAGTTTGCTGAAATCCTTTGTAATCCATAGAGTGCCACTCACCAGGATTGCCTGGTGAATTTTGGTAAATAAAGAGAGATAAGATGAAGCAAATGGATGCTGTGGGTTTTGTTGATGTTATGCAACTTTTAGGAGCTATAGTTACAGATTTAAGAAATGAGCACAAACACAGACATAGATACATAAAACAGTGTTTATCAAATGGTACTGAATGACCTTCTTGGAAGCATAACAATGAAAAGCAGCTAACGCTGTGCATGAAACACAAACACTTAAAGAAAAGTGGAGGTGAAACTGAAACTCAGATCCACAGGGTATGGAATAGATTTTAATTTCATGGCACAAACTTCCCTCCATTCTCAGAGACTCAGTGCTGAATATCAAATGTTTAAAATCGAAGTGACCAGCAGGAAAAAATGAGCCAAGTTTCCTCCCTGCTGGAAAGTAAGGTAAGAAATGCATGACCTTTTCATCTTCTGCATTAGATGATCAAGCCATATCCACCTTGGAAGACTTTATGGCAGTGTGGGACAGGAAAGTTTACTATGACACCACAAGAAATATTTGACTGCCCTTTTATTTAAATGTATGAAGTCCTAGACCAAATAAGATCAATGTGACTTCTGCCAATGGTTTGGGAGCTTCTATTTTATGTTTGGTTTAGCAGCCATTTAACAGAAATAAGTGAAGCCTTTGGGAGGCTATATGAAACTCAACCTGCTGTGTCCTAGGTTCCATATCAGGTTGGATTTGGGAAGTTCCTGCTTCCTTAGCCACATGTTCTCAGGTTGGTTCAGTGCACCAGCCTCCAGCATCATCATGTCATAGATGAAAAAGGAGCAATTAGCTGACTGACTTTCAAAATAAACCCTCAAGAAGGAGTTATTTCTGACTAAAGCTGTACAAAAAGCTGGTATCATAGTTGGGGTGAGGGTAGGACAGCACAGTGTGGATATGAGCCCACAGAGCCAGCTGAAGGAGTGGTTGCTGCTGCAGCTTGGGCTCCCAGGGGAATGTAGGGTTGCAGTCTGCTGGTGTGAACCTAGTCAGGCTCTGCCTGCTGAGCTTTATCATGCTGTATTTCCTCAGCAGCTTTGTATGTGGGAGTTTGTGGTTTTTCCTTACCCCCTCCTTCCCAAATTCTGCTGCTGAAAGTGTGCACAGTGGCATTGCAAGCAGTGTCAGGAAATGGTAATAGCTTTTCCTCAGCTCTAGCAGATTAAGGCTGTCAGTGCTATTAATATTAGTGCAACTGATCGAGTATTGTGACTTTAGGCATTTTTTTTCAACAAACACTATGAGTTTGGAGGTCTCTTTCTGAATTAGGGAAAGTTTTATTGCACACCAGCATTCTGAGCAACACTGAAGATAACCGAGGAGACATTCTGGCTGAGACATTTTTGTTTGTTGTTTTCTAGTACTGCTTCTACTAAGGGGTAATTCTGCAAAATAATGTGTAGACTTGCTGCTTAGCTTAACAGAGACAATGAAGAACCTGAGCAGAGCTGTAGAAGAGATATTATGTTATTTTACTTTTGTTCAAGCTTATGACATGGTACAAGCCCATTATACTAGCTAAACTACAATACATATTTGACCTGTGAATGCTAGAAGGTAATTAATCCTTATTTTCTTCCCCCAATTACATAAATCTGAATGACAACCTATTTAACCTGGGTAATAGTTAACAGTCTCTGATTGCAGCTGTTAATATTACCCAAAGGAATACAAGCTCTAGTCAAGAAAGCTGTGGTAACACCTTGCTAATGAGAACCATATTTGAGGTTACTCAGACTAACAGTTTGATTCCCATAAACACATTGATTAGGAAAAAAATTGCTTTTATAATGACAGGATCGGTAATGAAGCCCAAATACACAAGAAGTCAGTAAATTTTGGAAACTTATTTGGAGTGCTTCTGAACATCCTGGAATTGCTTTCAGCTTTTCCTTTCAGGCAGTTCAGATTATATCTTTCTTCTAATAAACAACTGCTTTCAGGCTAGTTTCTGTAATTACCATTTTAAAAGCACTTAACAGCCATTAACATGTAGTCTGTACATAAGCACCAACTCTAAAAGTGAGGATGACTCTCAGAGTAACCCTTTAAAGTACTAAGAATTTGTTTGTTTTCTCTCCCCCGCCCCCCTATTGTGTTTCAGGAACATCTTTCCTGCCGATACTTGGAGATCTTCAGTTTTTCCTTTCTGGAAAGCAGGCTGCACTCCTAACATTTATATCCGAGATAGACGGAACAGAATAACCTGAAGGGGCTTCTCATCATAGAAAGTATCAGAGCCTTAACATCCCCTCTCATCAGGATTTTTTTTTTTCTTCAGGGGAAAACGACAGTATACAGCACAAATTTACTATATCACTTTTTCCCTCTCTTGCTAAACCAGGGTCTCCCCTAGGAGCCTGTTGAGGTCTCTACACTACCGTCTCCAAGAAGATGTTGTCTTATTTGCCTACAGCAAAAGTATGCTGTGAATAAAGAACAAATTTGCAGCCTTCTGCTTGGCTTTTCAGGTAATATCTGTTGGGTTTGCCTTTGAAAATAAAGTCTGAGAATTCTTCCTGTCAAGCTGGTCTCTTGGATGCAGATAATTTTAATGTTTAGTGTTGTCTACAATCTGAATGTTTCCATTTCTCAATGCTCCCAGATGCCTTTGGACTTAACGTGACAGATTTATCTGATGAGAAAAGACATTTTCTAAAGGAAGTCAGAGAGTGTAGCACTGAGCTTTACCATTGCCATGCAGAAGATGCTCTTTGTTATATAATTCAGTAACATCCTGTTAAGTTGTTGCTAACATTGAAAAAATATCCCAAAGAGTACTGAGGAAGCATAAAACGTTAGACCTCGCTTATCTTACTGTTCTTCCTAGGGATCTGGATTTATTTAGCTGAAGCTAAAAAGAGTTTCAGCATGACTGCCTAACCATTTTGGGTTGCACCATTATGAGGCAGTTTTCCTTTCTCATAAGGCTTCCCAACTCTGTATAGTTTTCAGATTATACTGTACACTTCTGTGTAACATCTGTGTCTTGATTTCTGTTAATTACACAGCTAAGTACTCTATAAGCTGTTCTTGTTCTCTATCTGTATGTATATATATAACTAAAACATAATTATTGAAATATAAATAAAGTTTGCTTGTTCTAGGGCAGCACAACTACACAAAAGGAGTTTGACTTGCTTAGACATGGGAGAAGTAAGAACATGCTATCAAATATCAGAAAACAATGCAGGAAACAAGTTATTAATTAGAGAGCATACAAAGTAATTGAAATAAGGTTACAGGGTTACATTAACTTGCCAGCATTTTTGATCACAAAATGTAATCTCAGAAAAAGCCTCCAAGACTATAATTTGACTTGATTCTGTTAATACTCAATGGCAATACTAACAGCATAATTGAGATAAATTGGGAAGTGTCTCTCTCAGAAAGGCTTTGGGAAGGTGCCTTTCCCTTCACTCTACTGACTTGGGGAGGTAGTGGAGTCACCGTCCCTGGGGGTGTTCAGGAAAAGACTGGATGAGGCACTTAGTGCAATGGTCTAGTTGACTGGATAGGGCTGGGTGATAGGTTGGACTGGATGATCTTGGAGGTCTCTTCCAACCTGATTGATTCTATTCTATTCTATTCTATTCTATTCTATTCTATTCTATTCTATTCTTCATTAGTTTGCAGGACCAGGTGCTGATTACCTAAAACTTCAATGATCCATTTTATAGCCATATAACAAACTCAAAAGTAGAAATGGCTTCAGAAAATTTAACTGATAAGAATTCTGTGTTGCCTATTACAATTAGTGATTATATGAGTCTAATGCCTTTTTCTCCCTAAGATTGTCTTTTATTACATATGTGCAAACCTTTTTGGTAGTGCTGATGGACTGAATGATTGTTTAACAAAATGTAACTGTTGGAGGAAACTGTTGATGGCCAAAGGAAGATGGCTGAAAAAAGTGTTAATTATACTGGTGAGCAGAACAGTGTCAGATAACATTTGAAATAAAGATGAAATACAGATACTCAGATGGAAGTCAAAACATGAATGTTACATTTTGTAGAACTGTTTATGGAGATATGGACAAAAAAGGGCTCTGCTACAGCTTGGTGATATTTAGTACTAAGACCAATGTGAGCAAAACCCAGCAACATTACTGAAAATAGGTTTCCACGGTAGTTTCATATGAAATGTTGTTTAATGCTATTACAAACAGTTTAAATATTACAACTGTGACTCAGTTATTTTCAATAGCAGTGGATACCTTATTAGGATTTGCTTCCACCAAAGCTGCTTTGCTTAACTATGACAGTTGGACTACTATTGCTAAATATAGATTATAGAAGAAAGGTGCTAACACTTTCACATACACATTTAGAGAAAAAATATAAAGAAGGTGATATTTTGCAAACTAGTACTTGACATAGGCACAGAATAGATGCTGTCCTGTGGGAATTTTCTGTATTCCCTCATGTGAAATTCATGGGAACAAATAGCTGCCTTTAGTTAGAGATCTGAGATTTTTTTTTAAACTGTTAATTTCAGGCCAAATTGCAGCAAAAAGGTTGCTAGCAGAGAGCTCTCAGGCAAGCTGCCCAATATACTTTTGCCAATATATTGATTTTCAGTACCCATGGTATGTCTGCTCTACTTTTCCAACATACAGTTAATTCTAAACAAGGTTCTAGTGCTGATTTAGTCCTGCTGTAATCGTGGCCTTGGTGGATCTGCTGAACTTTGTGTCTTGGTGTGGATTTGAGGAACATCTAGAAACCAGTTTGCTTGAGTGTGTTATCAGGTGTGTTAATAGTAGGAGTGGAGTTAAATGCCTGCACATAAAGCTTCTAAGATTGGAGATCTGAGCCTGCGGTATTGCACAGATCAGGTCGAACTGAGGGTCTGTTCCAGTGGTTTCACAAACTCAGTGTTTTTGTTTTAAGCTGTGTATTTTAGAAGTACAATTTTGCATGCAGTGACAGGAGAAGAGGTTAACAAGTACAAACTTGAACATAGGAAGTTCCATTTACACATGAGGAGAAACAGTTTTGCTTTGAGGGTGGTAGAGCACTAGAACAGGCAGCCCAGAGATGACAGAGTCTCCTTCTCTGGAGTCATCCAAAATCTGCCTGGGCAGCATTCTGTGTAGTCTGCTGTAGGTGAATCTGCTCTAGCAGGGTGGCTGGACTAGATGATCTCCAGAGGTCCTTTCGAGCACCTATCATTCTGTGATTCTGTGATGCAGCATTCAACAGCAAGCAAAACACCAGCAATGCTCTTGTCTTGTGAGCAAACTAAAATACCAATGTATAGAATGCTCAGGCCAGACCTGATATAATTTGAGTAATATTTGCATTAGGCTACAGCCAGACAAGCAAAAATAATTAACTCTATCATTAAAACTAGTATATTTGTATAGCCAATCTTTAGTAAACATTCTCACTGATTGCCCTGTTTCTCATATTTTATTAGTTACTCCTGTCAAAACCATGGCAACACCTATAACAGAACAAGCAGAAATGGAGTAACAGAAGAAGGAGGAAAAAAAACCCAAACCCAAAAGTCTTGCACTGTATCATCTTTGTAAGTATCAAAGATGAGGCTGTTTTTCTGAATTCACAAACCCTCTCAGATATGATATTACTTCTGTGAAATTTATAAGTAGATGCCCATGGCAAAGGACATCAAGACCTATGGTTTGAGACTGGACTTCCCTGTTGATGAGATCATCTGTGCTATCAGCTTCCTGAGCTGGTGCTGTCACAGCATCATCCTTTATCTTTACTTGCAGTGTGATCCTGGCTCTGCACTGGTTATGTCTGGCTAAACTTTCATCAGTGTTGGCTGCAGTAAATTTACTCCCTTTGTCTGCCAAGCAGGGTGGAGGCTTAGAAAATAGACTGCAGTTATTTGACTGCATCCATGAAAATTTGCCTTATCTATCTTAGAAATTTCTTCTCTTTTTTTCCCCAGACTTTCTGTCTGCAACTGTGAAGTTTTAGGCTGTTGCATCTCTTGAAAATGAGATCTTAGCTAGCTCTTTTTTCTTTACCTGTTCTTTTATTAGAACAGAAAATTTACATTATAACTACTTGTGCTCAGTATGTCTGTGAGCCCCCATTTCCTATAGGGACGAAGAGGAAAGACAATTTTAATTCTTGTTTTCTTGTCACTTCTGCTGTATCTTCCATACTTTGTTTGAATGCAACAGGTTATTTATACAAACATCATTTTATTGGCTGTGTCTGGTGCAACTTGTTTGAGCACAGCTTTACAGCACTTGGTAAAACAATGGGAGAAATGTGAATTATGCCTTACCAGTGATTCTAAAAATATTCTTGAAAAGGACAGCAAGAAAACAAAAATGAACCAAATGTCTAGCTTCTGGGAGGGAGGAGGTTTCAGTTCTATCATGCAAGGTACTTAAAATGATCTCCCCAAGGTCAGCTAGAACAGCAGTTTCATTTATTGGATAGTAAAGGTAGAACTAACAGTGATTTTGCTAGGAAGATTGCCTATAGAAAAAGGAGCTCTTTCCTTCTTGAAGTCTGTCATATCCTTACATGGAACAGACAGTATGTTTCCTACAACTTCAGAAGTAGCAGCAGGCAATCTGAATTGGTAGGTGCAGCTAGTAGGGTGAAGTTTGAGATGAACACATCTATATTTCACTAACAACCAAAAGTGTGGCTCTATTCCCTTGTCACTTGCTTTTATTACCCATTTTGCTGCCTTTTGTCTGCTCTTGATAATTTTTTTCTTGCCCAGCAGGACATGCTGTGATTAAGACAGCTGCTGATCCCACATCCACCACTGCATTGCCTCCTATTCCTGAAGTGCAACAGCACAGCTTCCCCAAAGCTCTAGTTTGCATTTGGCAGGGGGAGAACCAAAACATGGATAAACGCTATGCTGCAAGTCAGGACTTCATGCCTATCAGGACTTCTTGCTCACCAGGAGACGTGCTAAAGGGTCTGCTTCTTAGGCAGCAACCTTGCCTCCGGAACCCTCGTCAGCACAGGAACTTCACATATGTGCACAACCTATGACCCCAGTACATGGACTTCCTGCTTCTCCCATCGCAGATCCTGAAATGTGGAGCCCTGGAAATGGGCAGGTTAGAGAAGCTGGAACATCTGACTGAGACTGCACTTGGTTCCCGTTCTCATTTCTGCAGGCATTGTGATGCATAGCCCTCTAAATCATTAGGATATATCTGTTAACACTCAAGGTGTAAAGACTTAAAAACGGTAAGGATGAATTTAAATTGTGATGGTCAAAATGGACTAAACCTTGCACAGAAGGCCTCCTTGCACATTAAGCTCACTTTGATCCATGTTTTCTCACAAAAAAAATCGTTAATGCTTCCCTTCAAGCTTAGAGAATTTATCATAGACATTTGATAAAACCAGAAATACGTGAAATTAATATGATATTTAACATTGTCATTTAGTATTTGAATGTCTTCCTTTTATTTGGTTATTTCACCTTATTTATGTAATTCTAAGGACAACATAATAAGGCACAAGATCAGTTTTCCTCTAGTAACAATTCTGTAGATTTGTTACTAACACATGTGCCTTCCTTCTGCTGGCTAACTCACATTTTCAAATAATCATCTATTTTTCCTATGCCTTCTAGCATGGAATCTTTCTAATTACCAAGGTCACAGGGAAGTTTTAATGTATTTTGGTGCAGTTTTTCTTATACGTGCATTATAAGCATAATAAAAAAATGATAGATTGCAGTCTTGCCATTAAGTTTAATTTCACCTTCTGCTACAGATGGGAGTCCATCAAGACTAAAAACACCATGGGAAGAAAATACATTCAGTCAGCAGGTGCCCCTTCAGCCTCTAGACAGAGTGCTGAAAAACAGCTTCTCTCTTGCTCTGTNCAATACAGTTCTGCTTAAAACTGTTCTACGTTTGAGTTTTAAAATAAGTTTTATTGAAACTGTATGCGCCACTACAGAAACTACTCTGGCATACAACAGTAAATCTCCCTGCTTATTTCTGACAATGCACTGATCTGCAGTACAACCCCTATTTTTACCCCTACTGTTTGAAGTACAGTCAGTCATGACCACATTTCCATTAACGACTAGGCACTGAAGCATTTTAATCTGTGACTAATATAAAACTGTAACATTTTCATTAAATCCACATAGAGGCTCAGCACCATCATCAGTGCTGGCAGAGTAGTCCTGTTTCTTGAGTGATGCATCTGCCATTGTCAGTGATTTATACTGATTAGACAGCTAACTTTTTCCTTCACTCCCAAGTAACTGTACTCAGTAATAGTTTCCCAGATGTGTTTGATCTCTGTGCAAATTCAACTGGTAAAAGGGGAAAACCACAAAAGAAATGAAAAGACAGAAAAATAAGCAACAGAATGAGGAAACAGCACCTGGTAGCCCCTTAACATAGATAAGATTTGAAAGGAGAGACATTGCTTCTTCTAGCTCTAGGAGGAGAGTAGATCATCACAGGATCACAAGATGTGAGGAGTTAGAAATGACCCAAAGAAATCATCGAGTCCAACCTCCCTGCTAGAGCAGGACCATACAATCTAGCTCAGGTCACAAAGGAACATATCCAGATGGGCCTTGAAAAGCGCCAGAGGAGACTCTACAACCTCTCTAAGGAGCCTATTCCAGTGCTTTGTGACCCTTACAGTAAAGAAGTTGTGTCAAGGTGAAACCTCCTGTGCTGCAGTTCACATTCATTGCTCCTTGTCCTATCATAGGGAGCAAGTAAGAAGAGCCTGACCCCCCCATCCTGACACCCAGCTCTCAGATATTTATAAACATTTATTAAATCCTCTCTCAGTCTTCTCCAGACTAAATGCTCCACATCCCTTAGCTTTTCCTCACCAGGCAGTGTTCCAGTCCCCTTGTAGCCCTCTGCTGGACCTTCTCCAGCAGATCTCTGTCCCTCTTAAACTAGGGAGCCCAAAACTGAATGCAGTACTCAAAATGAGGTCTCACCAGGGCAGAGTAGTAGGAGAGGAGAACCTTCCATGATCTGCTGGATATACTCTTCCTAATACACCCATGGATCTCATAAGGCCACTCAGCAACTAAGCCATATTGCTGTCCCGTGGATAACTTGGTATCCACCAGGACTTCCAGGTCTCTCTCCACAGGGCTGCTCTCTAGCAGATCACCTCCCAACCTGTACTGGTGCAGATTATTATTCCTCCCCAGATGCAGGAGTCTGCACTTGTCCTTGTTGAACCTCGCGTAAAAGGTTTAGCACGCTATTTTCTTTGTAAAGGGAAAAAAATACATGTGGACTTCTGTAAACTTAGGGAAAAAAAAATCTTACCAAAGTGAAAAGATTAGAATTAGATTACTTATGCAAACTTAGTTCCTGCCTGCTCCAGGAATATAAAGTTGAACTGAATTACCTGGCTACATATTTATTTATGTATTTATTACCAGGCTGCTTTGTCATTCTGTGGGAAAGGTGAGGGATGCTCTGTGAGGATGTGGTGTTCACAAATGAAGGAGGCAACTCTCTGCAAAAGCACCCACTGCCAATTTGTCACAAGCTCAGCAGCAGATAAGATGTGAAGCTTCAGCTGGTAAGAAAGGGACCTGGCTGTAGGGATGAAGAATCAAGACTGCTCTTCTGCTACATTGTTCCAGCAGGGACAAAGGAGAAGTTGGGAGACTCAGGTAAGCTCAAACATCTGTTTTTAACACTCAGGAGGAGAAAAATACAGTAAATGAGGCTATGATAATGGGTAAAGAAACATGAAGCATAAGATGATGAAGAGGCAGTATTAAAACTGAGTGGCAGAGAACTAGTGGGCAGTCAGGCAACTTTTAACGTGGTTAGATAGCCTTGGGTGTGGGATCCAGGCAGAGCAGCTATCTGTCTGTGGTTTGTGCTTCCCAGGAGATGATACATCAACACGGCTGAGATTAGCATTCAAAGGGTAGGAAATGCCAGACACGACTAGTATCTATTTTGCTCTCATGTGTGCGTGGCATGACAGCATCATGATGAAACACCTCTTTTTTTTTTTTTTTTTTTTTTGTTAAAAATTTGGAACATTGTGCAAGGCCTGAGCTTTTCTCCGTACACAGGCTGGATGCTGAGAGCAGCAACCCCACGCACTTAATGAGTGACAATTAACTGGTTTATGTTTTTCTTGTGTCCAATGAACAGTGCCCTATCTTCTGCATCAGACAGCAACAGAACCCTGGTGAAGCGCTCCTACAATGGCCACAATTCTGTAATACATGTAAGAAGCTCCTGTAATTAGGAATTTTTGTATTTTTTCCGATCATTAGGGGAAGAGGGCCTGCATAACCATTTACTGAGTCTGAGGCACACAGATCACCGCAGCGCTGTGGGGACGCCCGAGGAGCGAGACGAGGTCCTGCTGGGGACGAGTACGTCCCTGGGCTCTGAAAGCACCTGCGCGGCTGAGGCAGAGCAACGACGGCCGGGTGACTAAGGCCCCTCGCCACCGCCGTTTCCTCCAGAGGAACTGGTTATAGTCACGCAGCGGTGCTGGGGGCCCCCCGTTCCCATGGCAGCGCCAACGCCCGCCGCCGGGGCGGGGGCACGCGCACGTGCGCGCGAGCAAGGGCTTCGAACCCGCCCCGCGCCCCTGACGTCATGCTGTCCCCGTCACCCTTCCTTCCCTAGCTAAGCTCCCGAGCTGCGCCGAGGCCACCGACTGCGGCTGCGCGTAGGCCCATGCGGGGCCGGCGCCGCCCCTTTGTCCCGGGCTGAACCGTGCAGTCGCGGCGATACTCGCTCGGCTCCGCCTTGCCCGCCTGTGGCGTCATCGTCCGGCGCCCGCACGGGGGCGGGGTGGGGCCTGTTGCTCGGTAACGGCTGTCATCTTTGTGCGCCGCCGCCGTGCTTGCTCTCTTGCCCGCCCTCCCCGCCCCCTCCCGGCGCCGCAGGAAACGAGCGGATCCCGGGGCGCTGCTGCCTGCCGTCCCCCTGCGCCCCGTGCCTGGCTTTCTCCCGGTCCGGCCCTGCCTCGCCGCTTGAGCGCCCCGCGCAGCCGCTCCCACATGTGGGAGAGCGGACCGGTAGCGGCGCCGAGCCCCGCCGCCCGGCTGCCCCGCGCCGTCCGGCTGGGGCCCTAGCGGCTCTCCTCGGCCGCTGGAGCCGAGGCCCGGCGGCGCCCGCAGTGTATGAGAGCGGGGTGGGGGCCGCGGCCCGAGCCACTCGCCTCCCGGCCGGCGGCGACACAGGGACCGGCCCGGGGGGCACCAAGAGGCTGCAAGGCGGTGTCTCCATGTGAGAGGATGCGGAGGCGCACCTGAGCTGCTGGGACAGCCGCAGTCGGGGGGGGGTGGTGAGCAGTCGTGGGGCCCAGCCCCGAAGACCACCTGCTTTGCAGCCAGCCCCGGCAGGGACTGGACCCGTCTGCCCCCTTGAAGTCGCCCGACCCCCGGCGGCAGCCCCAGGGCAGGGGGCAATTGGGCCCCTCCCGCCGGGGGAGGGGGGCTCCGCCTCGCTGCCAGCTTCGCCCCGCCGGCGGGAAGGCGTGAGCGCCGCGACCGGAGGGAGAACCCAGCGAAGCCCGTCCCGAAAAGTAAGTGTGAGCGGGAGGAGCCCCTGGAGCGGCAGGNCCTGGGTCTGCCGGTAGAGTATGCGGGGGCCGGCTCGGGGGGCGCGGCGCTGCCGCCGTTTCCCATGCGGCTCACGTTGCCAGCTGCGCACGGTCTGGTGCTCCGCGGGCGGGTGGCCCCCGCCTGACTCCCGCCCACCGCAGCGTGAGGAGACGGGGGTGGGCTCCTCAACCATGGTCCCCAGGAAGGGTCGAGGTCTCCTTCGCAACTTATGTATGCCGCCTTCTTTGTACCCGCCGCGGCGCGGGCCGGGAGCAGCGGCCCCTGCGAACAAAGGCAGCGGGCGGTGAAACGACTCGGGACCCCTCCGTCCCCGCCCGTCAGAGCCGAGCGGAACCGCCGGGGCGGAAAGTTGTGCAAGGCTGGGAGCGAAACGCACGGCCGCGGGGCTGGAAGCCGGGAGGTTTTCAAACATCCTCCACCCCACTGTGGTGTGTGTGTTGGTTGTTTTTTTTCTTAAAGGGTTGAGTGGCTCCTAATAGACCCAGTGGCAGCCGCCTGGCTGTTCATTTACATAAGACTTGTGTGGAAAATGCTACTGGTACTGTCACAGGAAAACATTGTTAAGGAACGGCCTTTTCATGTAAAGCAATTGAAAAACGCAGTTTAGAAGGAAGAAGTAGCATTGGCTCTTCCTCTTCATTGGGCAAGTTACATCTTTACGAAGCCGAGTAATTGCCGTTGCCCTCAACTCCAATCCGTACTCTGAGGCTGGGGAGTGAAGGGTCTTGTTTGGGAATTGGACTCTGTTTGCCTCAGTTTTGTTTTGCTTTGATATTTACCGTTTCTGCAGCGTGCAGAAATTTCCTCTAGGCAAAAACTACATCAAAACTTTGTTTTAATAGGATGTTTTGATTTGCTCCTAACTGAAGAAAACACCACCTCAGCAATAGTTGAGGAAGGAACATTTATATTTGATGATGTTCAGTTGTACAATTCAGGAGTTAAAATTTATACAGTACTTAATTTCATGTACTTAGAACATGAAGAGTGGAGATAGAATATCATTTATTTGATGAGGCAGTGTTCAGAAACTGTAAGTGTGTGAAAACTATGTAAGTGTCCTGAGCACTGCTTCCTCTCCATACCTTTCTGGATGGAGTTTAGAGAGGACTTCAAAGGGCAAGGTTGAAGGAGGTGTCTGATGAACAGCTCGTCATCATCCCATGAGTTGGTTGCTAGGGCCCTGTTTTTCAGTATTTTCTCTATCAGATAACTAAAAGTACAGAAAAATAAGAGACAACAGAAACGTATAGTGGCTGAAGGTCTAAAAACCAGGTATGTGTATGGAAAGCCATAATCCAGAATTCCAACAGTGTGTGCTGGCTCTGTCCTTTAGTTTGTTTGTGCTGTGCTTTTGAGAGATTCCCAACAATGTGCTTGTCTGTTTCATTGAGAAAGAGACAGCCTATGAAAACTCGGGAAAAACTGCATCAGTAGGAAGTTCAAAGGAAGAGTACCCGATGTTTTGCAGTTTCTTTTTGAGACCAGGAATGTTGACAGATAGGAAGACTCTATTTTTTAGACCAAAATATCTCTGTGTCTTAATATATTTGTCATTGCTGCTGTTTAAAAAAGGGGTGTAAAAAAAAGTTGAACTCTCCATTCAGTTCACTTTTTGCTTTTGTTGACCCCAGACCTAATAGGTCAAGAAAGGCAGTTGCACTCTCTTCAGGTCCTAGAGTTAAGGAGATGGCCAATCTTGTG
Source organism: Tricholaema leucomelas (assembly GCA_013400475.1). Taxonomy (NCBI): domain Eukaryota; kingdom Metazoa; phylum Chordata; class Aves; order Piciformes; family Lybiidae; genus Tricholaema lacrymosa; species Tricholaema leucomelas. The sequence goes on from WAAF01012629.1 coordinate 491,549, forward strand.
ATTTAATATCCCCAGGAGCTAACAGGCACAGTGTTCTTTGCCTTTACGTTATTTCTTCCTCCTAAAAGTAAATTGTCTGTTCCTACTTTGTCACCTGGTTGTTAATGGCAGTCTGACTTTGTCTTTCGATGGCACACAGGCATTCTTCTTGGTGCCCCAGGTTCATTAGTATCTCAAGAAGATATGTTACTTAAACCTTGACAAAAATCATTGCAGTAATATTATTCTTCTATTGCATCTTAGATCTAATCAATGTACTTCCTTTGTCCAAACTGAATAATTTACTGTTACAGCTGTATCTATTTGGAAACATGAATGTTTCTCAAAGGATGTGCATTTCATTTTCATTAGCTGTTAGAGAAGGTTTTATATGAAATAGCTTTTTAGCTTAGAGTAAGAAATAATTTTTATCTTTAGACTCTTACAGTGACAAATTAACTTGACTTCCTCCCATTATGTGGGGATGTGGTACGCTGCAAAAGTTTTGTTAATTACTTCAATGGAATTTGTTTTCTCTGAATCAGTAAAAGAAAGGAATGGTGCGTGATGATTTAGGCCTGGAAATGTTATTAAAGAGAAAAATGCTGTTCTTCTGTACCTTTAAAGTAAACTTAAGTTATCTTTCAGTCAGCACGTTTTACATTCAGACTGTATTTAATGGACATATTTAATCTTCTGGATCTTGTTCTGAAGAACATATGCCTATTAACTGATGATATATACATTACATTTTAAATAACATACAGACCCTATCTGCAGAGCTGCTTCAGCCTTCTTCCATGCAGTCTGTGAAATTAGGTAATTCTTGAAAGAGACAATGAGAATTACACATAATCACTCTTGGAAATGCCCCTTCGTGACAGAAAGTATTGTAATTTAGTGAATTTGTGGAAACTGCTGGATAGTTCTGTACTTACATACTCATGTAGTCCCAGGATAGACAAAAACTGGTTTCTAGTAAACTTTACTAGGATCACTAATATGGACTTGAAAATAGTCTCTTGTGACAGCCAAGGGTACAAACACTTCAGATATGTCTGGAAGACCTAGAACCACCTAAGAACAGAAGTTATCTTATTGTTAACAAACACCTTGGGTTTTGTCAGTATGGCCACTGGTTGTGACAGGCTGTTCTTGCTTAAGTTAAAGGTCAGTTTAGCCCAGTATCTCATGTGTCTCAGTGGTCTCTAACGGATGTGTGTGAAAGACTTTAGGCAGCACTATATGCTTACAAGCCTTTTTCACAGAACACTCTTGTGGTAACTGTCAGTGTGTGTTTTAGGGCAATGTAATTTCTGTGCATTTGGCAACCTTTAGTGCTTCCTCTTGGGTGAACTTGTTTGGTGGCTTCAAGGGAAGAGTGGTCAATTCACTGCTTAGTGAGGTTTGAGTATATGAGTCAGCTGTGTTGGATGCCTTCTAATTCCTCTGTGAGGAGAGAAGAATACTTGATTCCTGTCCACACCTCTCAGTTTCACGTTCAACAAACATGGTTCTCCAGCTTTCACTTATGGGTGAAGTAGTTATTTTTTTTATCTCTGTTTTTTACTGATCAGCTGGAATTAATAAACTTAATGACTTGTTTGAGTGCACATATATGTTTTGTCCTTTGAGAACTTTGTACGTGCAATCATTTTGCAGTTGTAATGAATGCTACAGTCATTGCAGCTCACTTGTGAGGGAATGTTTTGTGGGTAGGGAGAGGGAACAGAGCACTTTGTTGCACTGTTGTGAATCCTGTCTAGTTATTTCCGCCACCATGTGAGTGGTGTGAGCTGCCTCTTCCATCTATGGAGAAGCAGCACTGAAAAGTCTGAGCCCCTCAGTGTAGAAAGACTGAGGCGAGGGGTACTCCGAGGGCAGGGTGTGTTGATAAAGCAGCACTTTCTAAGCACAAGATTTGCCGCCTTGCCAAAAGCAGGAAAGCTGTCCACAGGTAGAACCAAGAGGTGTACACATGTAGTGGTGAGATCTGGGCTTGTGGTGCTGGAACTGTGGAGAACGGGACATTGTGGGAGGAGGAGCTGCAATGGTTTCCTCTAAACTCTTCATAAGCCTGGATCAAAGAGTCTTGCCAGTGCAATATCCCAGCTTGTAATCATGGATTCTTTCCTTCATTAGTTCCTCTCTTTCTGTATGTCTCTGTCTGAGAAAATTAGAAACTTTAACTGATTCTGGGATAATTGTTATACTTGTTCCTGTGTTCCCTTCTGCAGTTTGGTCTTTTGGTCTGCTATCAAAGCTTGTTGTTCTCACTTTTCAGCACTTCCTCCTTTAGAAATGTTGCTCTGGGTGGCTAGGAAGGTGGGAGGAGACCTTGACATGGTACAGGTTACCAGAGACTTGCCCTGTATGTTCCCTTGCTGAGATCACTACATTGTACCTGGAGTATCGGGGTGCTTTTCAATGAAGTGCTCCTGAATTTGGTCAGCCTCAGTCAGCGTTCCTCAGCTGTGGTTTTCTCTTGTAGGTTGTAGCAATTGCTCTGAGCCTCTGAAGGACAGGAACTTGAAACCCAAAATGTGTGCTTTGACTGGCATAATGTCCTTACTAGACACATTGTCTGTATTTTCACAGATGCTGGTGAATACTGTCTAAGCATGTGCTGTTTGGGCAAAAGTCTATCAGGTTTTGTTTAAGGATGGAATCTTGCATTTAGATCTGCTGTAGCTTGCAGCATCTGCCTATGCTTCTAGGGAATTTGATGTATTACGAACCGCACATGTATGTGAAATGCTTTATAGGATAGAATGTGTGTCCCTATATCTGGAAGAATGAAAATAGTCAATGTTTTCAGAAGTGAAGAGGCTAATTCAGGACAAACCACTTGTCTTTCTAAATGACTGACAAACCCAAAACACCACAAGCTAAAGCCAGTGGGAAAGAAAAAGTTCCCTTTTTAGGAGGGTAAACTGCTCATTGTGTTCTGTGGCAAGTGCAGGCCTCTCAGCATTGCATTATAGCTCATGCTTGAGAGGTCTCTCACTAGCTATTGCGGTGGCTGCAAAATCTAGCATTTTTGTTGCTGAACCTGACTGCGTGCTTTTATTGACTACTTCAGTGCCTAATAAGGCTGGTTTTGTGTGTGTGTTCTTAAAGAATACTTTCTTCAGTGTTTAAGGCTGTAACTATTTAATAATGGTAACAAAAACTACTCCTGTGGGTTGAGGCCTCTCTGAAGAAATGTTACTTACCTTTTGTGGCTAGGATAGTCCCGTGTAGTGTTGAATACCTGTTGAAGACAGGATCTTTACACCTGTGCTTCACCAAATTCTATGTCTCTGCTAAGCAGTGTTACTTGTAGCCCTAAGCGTAGGTTGAGTGGTCAGTAAACTTGCAGTTTGCCAGGAGTGCCCACTTCTGTTGCTGTTTATAGCTCATTAGTTTAATTCATGCACTGATGCTCAAAGCAAGAGATCTTCTAGCACAACAGAAAAAAGTGCTAAACCTGTGATTATGGAGATACTCTCATCCAAATTATTCATGGTTTTTTTCTGAGTTCCGCTGTGGCAGTTTTGTCTGTTGCCAGAGTTGATGAATACGTCTTCACATCTGTGGCATTTCTGTGAGTGGGTGGATCACTGCAGTGACAGGTAACTTTTTTTACTGCAGAGTACAATAGTGATAGTTTTTATGTATCTTGAGGGCATCTTCAGCATCCTTTATATCATGCTAAGGCAAAGTAGCTGTGTTAGTTTTTGTTGGTTTTCTTTTATTTTGGGGTGGGAGAAGGGGAGATGTGTGTGTGGTGTGTGTTTTGGTTTTTTTTTTTTTTTTCTTCCTGGAAACTGCTGTTTGTTTCTCCAGGTACTCAGCAGGGTTTATTGTATATTCCAGCAAAGTGCAATTCAAAATGATTTAGTTTGGGGCACTGTGAGAATCGTTTTTCTCCTAACTTGCTACATGTTGCAGGACTCTTGTGGCAGAGAGACAATGATTCAACCTGCCATGCTTCCCCCTACCTCATACTGCTCATCTGGTGCATATTTAAACTTCTTTGTGTAGTCAGGAGGGGAGGCAAATGGGGTACCCTTGTGATAAGCCCCTGATAAAAGGGAGTAGTTGTACTGCTCTTCTTTCATGGCATGTTAGTTGCATTATCTGTGGTAGCAGGTGGATTCTGACTGTGCTGTCTCCAGTCTGGTTAAGAGATACTTAGTCATTGCTTGCCTCCCAGCTTGCTGGACTTTGTCTTGCTCTGGATTTGCTCTGTGTTACCAGCTGTGGTGCACGTGGCCCTGAATGACCACTTCATGAAACACAGCAAGAGTAGCATGCAAGTTTTAGTAGCTTCTTCGTAGTAATTAGTGTCTCATAGTATGTCTTTAGGGAAGTGACAATATGTGTGACATGGATTCTATTAAGAGTATCTTATGTGGGCTCCAATAGGCAGGTGTTGGTTCCATTTTTCAAGCCTGTAATACAGAAGTGTTTATTTCCATAATGGCAGTTTCCTAATGTGTATAGAAGTTCAACTTGATTTTTGAAGTTTTACATACCTGAGAGCTCACTAAACCTAGAGCAGTTCTTTTACCTGGCTTGCTGTAGCAAAACAGCTTTGATGTTCATATTTGATTTGTCTTCCAGGGCATACTGTTTCTTCAGGTTTTGTGTTGTATTCTCAGCTTTTTAGCTTATTGCCATGGTAAATCTTGCAAATTGTCTTGTCATTATTTGTGCTTTGACTACTGTTAACACTTGAGTATTTTGAAAATGCGTAATTCCTGATATGCAACAGGAAAGTAGTGGGCTGATTCTGAAATAACCAAGGCTTAAACTTTGGCTCAGCCATTACTGATGTTTAGCTGGGCCTGGCAGGAGTGCTAGATAACACTCAGTATGACTCAGGAGCACAGGCAGGGTGTTTTTGTTCAAAGGGTCGAGATGGGTGGTGACCTATGTCATGGGGTGGATGTGTGGCTGTCTGGTTAGGGGAGCTATATGCTGCGGTTGCTGAGTGCCTGCGTAGGAGGTACGTACAGTCATCCTGCTCAGCTTGCATGTTGTTTACATGGGCTGTGGGAACCTTTCGAAAGGCTGCTGGGAATGACTCGAAAAGCAAGAGCTTGTTTGGTGGCACAAAAGAAATATTAACACTTTAGTCCTTCACATGGCTATTGTTTACGCTGTGGTGTGGTGGGAACAAAAATGATTACATAAGTTAGGTACCTCCTAGCAAAGATTAAAATGAGAAACTTGAAACAATCTACCCTTTCATAAAATCTTTCTGAAATTGCAGACTGAGGGTTCCTGTGTTGTTCTGTTCCTTCATCCTTTACAGGGTTGTCATTTTATGTTACGTTTGGCCTGCTTAGCTGTTACTGAAAGGAATGGATCCAAACAGCTTCTGCCACCTCCAAACTGTTCCTGTGCTAGCTGCTGAGTTTAATCTGACTTCTTGATAATTAATTTTGTGCTGTTGGTTTTCTACTATTTTAGTTCCCTGAATTTAAATGAAAAGGGAACTAAAACTCAAATTGAGTTGGCACAGTGTGAGATGGCATGTGCATTAGAGCTGACACTAGAGATGCACAGCTGCAATCTTTTGAGAACTGTCTGTCCATTAGATTGGCTTAACTGTGCCCTGAAACACCTCAGCTGTGGCTCGATCTACTGAAGCATCTGTGGAGTATGTTCTGCAATCAAAAGGACTGATCTTACACACCTCCACCTGTCTTTGGCTTTTGTGGTTCTGCTGTCCACTCTTCAAATCCAGCTGGTTGTGAATGAACTTGAGTGCTAGATGCTGTCTGACTTACTAGCATTTTGTGTAAGAGGGGAGTGGGGATTACCCCTTCTAAAAGCAAGACAAATAAGGCAATTTAAAAATCCTTACAATACATACATTAAACTGCAGATGTATCATTGTATGTATGATACTGTAAACTGTATGTATAACAAAAACCTACTGTCAGCTATTACTGCCCATTCAACCTACAAAATTGAGCATGCATTTCATCTTCAAAGGCTTTTCCCTAGAGTTTTCTTGATAGTTGTGCCAGTCTGGACAAACTAATCCTTTTATTCAGTAAAGCTACATTTAACACAGTGATCAAAGCTACAGTGTGCAGAAATATTAGTATTCAAATCTGTAAAACACAAGGGAAACAAATTGCTCTATAAACAGCAAAGCTAACAAAACCTGGTTTCCTGTGGATTTGGATACTATGCCATTGTGTCCCACCAGTACATTATCAGAGTCCTCATAACTGTCCTGTTGTCTTCAATGACCTCCCTTATCACAGTACGTTGAGATCTTGCAGCCTGACTACTAGGGTACTCCCATATAACCTAACAACATTTTTTTACAAGTTTGCTAGTGGGCTAAAGGCAGCATATGCTACGACTAGTGCGGGGCTCTTGTGTGTGCTTGCTGGCTGATGCCAAAGAGGGAAGGGAAAAGCTGTTCTACTGATTGTAGAGCTGAGAGTTTAACTTTTGTGTTAGTCTCTATGCCTTTTGTTGCTATCTCCAAGAAATAATTAGGATTTCACTACAGGATGTATGGATCTTTTTGCCTTTCTTGGACGATCACTTTTTGGGAAGATACAGACTACCCCTGAAAAGGTTAACTTATAAAACTTCTAGTAGCTCACAACTCTTCAAGATCAGTCTTAATTCTTGTTACAGCTGCTTATGCTGTTTAATAAATCATGATAAGCTTGTAGTTTAAACAAACAAAAAACTTAAGTTTAGGGATCTGAGTAACTGTTGTATAGGCGTATGTTGTCTCATATTAATAATGAATTTCATAGTTCTGTCTTACGTTCTTAGTGATGTTTTAACCTCATACTGCAGTTGAATATATTCTTGTTACGAAACTCCAATTGAACTCAAATTTTATAGGCTTTTATCCTATACATTTTCCTGTGTACTGCTGTACAACTCTTTGTTGTAAGTAACATGCATGGTTATATTACCACTACTTCTTTTGATGCCTTGGTGCTGGCATCTAAACACAAATAATGTTTTATCTTAACACCAAGATTAATTTTATGTAATGACCTCTTGAGACTTTGTGGGAGGCTTTTTGCAAGTCAGTTTTTCAGCAATTTCTTCTTAGTTCACTGCTGTTGTTATAAAATACTACTACCATTAAAAAAAAACATGGTTTCTGGAAACTATGCTGTGTATATTCTCTGATGCCAACCTGTGTATGTTTTGTGATAGTAGTTTCTAAACAATTGTTTCAGCCACCCTTCTGATGCATGAAAGGCTTGGATTTTTTTTGTAAGACACTAAATCATATTTGCTCTTTTAAATCACAGTAAGTACTCTCATTCTAATGTTAGGTATGTTTGGGAGGAGGTTAATGTAATTTAAAAAATATTTACAAATTATCTTTTTTTTTCCTCTTGCTCCTCTGACACAATCCAGTTCTGTTTTCTGCTAATAACATAAGAAAATGAAAAAGTACTGGATTTTCTCCAAATGAGATGCTAATATTTTGGGTTGCTTGGCTGTGTTCCATTCTCCAAAATTGTGTAGTGGAGTGCTGGCAGCTGATAACTGGTGTGCTTAGGTAGTCTTTTGTTGATTTTCAACTTAGCATCTAGGAGGCCTTGAGTTCAGGTGACTGAAACACTGCAAGATGTGCAGAGTATAGAGGTCTCCTTAACTAATGAACAGGCTGATGCTGTGACTTGTTCTTCCTTTTTTTTTTTAAACCCCTTTTTCAAGAAGGAAAACAACCTGAAAATCCACCCCAGATTTGGTCATGTAGCTTTTCTGAGGAGAAAAATGGTGTCCAGGACTGGTAGTAGACCATTTTGCTGCCCACTAAGAGCTTGTGCACACAGTGTATAGAAGGCAAAGCTATGAAACTGTTGTAGAAGATTTGCTGGAGAACAATCAATAGTGTTATTCTGGTAAATGTGTAACAAACTAATACTTTGAAAGGTCAAGCTCATTAAAACTGCTGGATAAAGCACTGTCTAGATGGCTGGGCCCAAAGATGGAGTTAAATCCAGCTGTCAGCCAGTTTCAAGTAGTGTCCCCCAGGGTTCAGTATTGGGACCACTTCAGTGTAACGTATTTATTGATGATCTTGATAAGGACATAGAATGTGTCATCAGTAAGTTTGCAGGCAACATCAAGTTAGGTGAGAGTGTTGATCTCCATGAGGATAGGGAGGCTTTACAGAGAGACTTGGATATATTAGTTTGATGGGCCTGTGTTCATGGCATGGACTTCAGCAAGGCCGAATGCCAGATCCTGCACTTTGGCCACAACAACCTCATGCAATGCTACAGGCTTGGGGAGATGTGGCTGGAAAGCTGTCTATCAGAAAGGAACATGGGGATTCTAATTGACGAGGGGCTGAATTGGAGCCAGCAGTGTGCCCAGGTAGCCAAAAAAAGCCAATGGCATCTTGGCTTGTATTAGAAATAGTGTGTCCACCAGGAGCAGGGAGGTGATTTTTCTTCCCCCTGTACTTGGTACCGGTGAGGCCACACTTGCAGTATTATGTCTAGTTTTGAGCACTTAAATACAAGAGTGGTATTGAGGTGCTGGAGTGAGTGCAGAGGAGGGCAATGGAGCTGGCGAAGGGCCTGGAGAATAAATCTTATGAGGAGCAACTGAGGGAGCTGGGGCTAGTTAGTTTCAAAAAGAGGAGTCTGAGGGGAGACCTCTTTGCTCTGCAATAACCTGAAATGACATAGGAGAGAGGTTGGTGCAGGTCTTCTCTCACAGGTAATCAGTGATAGAAGGAGAGGAAATGGCTTCAAATGGCAACATGGTAGGTTTAGACTGGACATTAGGAAACATTGTTTTCACAGGAGTGGTGAGGCATTGGAGTAGGCTGCCCAGAGAGGTGATTGAGTTCCCAACCCTGGGGGTGTATAAAAGTCAGGCAGATGTGGTGCTTGGGGGTATGTTTTAAGGATGGACTTCATAGGGTAGAGTTAATGGTTGGACTTGATGATCCCAGGGGTCTTTTCCAACCAGAATGTTTCTATGGTTCATATGTAATATATTTTATCAAGCTTCCAGTTTTGATAGAGGCATCCAAACGTTAAAATACTACTTCTGTATTTTAATATGAATGGTCTGTTTTAAAATGTTTTTATTAAATAATATAAAACCAGAAGAATTGCCACACTGGATCACACTGACATTTTTTCTCTCCTGGTGTCCTGTGTTAGATAGCAGACAGAAGAGAGCAAATTATGTACGGGAACCCACAAGTTCCACGATTCTTCCCATGACCCATCAGAAAAACATCTGGAAGTGGATGCATAGGGCATGCTGAGAGCATAAGTGTTAGATACTCTGTGCTTGCTCTCCAGCTCAGGGAATCTCTGACCTGAGATTGGTTTTTTTTGGTTGGTTAATCTAGAATGGTTTCTCTTCTGTGAACTTGTCCAGTCTCTCCTTGAATCCATGTAAATTTTTCATCTCTATTGCATCCTTTTGTAATGTATTCCACAGGTCTGTTAACTATTACCTGGAGAGTTACTCATGATTTTAAGGTGGCCTCTACTAGCTTCATTAGCTGCTGACTAGTGTTTGTGTTGGAGGGAGCAATGAATCAGTCAGGTACCACTGTCCTTTGCCTGTGGTGTAGTTGGTGATGTCTTTGGTCCAAGAGAGACCATTTTCCAGGCGCCATATTCTTAAGTATTCTTTTCTGAAGCGGCATACATCTGTTAGAAGGCAGTGTTTCTGTTTATTTTATTGAAAAACAGAGATGCTCTTTGGGCACCAGTGCTTACTAGTGTTTCAGGATTGAAGTTTAAGCCAAGGAATAGCAATTGCAACTGAAATTTGTGCTATGGTGGGGGGAAGTTTACTGAAGAATTGCTTGACCCTGTGGAAATGACGGGTACTGAAGTAAGGATGAGGAATTCTCTCATATTTGTCTCCAGGAAATGGCAGTTCCTGTGTAGTTGTTCCTGTGGCTGTCTTTTAGCCAGGTTAATAACACCAGCTTTGCAAATAAAAAGTTTCAGTGTTTTGGTGATATGGATAATAAAAATAATAACAAACTCTAGAATCTTTCTAAAATGATAAATCACAGAACTTTGTCTCTTGTAACTGAAGTTATCTTTTGGTCTGCTGTGTTTATTTTCAGCCTCGATTTTTTTTAATTATCACATGAATGAGTGCTTTGGTGAAGAAAAGTAAAGTTACTGGTTTTCTGTACACTTCTGAAGCCTTTATTTAGCTGTGTAATTTGCAGAAGATACATGTGTAAGAAATAGATTGTTCAAGTTTTATTAAGATATCAGTTGCTTGGTTTTAAAATGTTATTTCAAAAGCTGATTTGAAATAATCATAGGTGCTGGTGTTGTGGTTCTTTGTGTGTTTTTAGATTATTTTGTTCTGTTGTGGTGTGTGTTTATGGGGGATTTGGAGTTCTTTGTCAAATTAATGGCTATCATGAGGACAATTCTGAAGAAAATTGTGATGCATTTTAATTTTGTGGTTCATTTTCCAGTATTGATATGCTTTCATATCAGTTCTTGTGGAGTACAGACTCACAGAATGGTTTAGGTTAGAAGTGATATTAAAGATCATCTAGTTTCAAACCTCTGCCATGAGAAGGACATATTCCAATATACTAGGTTGCTCAAGGTGTTATCCAGCCTGGCCTTGAACACTTCCAGGGAGGGGACATCCATGACTTCCCTGGCCAACCTGTTGTTCCAGTCTTTCATCACCCTCACTGTAAAGAATTTCTCCCTAATATTAAGTCTAAATATGCCCTCTTCAAGCTTAAAGCCATTCCCTCTCATCCTGGTACTACAAGCCCTTGTAAAAAGTCCTGTCCCAGCTTTCTTGTAGGCCTCTTTCAGGTACTGGAAGGCTGCTATAAAGTCTTCGAAGAGCTTTCTTTTCTCCATGCTGGTGAGCATAGATAAATGAAATCCAGATTTAATTCTCCAGTCATTGGAGCATAAACTTAAATTTAGTCATTAAAAGATCTGTAGAAAGAGAAGTCTCTGCATAAAAGTTTGTTCCATCAGTGGCTAGAGATGAAAATTTATCAAACTTCTTGGGCATGTACTTTTATTCCCTTGGAACAAACCCGATTGCCACTTTTTCAATGATAACACAATGTAGAGAAATACCAGGAACTTTCGGTGTCAGCTTATTTATTTGGAGGAGCAAGAAGTTAATCTCCGAGGAGTAATTTTTTCAAATATACTTAAGCAATTCAGAAATGTAAATTCTACTGACTTTGTACTGTGCAAGGAATGAAATCAAAGGGGAGTAGAGTTAAAATTTGGAAGTTAAGCAAATTGAAAAATGCAATTAATCACAAATATTGGACAACATCTTTTGCAATGAAGGCCTCATACTTTTATGAATCATTGTAAGCTTTGATTAACATCTGACTGTAAAACTGTCAAAAGACTTGGTCAGGTATGGTCAGGGAGAATTAGCAAATGTGAATTCAGAACTTAATTAGGGAAGTGTGATGTTTAAACTTCTATCACTGTTTATTTGCTCTTAAGGAGGACATGTAAAAGTGTACTGTAACTGTTTAGAATCAATGCCTTTTCAATATTTGCTGTACTGCTGTTTTCTTTGCCAGCACATCTGTTGTATAATAGTAGGCAAAAGACTTCAGAGTCTGGGAAATGCTTTAAGTGAAAACTTTAGAAGATGGTTGAAACTTTAAGTCAGATTGCCTATTTGTGGTATGAAATGTGATGGTTGTTTGCTTCTTGACTATGAATTGAATATATATTTGTTTGGCAATAGTTAGGAGGACTGCAAAACTTGTTGTATGACTCTTGTTTTAGCTATCAGTTGTCTTTCTGTGCCTTATCTGTGTGCTCGACAATCGTTTAATTGAAAAGTTTCACATGCTATTGAAGTGTTATTGTTAGAATAAGCACTTCATTCCAAAGGAGAACACAATCTCATGGCTTGGAAGGGAGAGTCACAGTGTAGGGGGAGGGTTGTTATCACTGTCCTAGATAGCAGACTTGTTTATTTTATAAATACAGATTATTTTTTTCTCAATAGCAAAGGACGGAACCTTGGCTAACTGTGTAAATATTTTTGAGTGGGGACAAGTAGTTTACCATCATTCTGCTACAAGAACTTTTGAGAAATCAAATGCTGTAACATCAAATCCAGTGTAACAAATGGAGATCTTGTCCTTTAAAAGTAGCAGTAATAAGGATGAAACTTATTTTTGCTTGTGTAGTTGTGCATGTAAAAAGCCCAGTGATTAGCACTATACCTGACAAAAATAAGTGAATAATGGTATCAAAAGAATGATTTCAGATTGCTTCTATACTAGCTTGCCACTGGAACAAAGGGTGTTGCATTCTTAAATCACAAAGGCAAAAAAACTATGTATACACACTCATATTTGGATCTTGTTTCGCTTTACTGTGTGTATTAATGTGTTATGCAGCTACTCATATATGTTAGTGCTGGTAAAAATGTCTTTCAGAGATTCTAAATACAGTGGTGTAGAAGAATTCCATGTGTCTAGCTTTTTTGTGTAGCTGTTGGTGGCTAGGTGGAAAGATGCTTTTAATTTTTTTTTTTATTTTTGGTAAATCTTTTGGCCCAGTCTCCAATCACAGAATAAGGAAGCTGACTTGTTAGCAAACTGAGTTTAGAAATTGTTGACTAATGAAGGAGACTTAATTCTTTCAAGGATTTTTGATACTGTACAGCTTAAGGTCCTGGGGCAAAAAATTTGAACTTGCTTGGAGGAAGTTTGTGGCCATAATCATGTTAGAACTGGTCGCAACCCCCCCATACAAGAACACTGAGCACTGTATAAGGAAGTTCAAACCTAATCTCCTTCAGTTTAGTTGAAAACAATGGTCACTAGTACTTGGAGCATTTTTGATCTTTGCTTATTGTGGCTCTCATTTCTTTTGTTTGTCAAATCCAAATGAATCTTTGGCCCAGCCTGAGTGCATCCATTAAGTGATTTTGTACAGCAGTGTGGTGATCTTTACATTGTAGGTTGTCACTCTTACATAGAAAGCTTTGCAGAAGTCATTAATATGATAAATTTGAGCTTTTGGTAGGGGAGTGATACCTTCACCGAGATCCTTAAATTTCTTTGTTGGTGAGTAGGCATGAAAGCTTGCATTGCACTTCGCTGTCTTTTTGAAAGTCAATGCTAAGGTTTTTTCTTACCAGTGTTAGGGAAGTGGAGAAGTTTACAGATTTTAAAACTTTTGACTTGGTGATTTTTAAGAAAGCATAGTTAAATGCATTCTGTGAGGTTTCTGATGTTTCCTAGACTAACAAAAGGTTGCTTTATTAGTAGCTTTAATGAACAAATCGCTTTACTGGCTTAGACATACTGGTTGCTTTGTCGGTCCAAACAGCTATGGGTTCTTGTTTCAATTCACTATTGTACTAGAGTAGAGAAGTGATAGCCATTGACCTTCTGTTAAAGCACAATAAAAAGTTTTTTGTGAAGAAGGAAAGTGTGTGGGGAAAAGAGCAGTGCAGATCTCTGACTTGAGTTCAGCAATGTAAAAACTAAGGGACCGTGTACCTCTCCTGTTGCTTTTCTTGCTAGGTGGCTCCATATACTGAGCCACCTGAAGCAAGAAAAGGAGAGACTGACTTTCTGAAAGCTCCTTTTTCGTGGAACCTGTGTGTAAAGTAAGAAGATATTTGTATTTTGGCTGTAAGGAAGCGCATAAAGTAGGTGCTTATTTAGTTCTGAATAAGAAATATGTTAGTCTTCAAAAAAGTCTTCTTTTTAAAATTATTGCTCATTGTCTGGTGTATTTAGTGATTAACACACCTGAGTTAACGATAGCTTTTCATTGAATGAAGTGACCATGTTTTAATTACTCAATTACTTCCTGTGAATTTGATTAAATGAGTAAATAGTAATTTCATTTCTGGCTGTAGGTAAGATTAAGACAAGAAGGAAAGTTGTTCATTAATGACAATTACTTCTTGAAATTGATGTCTGTAACGAAAGAATGTTAAATTAGGTGGAATAACATTTCAGTCCTCCAGCTCATTCGTAGAGTTACCAGATTGCTTTAAAAACTTACCATTTAACTTGTAAAAGGTGAGCATCTTCATGCAACTAAAACAAATTTGCAGTTGAAGCTGGAGATTCAGATACATTTGCCAAACAAATCTACAATACATAGTGTGAAGTTATAATTACTATTAAAAGCAATAGGAGCTTTCTTTTTCATGAAAGCACTGTACAAAACCAATTACTATTCCCTACAAATAGTTTTTTTTAGACTTGACAAGTATAGTGCAGCTCAGATGTTTTGTAGCTGGGTGGTTTCTGGTTTGCAGATTTGCACTAGAGCACTTGTCATTTGGTGGGAACAGCTGCTGAAATAAATCTTACACTTCAGTTATACTTCGAGTTTTGTCATAGGGATTGTGTTGTATGTTTGGCAGTTATGTGTTGGGTGTAGTTCACAGTAGTGTCTATATTATGATAAAGTGAATTACTGTTCTCAGAGCAGTTTTGTGCCGTAATGTGTTCCTCATTCCTCAGGAAAGCAAGTTTTCCCTGAGAGAATTTCTTAGGGAGCACTGTGACAATCGGTGAATCCATCCTCACAAAGTTTACCTACATTTCATAGGGCACAACTCTCTCAAAAATGAACTTTTTCTTGAAGTTAGGAATTAATTTGGGTGTGCTTGTAGATTACTACTACATTGAGGAGAAGCTGATCCTATTCACTAAGAAGCTTCTTTGCTGCCGTACTGTTTAGCTATAGCTTAGCAGTGTGTTTTAGAGGAAGTACCTTTTGACTTCTTTTTTGTTTTCTCTTGAATCTTACAGCATTAAAATGTCATTCATGTAAAATTTGCATAGCTTTGCATGGAAAGCAACTAGAGCAGGAAAGCAGTTTTAATGTCCCCATCCCATGAAGGTATGGGTTGGAGTTCATTGCCACTGTATGCAGTGCCTTCTTTCCTACCTCTGATGTTTGCCTTCCATGCTTTTCATCTTTTTCTCTGTGGTCTTCCAGCATGTGCTATGAGGTTTGTTTTGCTCTAGTGCATTTTTCTTTTTTTTTTTTTGGTACTATCTCCCTGTCTCCTGACTGCATCCTCCCCCTGCCTCACCTCTTGCTTATCCAGTTCTGGCCTCTTGCCCTCATCTCAACTTTTAATGCTGTTTTGGTGATTTTATACTTTAAAAAAAAAAAAATACTTGGTCTTCCTTTGTAAACCTAAAAAATTACTTGAGTCAGCCCTGGTTTTTGAAGGATCCACCTCTTCCCAAGGCCATTTTGGTACCCTGTTCTGCCAGGTAAATGTTCTCAGGTGTTCTGTAGCTGCTCTGTGTTTGCCACTGAATGGGGGTTACCTCGGTTCTCCAATGTACAAAACTAAAAGACAACTTGTATCCTCTGAATTGTTTAAAACCAATTAAGGTATCTGAGGTTTTTGGCTACTATGAAAATACCGTAGTAGTCGTCACTGTGCACATGTAGTTTGGAGGTAGCAGTCGAGACTGAAAAGGATTAATGTTTCTAAATTCTTAGAGGAAAAATATCATTATGAGTAAGGGAATGGAAGAGGCTGTGACTTTGAATACTACTTCTTAACCCTTCATCCTACTGTGTGGAAATTTGTGTTTTAACACCCTGCTTTTGGGGAGCTATTTTTGAGCTTGTGTTGATATTACACTGACTGCATACCATCTACCACTTGGGTATGTGGTGGTTCTGGTGCAGTTTCCATTCGAAAGATACAGTAAGTAAAGATAAAGAAACAAACTACTGGATTCTTGCTGTCCAGAACTCTCCTGCAGTTAGCTTTTTCATTATACATGTCTTCATCAACATCAACTTCCTAAACATTCATCTCAATAGCAAATGACAGGCTATGAACTGCATGTATTGAAGAAAGAAGATACAACTAAGATCTATTTGTTTCAAAAGCAGCAACCATCTGAAACATACAATAAAAGGTGTATTGTTTAGCCCCTAGATATCACTGCATCTGCAATAGGGACAGTGCACTTGATATTTGTCTTTCAAAATGTAGACCTCAAAACACTATTCCTTTAGAGTAGTAGCAAAATCTTTGAATATCATGGAAGGACTTACTGCAGTACAGCAAGAATTGTCCCTGTGGTGGCTTAGCATTGTGCCTTGGAATCTATACAGAAACTAAACATTACCAGCTATACTGGAAAATGCATGTAAGGAAGTTTTTCTCTAACCCTCTTCACTAGCTTTCTAATGATTCCCTACCATCAAGTTCATGATCAAAGTCAAATGTTTTGTAGGTGAATTTGCATCAGATAGTACCAGGCCCTAAAGAGCAACAAATGCGAAGCTTGCCAATGAATCTTCACCATCCTATGGTAAATATTTGCTCTCCTCCACACTAAAATCAACAAAATCTGTGAGTCTTCCATATTCACACACCAGAATGTAATGTACTTAATATAGTTCACCAGATGCTCTTATGGGAGTAGAGGAAGGGAAAGCAAACAACTGCTAAGCACCCAAATGAACTCACATTTACAACAGAGAAAAGACCTAACCACTATTTTTTTCAGGCAGGCAAGGAACTGAGCAGTTGGACTTTAACCAAAGTAGTGGGCCTGAAGGAATGTTCAGAAAACGTATCTGGGGATTAAGGTATGGGTATTTATGTGTGGGATTATGCAGCCTACCATGGTGTGAAGAGAGTTTTTGTGGAATGGCATAAATTTCCCCACTCCTTTACATCTTTGTGTATCACAGGTAAATTATCAATTGTCTGTTTTGTCCTCTTTTAAAGACAAAGACATTTCAACTTCCTATCTTCCTTGAAAAGTCTTGCTCCGTTCCACAGGCTTTCAGCCCCCTTGTATTAATTAACATAGCCAGTGTGAAATAGGAGCTCATATTCCCATTTTGGAGTTTTCAGATATTCTCTCCTTTGGAAATTTGGAGAACTCTGCCAGATGTCTTGAGATATGTCAGTTTGACTAATTGAAAAGATTTGTTGCTATGTAGTATCAGTGCTTCTAATGCTCTTCTCCAGACAAAAACTGTTGTCTTATAAAACATAATTTTACTTTAAGTTGAGAAGAATGTAAACCTGGCCTTAGGATGTTCAGTTTCACCAGCTTAGAGTTTATCTTTTGAGTGAGATAACAACTCATTTGGTTTCCATGGGACTTCTGTCTTCATCACTGCTCCTTGTAACTGGGAGTTATTTTTAACTCATGTAGCTGCCTTTTTCATCAGTCCTTTGTGAGTGGAGATGTAGACAGAGCAGTGGCATGATAGGTGGAAGAACTGATGTTTCTGTTTCTAGCTTCTGACTTTTTCTGAGATACTCATAATAGCATAATATTCCTTTTTGAGCTTCATTCTCTATAAAATGAGAGTACTTAGCAAAACATTTTACACATGTGGCTGTTAGTGGGTAAGCATTGTTCTGAGTATCTGTATTTGTTTCAGGAGGTCAGTCTGTGTGATAGTATAATAATAAAGTTTCTTTTTAGAGAAGAAATGTCACCACTAGTTCACCATTCTCTATTAAAATGAGTCTGTAATTTCCATAGTATTCTTAAGTTAATTTGATCTTTAACATTGTTTGGGAGTGGTGACTTACAATTAGTTGCTATTGCATTTAATGGACATAAGGTATTTTAATGAAAATGGGAGGTTATATTAATTACTTCAGTGTTAGTGGAACTATTTTAGCAGGTGTTAAATTTCTGTCCATTTGTGTTGTTCAAAACACAATTAATGAAACCTATATATTGTTTTACTGTAATTTATGCAATATCAAAGACAGACCCATAGACTCCAAATCAAAAGTTCCTCTGCTTAATAGTCTACATCTTAATTTTTTTCACTCTCATTGTAAGAGCTTACTGCTATAGTTGCTGCATTAATCCATAATCCAATAAAGGAGATTTATTGGAGGGGCTGAAGGCAGAGAGAGGGAAAAGAATGTGTCTGTAGCACACTGTGGGCAATAGTGATGCTAAAAATAAGAATGGCTCTGTGTTTGCCTTTTTCAACGTGTGAGACATGCACTACAGTTTATCAGTAGCATTTTAAGGTGCTATCCATCTCCTACTCACGGGAAAAACACCACACCAACAAACCAAACAATCGACTCCCCAGGCCCAAGTTGTTCTTCCTGTTATTTCAGCTGTCACAAAGGCAGAGATAATTAGGCCTCTACTTAAATCCATATGGTTGGCCTGTATTAAATAGCATATAATAGTAAGTGAATGCTGACCCTCCGGCTTTGATTAGAACTGTCAGAGCAGTGTACAGCTCTACTGCAGTACACATACCACACCTCTACTAGCATATATGCACAATCACCTCAAGACTCTTCTGAAGCTAATCATTATATAGGTATGTCTCATGTTGAAGGTCCCATGTAACTTACATATAGTAAAATACTTGAATCAAAGCCATTTCTCATTGCAAAGAATGCATGTGAATGTCTTGTACCTGTAGCTGAAGGATTAGTGGATTCTGCATGTGGATTTTTAAAGCCTTAAAGACAAAACTGAAAGAAGGAATGCATCAATATTTATTGCTACCAATGAGTATTTACTGAATGTTCAGTGACAGTCAAGTTCCTCCAAGGGTTCACTGACAGGCACTGCCAAAAGTAGTCATGCTGATACTTTATTGTTAGAATCACACAATTGCTTCTTCCTTCAAAGGAAAGCAAGACCCTGATGTACCTTTTCTTTGAATTTGGTACTTCAGAGAAACTCAGTGCTGGATCTTTGAACAACATCAGTTGTTTTTGCTCAAGTTTGAAAGGTACAATTATGTGACTCAATCTCTGAAAAGTGAGCTCTGTTGAGTTTTCTATTCTAAATGTCAGTTACAATAATTTTCGTTATCTGATGTGCAGGCTTTGCATCTAATTTTGAATGTACTTGGTAAGGAGCTCTGAAGAAACTTGTATCAAAATGCTCAGACTTCTGAGAAAAGATTTTAAATTTTTTTTTCTTGTACACTTATTTTTTTGACTATGGGTTGACTTCTAGGAGCTGTTAAGTGCCTTGTCTCGATCTTGTAAATCACTGTAAGACAGACTGTTCATGCTTTATTTGAAAATGTTGCTTGTTTCCCATGTATAAAATAAATTTCACAAAATAGCCAGGAGCACAGCCTGAGTTTTACTGCTCAAATCGTCATTTAATTAACTGGTACTCTGATTTCCAGTCTATGGTTTAGATACATATAATGGTACTGTGCTCCTAGGGGTAGATACAAAAGCTCAGAAATAATTTGGTGTTCACATATGAGTGTATCTTCCTGTGGGCCAAACTAATTGGAAAGAAGTTTTGGACAAAATTGAATGAAGATGTATGAATTATAGGCTCGAATTTTAGTTTCAGCCCCTGCAAACACATGATACAACCAAAGCCCTGAACAGTCTACAAAATGTTCAAGCCTGTGGACTGTCGGGAGAACCCTACAGACATTGCTGGAATGTAATCCACAAAGAATTGCCTGTCTGAGACTGGAAAAGGGCACAGGCAAAAACTCTCCTGAATATCTAAGAGATACTGAAACAAGGCAAGGAGAGGGAAAAAATACCTTACAAGCATATCTCAGGTTGAGTTCATGCTCCCAGGTAGTAGTAAAGGGCAAGGGGAGCTTGACACATCCCTCTGGATCAGGTACAGCAGTAGCTGCAGGCAGATCCAGTATTCTGGCCTGCAGCTCCTCATTTCTGTCTCAGCTGGCAGTAGACTAGTTGCTTCTAAAAATAGTCCTTGTTACAGATGCTCCTGTTACCACTGCATGAAGGAATGGGATCTTTCTGCTTTGTGTGGGTAGAATTACAATTCCTGAACATGAGCAGAAGCAGAGCTGCAGGAACCCACATATTGCTGGTCACTTGTGTCTGGAACACGCAAATTTACTTCTAGTGCTCATCATCTGGTTTAAACGTGTTGGTTTTTTCTTCTTCAAGTGCAGGTTTTGCAGATTGCAGGATGATCACAGATCTTTGAATACTGTCATACTAATTTAAACAGCAGCCAGCAAAAGAGTGTAGCATGCAGTGTGCCATTAGAAAAGATTTCTCCTCTGAGTCTGAGAATCTGTGTAAAGGGCATCCAGATTTTTGGAAGGAAATACTCCTCAGATTAGATTGTTCTAGTAGTAGTCTTTTAGCAAAGACATGCTTTTTTTTAAAGTTTGGTCAATTTAAAGTCAGTTTCATTTTTACCCTTGCCTTTCTTTGCTCCTCTGTTTAAGTGTTACTGGGAGAGATTACTATACGCCGTTTGTTTTAATTCTTCTCTGTTTGTTCATTCCAAGTGGTGCTATTTTATAAAGTTAGAGAATGTTTTGTTAGCAAACAAATAGGAAGTATAAAGCAAACAGCCCTTCCTTCTGTATTAAATGTTTCCATTATTCTTTCTTATGAGTTAGATAGAATTTAATGTCATGGGCCAAACTTGAGTTGATAGCCAAGCTGGAAATTATAATAATGTCTCAGTTACGGGAAATGGATAAAGTTTACTGATAAAGTTCTTATTTTGAAAGGTGCTTGTCAGAATTATTTTGTCTTAGTTGAGACTTACTGGGTTTGCCAAATCTTATAGTAATATTTTGTTGTGTTTTTTTGTGAATTTTCTTCTTTCTTTTTTTGGCAAGATTGGAATTTGCTTTTATATTGAAAATATTCCTCAAGTTATAGGAAATTTTTGGTGTTGATTATAAAGAATTGAGTTATATCCTCCTGTTTTAACTGGATCAATGTGATGAATACATTTAGATGGCAACAGGTCTGAAAGATGCTGCAGGATAATTTAACAGTACTGCTTATGGATCTGGATGCAGACACAAATTTAGCCATTAACTGGAATATCTCAATTTACTCCGGTATTGCACAAAAACCCTGGGTCATTATATGCAAGTTACTGAGAACCTGAGACATATTCTTACTAAGTGTAGATTCAAACTTGTCTCAAGAATTGTCTGCCTATTCAGTACCTTGTGATAATTCATTCACTTCACAGTCTGAATCAGTGTTTTGAGAAATCCTATATATATATGTGTGTGTGTGTGTGTCTGTGTGTGTAAAATACATGAATGGACCAACAACTTCAACGT
The DNA here is from genome assembly GCA_013400475.1 of Tricholaema leucomelas. Lineage (NCBI taxonomy): Eukaryota > Metazoa > Chordata > Aves > Piciformes > Lybiidae > Tricholaema lacrymosa > Tricholaema leucomelas. The sequence continues at coordinate 512,581 of WAAF01012629.1, forward strand.
GGTCTATTTGATGCCTAATTCTGCTCTCGGCTTTGCTGAACCTCATACAACTGACCGTGGCCCATTGATCCAGCCCGTCCAGATCCTTTGGCAGAGCCTTCCTAATCCTGAGTGGATCAATGCTCCCACCCAATTTAGTGTCATGTGCAGCATGGTAAAGACTGAAGTGTTTCTGTTCTCCAGTTCGTGAAGGTGTAGTCAAAGGAATAAACATCAGTAGGATTTTTTTTTTCACTATTTCATCCTTTTTTGAAAGTGATGCTATGAAGAAACTGAATCTCACACTTGTATTTCAGGGAAGCTGATGCACCTTTTTGTACTTGGTTTTACTGATTTCTCTCTGCTTCAGATTAAATTTTGTACTGACGTAGGGAAGAACACAAATGACAGTTATTTGTTAAGCCTGACTTCTGTTTAATAAAACATAGAATTAGTTCTTCATGCTCATTCAGTTGCTGTTCTGTGTGCTGAAGCAGGCAGCTGTGTGGTTGACAGAATCTGGTGTGTACGAATGGAAACTCTTGTCAGGTTTGCAGTCTCTGCCGTGGAGGGTAAGCATTTAAAATTGGCTATGACTACAGCTCCTCCCTGTGGTAGATCTTTCTCTGCTTCTCTTTACTGGTATGTCATAGCTTTTGTCCCATCCTTGTGTGCTTCCAAGAAAGTATGCCAGAAAGACACTGTAGGATAGATTATTAATTATGCAAAGTTAATGTCTCTTTGTTACTTTTATGGGCCCTTTTGCTGTCACAGAACATGTGAAAGTATCTGAGAATTTCTAGTTTGGTCCTTTTAAGACATGAAAATTAATAGTTTGAACTATCTGTAGCAAGTGAATTTGATACTAGTTAGGACTGGTAAGGTATAAGCAGCTCTGTCTGGTATGAATCAGATATGTTTGCCTTCACAGAGCTGTAGCTTTCAAATGTAAACTTATTTAGAATTTTTGATAATTTGTCTTCAGTAAAGCTGAGGATAGGGTAAAATCATGGTGAAATGTTCTTTGTTCATTTTCTGTCTGCTGTTAAATTATTTTTTTTGTAATTTTAGTCTATGCAAGAGTCTCACTTGGTCTGTGCTGCCTAATACAAAGCAGGCTGTACTCCAAAACATCTGAATTCCAAAACATCTGAATTTTGGTTCCAAGGAGATTGAAGTTATGGAAGGGAGGACAGATACCTCTCGCACTTTTTCCTTCAACTCTCAGCCAGCAGTTGCTAGACTTCCAAAAAAAGTCGTAGTTGCCTTCCTGGAAGACATAGGAATCATTAGCCCTTGCTAGTTAATGAATGGGCATCTTTAAAGGAGCTGTTCTTTGTGAGGTTGGCCAAGGGTCACACTCACTTCAGGAATACAGCGTTGTAGTCTCTGTGTTTTCATCTGTCCATCAATTATGATGCTTGTTTGGACGTTTTTGTGTGCTGGTGTTATTTATGTGAATTGTGTGGATTGTAAACTTTGCTAGCGGTAATACTTTGCAGTAAAAGGAAGGTGCTTTAAAATAATACACAACTGATTTCCAAAAGATATTTCATAAAAATCCATTTCTGATTATTTGACATGTTTAATTAAAATGCACAGAAGTGAAGCTGCCCAACAGGTTGCCAGCTGTCTTTGGTTTAGCTTGAGAAGTAGCTTTCTGTCAGGAGTTTAGCAGAGACACACACTCTCCTCCAAACCAGCATTCTTGGTGAAGTAGTAGTAACTTCTTTAAAATAAGACAGTCATGCAAAAATAATGGTGGCTTGTGGTTTTTTTTGTGTTTCAACAATTTAAATAGTTGTTGTAATTCTTGTTTATTTATGTTGCAGTTGTTGTTTTGGGGTTGTTTTTTTCTGTGTTGGGCACTCCATTTAAAAAATATTTTTTGTGTGTAATATTTCCTATTGCTCAAATCTTTAGCTAGATGCTTTTTTGAGTAATTAAACTGTGTTTTTAGTATACTGTTATCCACAGAAAGATCTTGGGTGTTTTCTATCAAATTAACTAGATACCAATTGCAAATTTAATTTAGAATTCTGTTCTTTAGCACTTCAAAGAACACAAATTAGTAACCCCATGTACTTTTCTTTCTTTTTTTTTTTTGGGAAACCACAAGTATGTTCCCAGGGGGCTCTTCATGTATATTATTCTACTTTGCTGCAGAGCCTGAACATCATGCAAAATATTCTTTGGCTGTTGAGTCTCTTTTTTTGTAAGAGAACATTACAGTTACTGATGTAAGCCTGTAAAGACATTTCTTTTCACTGCTGTTTTCCTTCAATGGCCTTCAGGAGGATGACCTGCCTCCAGTGAGATAGAGCTGATGAGTGGCCGACATAGCCCTGATCCAAAGCAACCTAGCTGTCTTGATGGTGACCACTGCCACCTTTCACAGGGATGATAAAAGAAGACCTTTTGCAGGATAGTTGATAGATTAAGCTCAGTCCAAGGCTGTTTTATGGGATGGTTTTAATGGATGCAGCTAGTGGCATTAAAAAACATCTCTGTCTGCATTGTGGGCTGAGCTGCTTATGAAGCAGTTCCTTAACTGCTAGCATTTACAGTTAAGCATTTTTAAAGTAAACAAACACCAGTTTAGTTTGGGTCAGAAAGCCACTTTTATAATTCAGTTTCAGCTGCACCAAAGATGAATATTTAATGATTTACTTGCAGTTGTCTCATTTACTGAAGTTTTGAAATATAGGCTGATTTGCTAGCTCTACTGGAAGATGATGAAATATTTAGATCAATATAAATTTTAGTAGAAAATTATTCTTTTGGGGGAAAAAGAGGGGGAATGCTTTCTTAATTTCGAGTAAACTTTTAGACTTGCTTGAAATGCTAGAATAAAAAAATCTTACAACTGGAAATTGTGAGGGGATGGGTTTGAAATAGTTACAAGCATTGCTCCTACCTAGAGGTTATTATATGGTGTTTTCTACTCCTCACTGATAGTGTTTTGGCCAGTGGGATCAATACCTGACTGACATATTCCATGAAAACTTACATTGCATACTTCTCATTAAAATGCTAAGTAGAAATACTAATGGGTAGGAATTGAAGCTGTTTGCAAGAAGCTAAGAAAATAGGATTTGTAGATACTGAAGATGATATCTAGAGTACCTAAAGAACTTTAGCTTATCTGACATGCTCCAAAGATCCTGCTAGTTAGCTAAGGAGACTAATATTCAGAGACGGTCCTGTGATGAGCATGTAAAATTAATTGGAGGTTTGAGTTTGTCTTTTCAGTAGAGTATATGGTGACAGAACAAGGGGTGAAGGTTTGAAACTACAAGTGGGTATTCACTAATGGCAAACTCTGTGGCTGCTCTGAGGAGCATTGTGCTGAAAGATGGGCTGACTTGCTGAAAGTGAGAATACTCAGGTTGTTGAAGAGTCTGGGAACTGGACTTCAGTGAATCAGAGCCGTAGACGCAGGCAATGTATCTGGGTCTTGTAATGCTGGTAGGGATAGTGGACTCCTTCATTGAGTAAATACAACATAAAATTGCAAGTAAATATTATTTGTGTGTTTTAATAAAGGTACTGAAGTCTATAAATACAGTGTTTATGCAACACTCAATGCATCAGTTAAAAAGCTCCATGAAATGAGATTGTCTTCCACCTTTACTCAGCCTTGGTCCACATCTGGAATATTGTGTCCAGTTCTGGGCTTTTCAGTTCAAGAAGGACAGGCAACTACTGGAGAGAGTTCAGCAGGGAGCTATGAGGATGATGAAGGGGCTGGAGCATCTCTTGATAGAAAAGACTTACGAGAAATGCTTACAAATATCTGAAGGGTGGTTGTCAGGAGGATGGAACCAGTTTCTTTTCAGTGATACTCATAGATAGGACAAATGGCAGTGAATGTTAATCACAGGAAAATTCCATCTTGACATGAGAAAAACTGTGAGGGTGCTGAAGCCCTAGAGTAGGCTGTGCAGAGATGTTATGAAGTTTACTTCTCTAAAGATCTTCAAAACCCATCTGGACAAGTTCCTTTGTGACTTGCCCTAGGTGATCCTGCTTTGGCTCTGGGGTTGTACTCAAAGATTGCTGCAGGTCCCTTCCAACTCCTATCATTCTATAAGTATTGGAGATTTTTTCCAAGTCTTGTTGTTTTAAATCTTAGAGAAATCCAATATTCATGCCTCAATTACATATGCTTTCTTTTATACCAGTTTAAAAGCTTAGTGCCTAAGAGGTCTGTAATTTCATTTTGTGTTGTGGAGTGCAAGAGACACAGGATATACTGGAAATCCTGAGCAAATCATAACAGCATTGCAGATGTAATGGAGCAGAGAATGAGGGTAAAACCGGACTTCTTGTGCTTTAAGGGGCAGGAGTGGGAAGAGGTGTAATATCCCTTATTATACCAGCTAATAAAAAGAGAGAGAGTGGAATTTTCTAGTGTATAAATTCTTAGGTATAAACGGCAAATGATAATTCAGCTACACTGATTTAATTAACCAAAGCATTTAATTTAATTGATTTAGTTATAGAAGACAAAAAAAGTGTGAGCAAAACAAGACTTGACCTTGACTGTGTCCTTAAGCACTTTATTCACGGTGCTACCACAAATAAAATCAGATTTGTTTGAATGGCAACTACACAAAAAGAACAACGATAGACTCTTTTTATGCCCTACAAGACCTTAGTGTCATTATCTCCTTTTCATGCAAACTAAATAAATGAAAAAAAAAAAGGCAGAAAGCCAACCCCCAAATAACAAAAAAATTCTAGCTAGTCTAATAAGATATTGTGCTATCCTGCAGGTTCATGTCCTTGAATATGATCTTAGGAAACTGAGCCAGGAATGGGTTGATTTTGATGCATCATACTATATGTATCAGTCATTTGTTGCTCATCAGATGTTACAATGATTCCATTAGATGATGATCTTTAAGAAAACCCCTTGTGTTGTGGGTAAAAATATTGGTAAAATCTCCACCTGTACTATATAACTAATAACTTATTACAATAGTGATGTTATAACACTGTTTTGCATCTCTTTTTTTTTTTCTCTTTTTTTTTTTTTTAATGGTGCTTGCAGGTGATCTGTTAATTAGCTCAAATATGCTTGCTAAGGCTTTGTAAAGCATGTTAACTTTTCTGTATGCCATAGGTTAAGGAAAATGTTGTTGGTCTGTTCTGAGTCTGAAGCAAAAAATTGTCATGATCCTAGCAGGAAAGATAAACTTTTTGTTCTTTATGATCTCAGTTGTTGCCCCTCCCCAGCTTTTTTGCTCATCAACCTAGAATGTGAAGTGGTTGTCATCTAGGTTTCTTGCATATGCTTGTAGACTAATGAGTTCATCTTGGTACTATTTGAAGGAGAAAAGTACCTCCAGAAGTTTGAAAACCAGTAAGCTTTATATATTATAAAGGTGGCTTATAAATTGGATATTCTGGGACCAAGGATGTTCAGAACTAGAAAAACTGAATGCTTTCTCTTAATAATAAAAATAAACTGCAATGAAGCATGTAAGTTGAAGTTCATTTCAGTCTTTAAGGAAATGCAAAGTATTCTCTAGGAAGTACAGCTTACAAAATGCTCACTTCTGCTAACTGATAGCTTTGGATTACTTGTTTTTGTTAGCTGGAGGACACAGTTTCCCTTCTAGGATTACTAGATTGATCATAGAATTATTTCAGTTGGAAAAGACTCTAAGATTGTTGAGTTCAAACGTTGACCTAACACCACCACATGAAAAAAACCAGAACGGGCAAGGTGCTTTTTTCCATCCTCTATTATCTGTTAATGGAGTCTGCTGTTAAATGTAGTTCTATTAACAAGCCCCAGCTTTGCACCACAAAGTTGTGTGTTGTAATGAACTTCTATCTAAATCAAAAATAGCTTTCTAAATGTTCCTAAGCTTCTGATGTGAAGCTACTGTTTTCCTACATGACATACTCATACAGATGGTATTTACTGTAGCCATTGTAAGACCATGCAGAAAGATCTGGACTGTGACTTTGAAAGGGGTCACAAAACCACATTTGGCAGTGATGAAGGACTTCAGACAAAATATTGCAGAAGATAATATTTATAGGAAATATTTTTCCTTACTTTAAGCCTGTAGGTGGAATGTGAGGCTGGAGTGTAGTGGTGGAGTAAGAAGTATCTGTTGTTTGACAGTGGTTATGTTAATGTTGGAGGCTTTTACTAGAAGTAACCAGTCATCTTTGAGTTCTGTCTTAAATATACTAAAGGCCAATCCACTTGTTTCCTTTAGCCTGAAGAGCACAGAGGATTAGAGTAGCTTAATTCTAATATAGTTGACGAGCACAGAGGATTACAATAGCTTCATTCTAATATAGTTTTAACTTTAGAGTATAGTTGAAAATAAATCAATCTTCTCAAGGGTTCATGATCAAATTGTTTCTTTAAACACCAAAACACAAACCTAAGCTGTTTTCAATACATACGTTCCTGTTGTTACTGTCAGATATACATTGGTTTGTCCATTCTCTCTCCATATGTTCAGTTGCCCTTATTGCAGGCAAGCAAAGAAACAAGCAGAAAAAAAAAGAAACCTAAAGTACAAGAAAGGAGAAAGGACAAATCACCAGTATTTCTTTGATGGAATGAGTGAGTCGCCCAGCCACTAGTCTTGGCTTTTCATCTAACTTCCCCATACTTCACTCCTAGGAGTCGTAGCCACAGACTACCTAAGGGGAAAACAAACAAACAAAAACCCCCAGAAAATATCACATACCTCAAACAATCCACAGCACCTGCTAAAACAATGTCGAAGTCCTTTCTACCACAATGTATAGTCTAATGAGGGTAATCACTCTGGGGGCTTGTGAGGATGTCTCCTGAGGTGGCAGATTTCTGGATGCCTTTTCTAGTGGTCTTAAGGACAACAGACTTCATAATTTGGCTTGGGAGCTAAAATCACTTAGCTTAAGTAGTGCTGTTGATAGACATGTGTTTCCTGGCATTTGATAGGAAGGCTGCATTTGAATCAAGAACACAGGCACCAGCAACCACTCACACCAAATTACATATAGAGCTATTACAGCTAAATGCAGGGAGCATCTGCATTGTTGTTCCTGTTCTCCAGTCTCCCACATGGACTTACAGCTTTACTAAGGAATCTCTACCTCCTCTTCACATCTATTCTCTAAAATAAAAATCTGTAGAAGACAGTTTTCTGTACAACCCAGGAAAGCAGAGATTATAAACCAAGTGAATATGTTTAGCATCTTTGTCAGTGATATGGACAGAGGAATCGAGTGCACCCTCAGCAAGTCTGCAAATGACACCAAGCTGTGTGGCACAGTTGACTTGCTAGTGGGCAGGGATGCCATCCAGAGAGAGCTGGACAGGCTGGAGAGGTGGGCCCAGGCCAACATCATGAAATTAAACAAGGACAAATGTAAGGTCCTGCACCAGGGTCAGCGCAATCCCAAGCAGAAATCCAGGCTGGGTGGCGAACGGCTGAGAGCAGCCCTGAGATCGGAAGAGCACACGTCTGAAATCCAGGCTGGGTGGCGACCGGCTGAGAGCCGCCCTGAGGAGAAGGACCTGGGGGTCTGGGTTGATGAAAAGCTCAACATGAGCCAGCAGTGTGCACATGCAGCCCAGACAGCCAACCGTGTGCTGGGCTGCATCAAGAGCAGTGTGGCCAGCAGGGCAAGGGAGGGGATTCTCCCCCTTTACTCTGATCTCATCAGACCCCACCTGGAGTACTGTGGACAGTTCTGGAGCCCCCAACACCAAGAAGGACATCGAACTGTTAGAATGAGTCCAGAGGAGGGCCACGAAGATGATGAGAGTGCTAGAGCACCTCTGCTACGAGGACAGGCTACAACACGTGGGGCTCTTCAGCTTGGAGAAAAAAAGGTTTTGAGGAGACCTTATAGTAGCCTTTCAGTATCTGAAAGGGGGGCCTACAGGAAGGCTGGGGAGAAGGATTCTTCACAGTGAGGGTGGTGAAACACTGGCACAGGTTGACTAGGGAGGTTGTGGCTGCACCGACTCTGGAGGTGTTCGAGACCAGGTTGGATGAGGCCTTGAGCAACCTGTTCTAGTGGGAGGTCTCCCTGCCAATGGCAGGGGGTTGGAACTGGATGATCTTTGAAGTTCCTTCAACGCTAAACCGTTCTATGATAAGAAGCCTTCCAGTAAAGAATAAATTCACACCACTGTGTATTATCTTCTCACTTTCAGTATGCTAAAATACTATCTCCTAGGTATTAAATGTGTTCTTATAGCCACACATGTCTGCATTTAGCAGCTCATAATTTTCCTCAGAGGGCTGGGAAGCAGATAGTCCTAAGCACTTAGCTGATTGCCAAGGTCCAACCCAGTATTGAAATAGTTAATGTTTTCCACAGAGGTAGCCCTCTGTGCAAGTACTGAATGTTTCTTTTCCTAAGCTCTTGTTTCAGGCTATCTGCTGATTTAAGAAGGAAACACTGTTAACTTATGCTTGGCACTACTTTTTGAAGGTGACTTAGTTATGGGTGCTATCACTTTTCAAACAAAGGCAATGAAAAAACAAGTAACGACCCAAAGGAGTGTAGAATAAAAGTGGCATCTTATGGAAAGATAACACCTCAGCCTGCAATAAATGTCACCAAGGAAGCAAGTGTCTTGCCATTTGACTGCAAGTTTTAGAGAGACTACTTTTCATTACTATTGATGGATATGAGGATGAAGATAACTTCTTCAAAACATCCACACTCCCTACTGACAGGATGGTAGTTTTTCCACAAGAAGCAGAGGATAATAACTAGGCAATTCTTGCTACATTCTTGGGACAGAACATGAAATATAAGTCTTGAATTGTGGTCTTCAACCCATTTATGTAAGGTTGACACAAGCTGCTTAACCCAGAGTTCCCACCTGATCTCTGCTCTCCTTATCTCACTGAAGAAAATGCGGAGGGATGAGGAGGACATAACCTTAGATTTGTGTCACGAGAGCCTGATGATTCCATAAAGTGTGAGGCTACTGTATATAGACAAACTGACTCCACTACTCACAGAGAGGTCCTGCCAAGTCACAAGAGACTACAATCTTTTCCATGCTGATGAAGAAGTACAACATAACCTGTCAAGGTGCTTTCCTGGGAAGAATAGGCAAAACAGAAGAAAGGCTCCATGGCAAGGGAGTTGACTCTGATAGAGAAATTATGTCTCCATGTCATATCATACCATAAAGGCAGACCTGTAATTTCAGGTAACAGTCAGAATTACTAGGATCTTTTAAGAATGTAATCTATTGTCATGCATGATCTAGGTCTTCATAGAGCTGCAGATAGAAGTCAGCCTTACAAAATGCACTTTTCCAGCAATATTTCTTGAAAATGCAAAAATAAAGGAAAAAAGTATCAGAATGAAGAAACATGACATTTATCCATATCTGAGAATTACGGAAAACACACCTTCACTTTCTGTCTCTTAACAGACAATTTCAAAGCTCAGGAGAGAAGTACAAGAGCTTTATAAACATCTATGTTCCCACTATGTTCCATGCTAAATCAAGAAAACTATATTTTGGAGATTTGCCTTAAAAGTTGTTTGTTATGGAAAGTATCTTCTGTCCTCCTAAACCCTTTGAAGTTGTATCTTCTCTTGCATCCTCTTTTCTAAATACATAACAAATGGATCGATTGGCTTCTTTCAGTTTGAGTGTCTTTCTGTGTATTACTCATGCTGTATGTTTAGATATTAGCAGTACGTTTAGACATTTAAACTTTACTATGATGTGAATGTAGTATGGTGGTTTTCTCTAATTGAATGTTACTAATCATGTGCAACACTGGCAAGAGTCTCTCGTTTTAAGAAGTTCAAAGTTGGTTTATATATTTATTTGTTCATTACCTCTCTTTTGTAATTTATACATTGTTTCTATATTTATATCCTGGCAGACAAGTATATAATTTGCACTGCTTTTTTAACACTGGTACTTACACTTTTTGTAGCCCACAGTCTTCTCCACTCTCCCTGTGAGTGGTATTTCATCCAGGCTCTTTAAGTGTGTCTGGCTTCTTGCCCATTGAGATTTTGTATACAGGAGAGTATGGCCTTAGTGTAATATGAAATAATGTCTACTTTGCATTTTATTTTTTTAAAATAGAATCTGTGGCTTGTAATGTAGAATATTGGAAGAAAGTTTGTTGGTATGATTTATGTTTCTTGAAAGCCATAAGCAATCATGCTGTGGTTTTAAGTTTGTATTTGACCAAGTTTGTGGAAGTCATGAGAGCTAATATAACAATAAAAGTAGCTGGTATTCTGAAAGCTGGCCATAGTTCTGAGGATATTGCCTTCATGACTACCCTATTAATGAACACTCTGAAAGGTAATGTTGTGCATTTAGTACATTAGTTAAAAACAGGGAAGCAACAAAAAAAGTCCATAACGAGCAGTTTTAATTTCAGGCAAAACATATCTGAGGGAATAAAGATGTACAAGAAATTGTTGCTGACATTAGGAAAGTGGAAGAAATGAAGTATAGTGGTAAGACCTGTATGAAATAAGCAGGGCTGTCTCTGTTTTGAATTACACTGTAAGATGCTTTCGCTGTGCGAAGAAAAGTTTGTTCATCTCTATTAACTGTGTCACTATGTGTGGGACTTCAATTCCACTGTCCATAGATAGCCCCCCTCCCCCCCCCCAAAAAAATCCCACGGCAATATTACTTTGATGTACTTGAAAGTATTAATTTATATTGCAGATACTTAGCCTGTGAAACTGTGGCTGCCAGTCACTGGCTCTATCTGCATCCACCCTGAGATCAATAGTACATTAAGGAAACTGACTGAGGGGAAAAAATCATAAATAATGAATAGCAGGCTTCAGTGCTGGCACATCGTTTCTAGCAAGAATAACACAAATCCTAGTGAAGTACCCTTGTACTTCCTAACCCTATTAGATGTGAAACCATTATCCCAAATATTGATGATTTCTTTTAGCCTGTTTCTTGTTAAGAAATATGTCTGTGTAATCCTTGAGTACCTTGTGCCAAAGGAGAAATCTAGTGTTGCTATTTATCAGATACACAGGCACACTGAGAATATTTATATTAGAACTGGGCTGCAGTGTACTGAGACACCAGGATTTGAAGTAGGGGGATGTAGGGCTTGCTTTTAACATTTCCTTAGCTTTATGAACAATAGATGCTTGCAAAGAGAGCTTTTTGTGGTATGCAGGACATGTGAAATGTTGAGCATTAGAGCATGATCCTTGCACTTTAAATCTGTGTATTAATTTTTTTCATTAGCTCTCTCTGCTTCCACATCCTGCATGTTGCTGGCAAGCATGCATCAGCAATAAGACTTTCTTCTTCCCTAATGTGTCTGACATATCTGAAATGTGGCTGGACAGAGCTATAGCTGCCTCTTTTTCTCCTTTTTTTTTCTTTTGTCCTTTTTTTTTTTTTTTAAGTTGGTTCCTTTCAAGCTATTTCAGTAATTTCTCCTGATATTACTTTAAATTTTCTATATAATGTGCTCTTTCGATGAACAGCCGTGTAGAATCAGCACAGAAAGAGCAAAGTCCTTAGCAATACCAGCTCAGTTGCATCTGCAGATGAGGATTTAAAATTCTATGCAGCAGACAGTACCTCTTGCAGGCGAGTAAAAGGTTACTGCATTATTTTGCTTCTTTGCATCTGTAGTCTGTATCTTCTGAAGGCTTTTTTTTTGGTTGTTGTTCAATTCATTGTGCATGCTTGTGTATGGATACTACTGGAATTCGATTTAACAGAAACACAAATATCAAAAGGGCAGAGCAAGGTGAAGGGAGAGGCTGGGAGAGGCTGAGTTCAGCTTTAAACCAAGGAAAGGGAGGGGGAAAGAGAAGGAGTAAAGGGGAGGGGAGAGAGCAGGAGAGAAATTAAGCTTTAAATGCAGTGTGCAAATGAGTAGTTATTTTGTGACTCTAGTATTTCAGTTGCTTCCACAGCACTTTTATTTTTATTAACCTTTTGCTAAAGAGGATGTATTTGAACAAACACTGATAGCTTTATAAATATAAATGACAATTATTTCAAGTCAGATTATCCTGTAATCAGGTTAAGCATTTGTGTTAATGTGAGACCTTCTGCTTTCAGAAATAGCATTGTATACCATCTTAAACCAATTAGGATTAGCTTTTTGCAATATTACTTGCATTTTTGTTTTCCTATGGAAATGAAAAAGAAATGTGTGATTACTGCATTAGTATCTCTTGAAAATGAGAAAACGTTTCTGGCACTGTTAACTTGCATGTGTTAGGTATTCAATATGTTTTGAGCAGAGCATAATTATTTTTTAACAGCTGGAAGACCTGTTTATGTCTGACTGCTCATTTGAATTAGTTTGCCATTTTTGTTTTTCTGGGAGCAAAAAAGGGCTCCTTATGCTCTACTTCTAACTTGCTTTTGGAGTTGGTTGTGGTGCCTGTGGACGTTCTACTATAAATTCTCTCACATGCCCTTTCTCCTGGGTTTAATTTGTTGGCTTTTCCTAGTATTGTTCTCATTCATGTAGCTTTGTAGCAGCCGTTCTTAGTTCAGTATTTGGTAGACCTGGGTAGCGTTTTCTTCATGCATTCTGACTTTTCAAGAACATGTCTTGGTGTGTGGTGTGCTCTCTTTCCCTCCGAGACATTGCAAATAGTCTGTCTCAGAGTGTAGCTGTCAGACAGGTCTTGTCGTTCTCCTGTGTAATTGGAAGGTCCTTTTCAAGCAGAGGCGTTAGAAAATTTTGGTTGACAGCCCTGGACGTGTGCAATAACCTGCTGTGTACTGTGGCCGGGGAGTGGAGGCCGTGGCCGGCGCGCAGGATGCTGTGGGCGAGCATGGGGCTGCACGGGGTGGGGCTCTCGGCTGCTGGCGTAGCTGCCCTGGCCGGGGCCCAGGCTGGGTAGGCTGTGTTGCTGGGGAGAGTACAACAGACCTGAAGTGGCAAGAGCCACAGAAGGAATAGTCAGCAAGCAGTTTGGAGAGATGACAGTCACTGAATTTACTTGTATCTGTTAGGCAGCTGCCTGTCTTTCAAAAGCAGCTTACTTTGCAAAGAGGAGTAGAGGGAAAACCAGGCTTGTTAAAAATGCGAGGTATTACTTGCTGATGAGACCGGCTGACTTTTTTTCTTTTTTGAGAATCAGTGTTTGTTTGGGGTTGTTTGGTTGGTTGTTTTTCGCCCCCCCCCCCTCCTCTTTCTGTTTAGCAGTCTTAATTTCAGTCAGGGAGCTGCAGAATGAGGCAGCTGGCCAATTTTGAGTGTTTATGGGACAGTACTGGTCCTAATTTCTTTAAGAATAAACTCGTCTGATGAGCAAGTCAATGTGTGGCTGTGGCTGCAGCATTATTTCTTCTTTAATGAAGAGGCTGGGCTGTTCGACCTGCTGCTCCAATCTCCTGTCTTGCAGTCATACATCAGAGCAGTTGCAGAGACTATCCATTGAATGTCTCAATCAGCCGAAGAAGGTAACTATATTTTAAATTTTAACTATACCATTAAATGGATGTTGTACAATTTGGACTTACATGATAAAAAGACAAATTTCAGATGTTCTTAGCAGTTTTCTTAACCTTGCAGTAGCTATCCAATATAATTTTGCCATTATCAGGTTGTGTAGCAATAGAAATGTGCTGCAGTAATTGATTTTGTAATAGGATCAGGTGATTTACTGGCTGCACTGACAACCACTTGCTTGCTTGTTCTGAAATGTGGAGCACTCTAATGGGTGTTTTGATTGCAGCCTTGAGTTGCTCCAAACCTGCTAGATGCTTAAAGATGCAATGTCTCATTTGTGAGAATAAAAACTTCTCTAGCAGTATTTTCCAGTAACATTGGAAATTAACTGACTTTTTAAAATACTGACTCTTCAGATTCCAGATTCTTTGTAAAATGCTTTCTGTGTAGAACTGGAAATTGTCTTGGGTCAACATTATGCGTGTCAATTTTTCCCCTTTCTCAACAGCCACTTCAAACACATGAGTGCATGTGCTTTATGCATCTCTTGAGAATCTGATCCGTGCTCAATGTAGTCCAAGTCTATGTCTACAGAAGAATATACAACAGTTTTGTGAACTGCTGTTAGATATGGTAATTTTTCTAACATACTATACTTTAGAAGCAGTAGTCTGGTTCTAAGTGTGAAAAACCTGGACTGAACTACCTGCTTTGCCCCCCTCAAACAACATTCTATTTCAGAATATGGATTTTATTGTTGAAAAAGTCCTTTATGTGCTCTGATATGCTCAATTAAATTGGGAAGCTTAATTGAGTCTTTTTAAACCAGCCTGTTCTAGGCTGATAAAGGGAAACGTGTTGCTAAACTCATAGACCTTTTTAAGATGCATAGTACACCAGTCATCTCCAGGTTAATTGGAGAGTATTATGAGCACAGAACATCTTACTATGACTACTAATAGTTTCTACCTAATTCCCTGCACTTTTTGAAAGTATTAGTTCTAATAAATTCCTGTGCGAGAGTAAACATGCCTTTTCTTGATGTTTATTTAGTGTTCTGTGCCAGATCATATAAGAATGAAAACTTAGAGAATGCTTTGAGTTGGAAAGGGACCTTACAGATCATCTACTTCCAACTCCCCTGCCATGCGCAGGGATGGGGTTATTAGAAACGGCTTTTAATTGTTGGTGCTCCTATTTTGGAATGACAACTGAAACTAAAAGTAGAAGAGTCTTGCATGGACCCTGAAGTAAGAAACAGTCAAAATGTAGCTTCAGTATGCTGCAGTTTAGAGGATGACACTTAGTTCAGCCTAAGGACATCAGTATGCTGGTGTATAATAGGTGATTAAACAGCTAATATCTAAGATCAAACATTAGCAGTTTCTCAAGTGATGACATACACAGTGATTTAAGGGATCTGAAGTAGATCAAGGTGGCTGGATTTAAAATTATTGAACCTAACCATGATTAAGCTAAACAAAAAAGGTAAGATCTCACAGTCGGTTCTCACTTGATAAGAATCACTGAAGAAGAAACTTTTGATTTAAACAAATGGATTTTACATGTCTCTGTGTATAGCTCAGAAAAGGTAAAGAAAACTAATAGATTGTTATACCCTTTTTCTAATTAAAATGTACTGTTCCCATGTTTTTTTTCATGTAGTGTATTGTTTGACATTCAGATTGATTTCAGCTGTTTGGTTTGGGGTTTCGTTGGTTTGGATTTTTTTTTTTTTTGGGTGCTGTTGGTGATTGTTCTTTTGCACTGTGAAATGAGCATGGCTGCCTCATCAGAAATGGGTTTCTATCTCACCAATTCATATATGTGGGAAAGAACCCAAATTCCCATTTCTCCAGCACACAATACATGTTTCCTGTCTGAAAGAAGTGGTCATTTTGTTGGAGTAGTAGAATGATCCCAAGCATTTCTTTTGAGTCTTTATAAAGAGTAGCATTCAAAGGTGATGATGGTGATAGAGGGTAGCACTTCACTGAGGTCGGATTTACTTAGTGATTGAGTTCAATGTTTTGTCTTAAAAAAGGTGTGTAGGGAAGCAATAGTATTAGTGTGGTAGCAGAAACACAACTATTAGCTTGAGAGATAATACCTAACATCACTTCCATTTAAAAATATTAACATACTGAGAAAATAATCTTAAATAGTTTGGTTTGGCTTTGTTTTTATGCCTCTCTCTCTCAAAGTTAGTTTGTTACGTGTGAATCTTGTCACCGTAATGCATTTAATAAAAGAATTGTGAGAAAGTTGATGTGATCTGTTCTGCTGTATTTTGTGGTTCTAAGAGAGTGATAAAGAGCTAAAGAATTAAATGCTGAAGAGGAAAATATTTGTGAATCATGAATAGTAGGAAACATGCATTTTTCAGAGAAAATGAAAAATGGGCATTTTTTTTTTGCTAAATATTGGTGTTTTGTATGCAAAACTCTGCTGGAACTGTACAGTTCCATGCAATTGTCGCTAGGGCAGAGAAGGGAAAAGGGCTTTCCTGTTAAGAGTGATCAGTGTTATTTAAATGGTAGTAAATGCTGCGGGAGTACTGCTGTGATAACGAAGCAGGAGTAATGGAACTTGCTGAATGGTCGTATCAGGATTGTTGAAATTGGATTCAGCAGTCTGAAAAGTTCAGCTGGAGACTTGTCAAACCGCTTCCAGAGTGTGTTGGTGACCCTGGGGGTGACACAGTCTCAGATGCCCCTGCCCCAGTGTCCTGCTCACAGCCTCACACTGTGGCCCTAGCATTGGCTCGCAGCTCTTCCAGCACAGCCATGTCCAGGGCAGTGGGGCAGCCAGTCCTCACGTACCGTGTATCACTGTAGGGCTTGGCGCCTCAGTGATGCTCTGATTAACAAAAGCCAGCACTTAGCCAGATTTAAAATGAGTTTCTAGCTTGTTACTTAGCCAGAAGATAGTTGTATGGTAGCAGCTGCGAAAGCCCTGAAAAGGATTTGTTTTTTAAAGAAATTGTCATGAGTATGAAACTTGGGGTGCACGAAACATTAAACATTATAATGAAAACCTTATATTAAGTTCATGAAGAAACTAGTTTTGCTTTAAATATTATGTTCACTGTTGTACATTAACCTTGGTAATGAAGGCTTAACATTTGCCCAAATCGGTTTAATTGTGCGTGTCATTTAGTGGGACGTTTTTATAGAGTTAAAATGTTGCATCTTTGAAGTGTCTCCCAAAGTGTCAGCTAACTTTCACTAAATTATGTTCTTTTATTTAAAAAAAAAAAAAGAAAAAAAGGCGTATGAGGGAACTATATTTTATAAAAATTGATGCTGCTGTTTACCTGCTTTAACAGAACTTAGAGATGTTTCCCAGAAAAATACTGACAAGATGGTGTTTCTTGGAAGGGCTTTAATTTTTAATCAGTCTAATGAATTTTGCTGAAATGTAGTACTAGGCTTTTGGGTGCATGTGCTGTTTTACGTAACCATATTAGCTTCTAGGGGATCTGGAAGTGTTACTAGATTGTACATGCTGATTACTAGTAGAAGAAAGCTTATTTCTGTTGGTTGATCTCTGCAAAAATTAAGTGAAAACATCAATTTGTAGTCCTTCTAAAACATTTCAGTCCTTTTTTTGAAACTATCTAATATTTTCTGTATATTCTGGAAATTGACTGTAATCTTCATTCCCTGCTGACTTAGCGTTGCAGTGATATGGGGAGCACTTGATGACGAGTTGAATGTGGAAAACATAAATAGTAACATTGCCATCAGCCTCCAGTGGAAGTAGAAGCTGCCCAGCCTCCCAGATTGTCTTTGTGTGGCAGAGCAAGTGGGGTCCTGACTTCCACTTGTGCAGTACTTGCTCTGAGAAGATGTTTTCATGGAGAGTGGTTGTGTAGGGAAGCAGTTCTGGGTGTCAGGCTGATACCTGGAATGCTTGCTGTGTGCCATTTGTTTGGGGGTATTTGAATTGGCCTGAGAAGGAGTCTAGGAAAAGAGTGAACTTTTGTGTGACTGTGGCAGTAAGTTGTTTCTAGTGATCCTAGGCCCTGTGAGGTTGGTGTAATAGCCATGAGAAATGTCTGTTTCTAATGCAGAACTGTGAAGTGAAACTCTCCCATAATCTGCAGCGAGTGCTTTGCTTCTTGTGAGTGTCCGTCTGACTGAAGACAAAAGATAATGATTTTTTAAACTGGTTTTCTCATCCTCTGTGACCTTCCAGATCAATTGAGGGCCTCTATACCTGATTACTTAGTGAGGAATTGACCAGATGGATTAATAGCTTGCCCCCTTTTTCTCATGATTGCAAATAAGAACAAATACTAGTTCACTGGTGATTGCAGATTATTTTAAGGCATTATCTAAACCCAACTAGACTTAAGTTGCGATTGAATAATGTGACTATGAAAATAGATGCATGGCATATTTTGCACTTCGAAATTTGTTGACATGTTAATTTTCTAAGAAGGTATATTCTTAGACATTTAGCCCTCATATCAAACTGGAAAAGTACCAGTAGTGGAGAAGAGGAAATTAAATTCTTTTTAAGAAGTCCTGTGTGAAACTGGAGGAAGACCTGAAGAAAGCTAAAAATTGGATACTAAGGGGAGATGCACTCAGTTATAAGGAACTAGAATCTAGAAAAAGGCAGGGATTTGGAGGATGAAAAACCTTGCTGTAAACCACTGTTATTATCTCTTGAACAGCTGCTGAATCACAGTTTTGTTATTACTTTTGCAGATAGCATGCAGTGTGTGTGTGTCCTTACACACTTACACACACACCAGTTATGTTTGAGATTTGTGTTTCCTTGTTTGTTTCCTGCTGCCTTCCAAATTGGTGGTGTTAGAAACATACCACAGTATCTGAATGTCAGGCTTCATTCTCTCAAACAAAATTCTTTCTTTAGAAAGTAAGCCTAATGTGTCTAAAAGGAACCTATTAATTCCCACATGACTAAATTTATCTCTGCTAAGAATAATTTAAAAAAAACAACACCAAAACCCAAGAGCTTTTGTTAGAATTAAGAGAAAGTAATTTAGATATATCCAATAAAAAAAAGCGGTTATGCTTTTAAATTTTATTAAAGGTCAAGACCTTTAGTAAAATTAAGATTATTTTTTCTTGTAAATGGATTTTAGTTTTAAAATGTTGATGTCATACAGATTATTTTAAGTTCCTAATTTCTGTTTGCTGTGGAGATAACTACTTGCCATAATTTGCATGTGGCACAACATAACCGAATAACATGTCCTATTACAATGGCATCAAGTATTTCAGCTGAGCAAGCAGATACAGTTCTTTTGGAACTTCTTCAGTTGCCCTATTTTATGTCCAGTTTCTGGATTAAGGGATTATCATAGAATCACCTAGTCCAACCCCTTTGCAGTGAGTAGGGGCATCCTCAACTAGATCAGGTTGCCCAGAGCCTTGTCGAGCCTCACCTTGCAAATCTCCAGGGATGGGCCTCAATCACATCTCTAGGCAATCTATTCCACTGCTCTGCCACCCTCATTGTAGAGAAATTCTCCCTAACATCCATTCTAAATCCACTCTTCTCTAAGTCAAAACCATTCCCCCTTGCCCTATCATTGCAGGCTTTTGCAGACAGTCGCTTTCTTGCAGTCCCACTTCAGGTACTGCAAAGCTGCTATTAGGTCTCCCCACAGCTGCCTTTTCTCTAGACTGAACAACCCCAGTAGTATGAAATATTATCAGATTCTGGGTTTCAAATGAATTAATGTAAATTTTAATCAAACCAACTTTTTGTATACATTCTTAATAACTCTTCCCCCAGTTCTCCACCCCCAAATGGTTACTTTTTATTCATTAAATTGTGCAAGACAGCAATGGACCACGGAGGGTGAAATGTCCTTACAGCAATAGATATCTTCAGATTCTTGAGCAGTAATATCACCAAAGCAAAAATGAACATTTGATAGGCTTGACTGATTGGAAATGCCTTCCAAGAAATGTCTTGCCTATTGGTAGCTTGATGCTTCTGCAATTCCTTTGGATGAGTGTTCATTTTGCTAAGTACCAGACTTTACTGTTTGGGACTTTGTGCCATAGCTTAGAGCTTTTTGACTAAGCCTTAGTAGGTGGTATTCAGGGGTGCATCAAGAATAAAGTTCATGCAGTATGAACCATTCTGGTGATTCTTGCAACACTCCTGGTTGGTGAAAAATACCTTTCATCCTCATAAGCTAAATGCTATAGTCAGCTCACTGTTTTGTTGAAGCAATTGCAAATACTTCTTTTAAGCTTTTTTAAAGCTTCTATTCTGAAGCTTTCAGTCATTTCCCCAGCACATTTTTTATTGCAAGTTTATTAGCTTCTTATCTATTGCCTTAACTATCTCTGCAAGTAGTGCAAGAAAAAAAGGAGAAACGAACATCTCTGGTATCAGTGTGTTATGCTTTGTGGATAACATTAAACTGTAAATTTAACAACTTGTTCTTCACTGGTTTTGAAAGATAACTTTAGTAGAGACATTTTTTCTTAATTCTATATGAAGCTTCTTTTATTTTTCCTTTTCCCCCCTCCCTATTGAGATAGCACTGATGATACTGGATTGATCTACTAAGAAGGTTTGTGGAGAAGCTTTTTGCTTGATATAGGCTGTCTTTTTAATTATAGCTATAACACTGCTCTCTCAGTGTTAGAGCTGTGTCTCTTATAGCTATAACACAGAACTCTGTAGTTAGAGTTGTGTCAGCACTACATTTTAAATCCTTCATTTTTATCAGCAACTTAATACTGACAATAAAAAATTGCTTTGAGGTAAATCATAGCAAGATCTTAGCCTTCAGGCTGAGTCAATAAGAGTTCACTATATTAAAAGCTATTCAGATGAATTGGAGTTAATGAAAAGTTATAACCTTCTCTTTTACATGCACTGTGTCCTTGCAGCTACTGATTTAAATATTTATTTAAATTTTTTTTAGGCTTGTTTAGTACTAGAGATATTGTCATTCAGCATTTACAAAGCAGCAGAATTCCTTGAGCCCTTTCTCTGGGCATCTCTAAAGGATCTATAGCAGTTCCTGAACTTTGCTCCTCTTCTTGTTCATCCTTCTTGATCTTCATTGCTAAGGAGTATTTTCTCCTTATTTTAGAATCATGAAACTACTACTGTAAAGGAATATTTCTGATACTGCAGACTGAGGCTGCTGGAAATGGCTGTGCATTAGATATCTGTACTGTCTTCTGATCAGGGCGGAGCTGTTCCCTGGTGATGGAGGCCTAAATGATGAGGCCTTGTGTTTTCTAGAGTGGTATTAGTAATAATGCCTACCTTCTGCACAGAAAGTAATGGTGAAAGAATTCAGGGCCAGGTTCAGTGTCTTCTTTATCTTGCAAGGATGTAAAGAGACAACCCTCGCTTTTCTAGAAGACTGCTGAGAATTTTTGTGGTGGTGTATAGGAGGAATGAAGAGTAAAGGAAGGAGATTTTCCAGACCGACTGTACTTTGCTATCAGTTTTAAGAAAAAGATGCCCAAGTGCCAGAACCTACACTCTGTGTTATTTCCAGGTCTCCCTCAAAAAACTGATAACTATACAGGAAAAGCAAGACTAAAATACAGCTTTCCCTCCTAGCTGATAACAACTTCTGTTATGGATATGCTGTCTTGTCGGAATGCTGTACAGATGAGAAAGAAATGCTGGTTTAAATCTTCCTCATAATATTTTGCACTGATAATGCATATGTGCATGTTTCTTCATTTCTCATCTCAGTCTGACATACAAACCTTATGATATTTTGATTTTTTTTTTGTTTTGGTTATTTTTATTGTTTGGTTGGTGGTTATTTTTGTTTTTGCTTTAAGGCCAGGTGTTTGCCTGCTGCTTGAGCCCTCCTGAGATGGGAGAATTCCAGCACAGACAACTGGCAATGGATCTAACAAATGAAAAGAAGAGTGGTGAGCTGTAGTGCTCAATAGAATTGAAGAGTCAGTTGTAGCATAGCTGTGCTTTGAAAGCTAACACTATAGATACAAACCTGGATTTCACAGTAACTTGATATCCCAGTTAAGTTCGGTATAGCTGACCTTGCTGAAGCCTGTGAAGGCCTGTGTGCAGAAGGGTTTAAAATCACTCACCTTTATGTTTGTTGCTAAGATAAAGCCACTAACTCTGAAATATACTCATGCACATGCCTCACAGCATTGTGCATCCTAGCAATTACGTGTAATAAAATATACCTTGGAAACTCCAAATGAATGAGGGCAGAATAAGGGTCTCTAAATCCAGTGTGTGATAAAGTAGAATACGCCTTGAGGCTGAAGATACATCTGTGAGACTGTTGTAACTCACGTGCAGGGAGAAATTTGCCTGACAAGGCAATGATGTTCCTGATCACTTATGTACCTTTAACTTTTTCAAAGCCTTTTTACAGAGAGGTATATGTTATATATCTCACTTTATAGGTGGGGAGTCAGACATTCAAAGTGAGGACAGAAGGTCCCTTTTCAGGCCCCTAGCAAATCTGAGCATGGAACTCAAGTCTCCTCAGACTGTATTCAGCTTTATTTCTGACTAGGTCACACTTTCTCTATGTAGTATTTCCTTCGTGGGGAAAACAGGGTGAAGTTTTAAGTGACTGAAAGGTGGCAAGACATATGTCTGAGTATTTCAAGTACCTTAAAAAGATGATTTCCACTGCATCTAGCTGGGATATAAGGCACAAGGAAGATAGTGACTCACCTGAATTCTCACATCTGGACTTTTCAGCACTTTTTAATGAAATGGTCTTTGTAGCCTCTTCTTTACAGAAAGATGGACCTTACTACTTCAGTTGCTTTCATGCTACTTCTTTACAAATGGATGCATAGCATCTTTGCCAGCAATTGGGGTCTGTGTGCCAACTAGTGCAGCTGTCACTTCATGTTTTTAGATTTTATTTCCATTGTTTTTCCAGTCTCCAATCTTTTTGGCTCCATCTGCTTGCTTGGTCACTTCCATTGCTTGCTTTCCACTTCCCACGGTCCTGCCTCCCAAATACATAGTTGTTAGCAGTAGTTGGTTTGTACTGTCTTCCCAGAGGATGAAGATTACACCTTTCCTGCCTCCCAAATGCCTAGGCCCATACTTGCAACTCAGGATGGAGAGCTGAAGAGACTTCCTGAGCATGTTGTAATTTAGTGTGTACTAAAGCATGATCCATCTGTTTTCCACCCACAGCCACAGCTATTTCTCAGAATATATGGAGTGACAACAAAATATTTTTCTTGAGCAGTTTTTGGTTAGGTGGAATAAATTGAGGAAGAAAGGGAATAGTTAGATAACATGGACTGAGGGATAGTAGTACAGGAGTTGGAGAAGCAGTTCTGTAATGAATTTCTCTAAAAGATACAACAGCCTTTAATTCTGAGTGGTAATTTAAGGATAAAACATTAGTCGCTAATTCTTTTTTCTACTTAGACACAGTGCATATCAGAAGCAATTCAGGATCTTAAGGTGTGCAAATCATGTTGCTAAGTCAGTGCAGGGCATGGGAATTCATGTGGTGTGCCAGCTGAATTTGAAACAAAACATGAATTGGCAAGCTGCTTAACTTAATTCAGGTGTGTAATGTTGAAGGATTCTACCTGCTCCTCATGTCCATTTGAAGCTCAATTTTATTGATTTTAAATATCTCTTTGTATTTACTTGCAGTTGACTCGGTGTCAGTTCTTGAGTTTTGGCTCTAGAAGGCAGCAACAAGTGCTAGTTAACCACCAATAAAGTTTTATAAGTACTGTTGGTTTAAATTGTGTTCCTGTTCCAGTTTTGTAGCCAAGATTTTTTAAAATCTTGCTTATGTGTGTATATAAGTATTTTCTCCTTTAACACTGATGCCTTTATGTGGGTTATTTTAGAAGTATTTTGTGTATCCTGAATAGTATTTTGCACAGCTGGTATTTACTTCAGAATAAGTGGCTAACATGTTTTTGTGGTTGTTCCTCTTTGTAGAGCTTCTAAACCCACAGACTTCTGAGTAAAAAGCAGTACTTTGTGTAAGGGTGACTGTCATTCTGAAGAGACAAAAGCATGCCAATTTGCACTTTCATTCTTATAAGAAATGTGGAGTAGTCTTTTCCAGAGTGAGAAGTTCGTAGCCATTTGGAGATCATACCTGCCATTTGGAGAAAATTACAGAAGAGGCATCTTTAAGAAAAGCAAAATGGATTTTTGCGTCTCAAGTTAAAGCTTCTTCAAAGGTGTTTTATGCAATATAACATCAATTCTTTAAGTATTTACAAATTCACAGATTGTATTGGGTTGGAAATGATCCTCAAAGGTCATCCTGTCCAACTCTGCTGCAATGAGCAGAAACACCTCCAGCTAGATCAGGCTGCCTAGGGCTTGACATTTTCTCATGGTAGTTGTTTACATGAAGATGTTGGGTTTTTTTCCTGGTTTTTTTTTTTTTTTTTTTTACTCTCCCCCCTTCCCCCTTCAACTACTACACTTTGCCTTGCAGACCTTTACTTGTAGAACTAAAGTATAAAATAACACCCTTCTGTCTGTGGAAAAAATAGGCAAAGAAGTGTTTTTTGTTTGAAATTACATTTAGTGGTTTTGAGCTGTTACATTGGTGCAGTGCCCAGCAAAGGTAGCAAAAATGACTTGAATTTTGGAATATTTAAAATCCTTTGTGATCCCATGGCATGTACAAAAACAATGCCATGAATGCTGTTTTGAGTGAACAAAGATACAGAATGTGTATAGATATATTAGAGACATAAGCTCACTTTATGGCAGTGACTATGTTTTCTCCAAACACATCAAGCCAAATCTTGGACCTTAGTTGTTGCATTGCATCTGAGTAAAGGGAGAAGATGGCAATTAAGAGTAAGGGGAATCTATAGCTTACACCAGGCATTGTGTTCCATTAGGGAGGTGAGTGCTTTTATGGGAAGACCCTGGTCAGCCAATACACAGCAGGGTAGCCTGGCATTTTCTAACAGCTATTATTCATCCTCAGCTTTGTTATGAGTGACTAAGTTTCATCTCTTAAGCAGAGAAGAGGGATAGTCTTTCAGACTTTATAAATACTGGGAAAATGAAACATGAAAGTAGACTGTAAAACAGGTGAAGAGTAGAGCTAAGGGAGCGCAGAGCCTCTGCAAAAAATTCAATCAAGTTGTCATCAGGGATTTTGCCTACTGCTAAATCAGTGTAAACTTTGTTGTATAGATCCAGCCACATTTGAGATAAAACATGCTGAAGTTTTCAGAATAAAGTCTTAATACTAAGTACTTCATCTATCCTTTGGTGTAGTGAGTGTGCCAGCAGCAGCAAGTGAACATAGGATTTGATTTTTCTGCCAGGCAGTGGATGAGGCTGTTTCAGTTTGTTAGTACACAGAGTGGCTGTTTGTGGAATAGTAGGTTGTGGAAGTGCTAAAACAGAGGCATCAGCTTCTTGTAATTTATGAAAGAGACTCTTAATATCCTCTCTTGTCTCCTAATGTGAGAAGGACACCTATAAAATTTCCTATGTGTGCTTGATCTCCACATGCAGAATTAAACAGATGTTTATCATAGAAATCAACCAGGTTGGAAGAGACCTCCAAGATCATCCAGTCACACCTAGCACACAGCCCTATCCAGTCAACTAGACCATGGCACTAAGTGAACACCTTCAGGGACAGCGGCTCCACCACCTCCCTGGGCAGCCCATTCCAATGCCAATCACTCTCTCTGGGGAGAACTTCCTCCTAACATCCAGCCTATACCTCCCCTGTCACAACTTGAGACTGTCCCCCCTTGTTCTGTTGTTGGTTGTCTGGGAGAAGAGACCAACCCCCACCTGGCTACAGCCTCCCTTCAGGTAGTTGTAGACAGCAATGAGGTCACTCCCAGGTCTCCTCCTGTCCAGGCTAAGACAGCCCCAGCTCCCTCAGCCTTTTCTCATAGGGCTTGTGTTCCAGACCTCTCATCAGTTTTGTCACCCTTTTCTGGACACGTTCCAGTATCTCCAATGTGTGTAGTTGATCTTAGAATTTTAGAATGAAAACTCTTAATGTTGGAACTATGGAAAATAAAGCATAGAAGTATCTTGCTTGTGGAAATAGCTGAGAAATGAGAAGTTGATGGCAGTTCATTGGCTGAGGAACTTTTATAATATTATTTTAGCCATTGCATCTGAAGAGTCTTTCTATTAGACTGTGTAGCTTTGCAGGCATTTTTGACTGATTCCATGAGCAGGAAAATGTAGACAGTTGAATAGTTAAATCTTGTGGCATTGCTTGCAGAGTGATGATGATGGTAAATGTCCTGATGACATATGTTATATAAGGTATGATTTGGTGACAGATGGTATCAAAATTCACTTCCAGTTGCAGTTGGCATAGTTTTTGAGGAGGTAGAAGTAAGGACACTTTGCTATCTTTGCACTTTATTTAGCCACTTCTAATCACAAATAACAGATTTTAGTCATGCTTTTGGTTTTAAAACCCAAGTCCTCAAGATACCCTTGATGCTGAGGAAGGCAGGTACTATTGCTGTATTTAGGCTTCTTGACAGGCTATTCTATCCCAGTAGCAGGATTAATATTTCCAGAACCATAAGTCCACTATTTTCTACAGTAAAATTTACCACAAGTGAAAACACAGTTAAGTACTGCTAATATATGTTGGTTTATGTTGATGATTGTACTGGTGACTGGCAAACAGCTTCTAGTATCAGGCAAAATTAACACAAACAGAACATATGATTTAATTTTCTTGCAAAGATTGTAATACAGTACAGTTTTCATGTTTGCTCAGGCAGAATTCAAAAGGATGTTAGTTTGTTATTTCATATCTTTTAATTCTATGAAGTGGATTGCTGCCCCAGAGTAAAATTTTTGTCTCTAGTTATCACAATGTGAGGGCCTGTTGTTTGTTGTCTTCTAGTCTTGATTTTATTTTTGCTCATTTACTTGGTCAGTAGCTCTCATTGGATTCTGTTGTAGATCTGTCAAGCCATCTCGAAATAACTTGGCTCTTGCTGAGTCCCATGCAAAGGTGAACAGACTTTCACTATTTTACTTGGGTTGCACTTCAGCACTCTTTGTTTCAGGATTTTACACAATTTACACAAGTATATGTTGCATATATAAAATAAAAGGACTTCAGTGAGATGATGACTTTTGGACAAGATTTGTAATCACTGCAGCTACTTTAGACATTCATTAGTATAGCTGGTGAATGTTACTGGCTGACTGGTTCAACATCTTAATTGTTAGTTTATATTATGGAAGTCTTGTCCTACCAGTATCCATAATATGCTGCAAGGACAATGCTGCTTGGACTCCCTTCATCTCCATTGTTAGAGAAGCTTTAGGTATTATTAAATTAAGGAATTGAATTCTTGGCCTTTATGACAGTGTTCCTTTTCTGGGTGCACAAAGCTAATTTATCTTCTAGCATAAAATAAACAATCAAGTACTAATGTTATGAAGTGTCCATTTCTGCTTGTTTCAGCTGTTACTAAATATAAAAATTGATATGCTGGAACACTTTTGCGTTGTCGCCTTTTTCTGAGCCTTGCATAATACAGTAGATCAATAAGATTTTCTTGGCTATGGGCAGTGAACAGATCTGATTCTCTTTATATCTAGTAACAAATGATTTATAATTTGTCTGAGACATTATACTGTATAATTTTAATGTTCGTTTTTTCCATTGCTATCCTTTTGTTTACTTCACTTCCTGACTTACAGCTGCATCAGCCTAGAAGTAGAACCTCACCTTCCACTTTCTTTTCAGAACAGTTGTTCTTTTTCCTGTGATCTCACATCCTACTCTCCTGTATTAATACTTCTAATTTCTGTAGACAGTGGTGGAGTGGCTTATAAACAGCATATCTATCCCACTGCAAGCAGCTGATTGTGTATCTTGGTTTTTACATATTCCTTCTTTTTGTCTGAGATTTGAGAATGCTGTTGAGCAAATACTGTTGTTTAGACCATATAAATGGTGAACTTTTCTGTGCAAGAGCCACTTGGCTCATTCTGGGAAGGTGTTGACAGTGAGAGATCCTAGTTGGTGTTTGTCAGACCTGTGCTTGGAGAAGGGGTTTGCCCTGCGTTGGAATTTTATGTTTATATACTGGTAACTAATGAAGGCAATAGGTACTTATTAAGAAGATGCAGTTGTTCTACCTCTGCAGGTGCTAAGGACTTGAACAGACTTCAGAAAGGCACTGAGGCTTCAGTGCAGTACTGACCATTTTGGCCATAGGATGTTGTATAGTGGAAATGGTAAATGTAATATGTGAACAATTGGTGATTAATTTGCCAGAGCCTTTTGCAAGCTGTGTTAACACTTCGGAAAGATATGTAGGTCCTTCTTCCCTCTCAGATAGTTTTTCAAAAGATATAGAGTGAAGCTTTTACAGGCCATTCTGTTAGCATCTTTCACTATCCCTGATGCTTTTCATTATTGCTGAAGCATGCAGTCTCTAAATGTACGGCTGCTACATAAGCAAATAAATGAAGGTGCAAACCCAATTGCAGATACCTTTCAGAATAAACAGTCTTCAAATAATTTGGATGTCTTATCACATCTTGTAAAATTACAGTAGCAGTTTGTAAAACAAATAAATGTATGATCTGAAAGTGTTGATTTTTGAAACTTTTGTGTTAAGGGCTGGTTGATTCCAGATCACTTTTCAAATAGTGTGTGGTACTACTGTTACCAGAAAAGATTTAGTTGGTGAAGGTTGAACTGTGTTGTATTTCTTCTACTTTATTACAGCTTCTCTTGATACCAAAGCCTGTTGCTGTTTCCTGTGTTGACTTGTGATTGATACTTATTGATGATGATTTGGTAAAAGCAGCATGTACTGAACAACAGGACTGTATTTTGTAGCCAGAAACTCACATTTCTTTGACTGTCTTCATGAAATACCTTACCTTCTAATGCCTCCCACAGATCTCTGCTTTCTTTTAAAATACAACAATCACAAAACAAAAGAGAAAGGTAGGGCAGTCCTTATGCTCAGTTAATTGAGGGGTGTCTCAGGTGCAAAAGCACCCACCTCTGCCACCCAGTTGTTCAGTGGATGGTTCAGCACAATCTTGTAAATTTGCCATGTGGATATGTGTGTGGACTTCTGTTGATGTGATGGTGTTGCTGGTTTGTAGTTTGGTGTGGTGGTGTTGTTCGGTTGTTTTTGTGGTGGTTGTTGTTGTGTTGGGGTTTTTGTTTGCTTGTTTGTTCTTCTCCTTGAAATTGTGTCCTTATGAGCTTTTTAGGATGCTTACTTGCAAAACTGACGTTACTTGCAAAACTAACTGCCAAAGAAGCAGGAAACCCATGAATTGGGATAGCGAGAGAGGATCTTGGAGGGGTTCTAATTGACCAGTATGTTTCTGGCTTTTTTGTTTGTTCAGTTGTGATTTTTTTGGTGTGTATGTTTTGTTGTTTGTTTGTTTGTTTTAATAAAAAATTTAAAAATAATTCTATTTTTTGGAATACATTGAATATTTTAATTGTCTTTACAGCTTGTTTTCTGCTTAAACAAGAGAATTGGTAGTGGTTCATCTTGAACTATCCGTTGTGTGGTTCTTAGGATTTCTGATAAGTGTGTTAGGACTCAAGTGTTGTAGGCTGTAGATGCCAGCCAGCTACTTTGAAAAACTGGGTTTGACATCCTTGATTCGCTTTTTATGAGTCTTACTAACACGGGAAAGCTGTGAAACAAACACCATGCATCTGAACTGGGCTCTTACTAATTTCCTGGGTGGAGGTTGCTGGACTGCAATGGACATTCAGTTCAGGTTCATCTGGGCTGATCACAGGTTGCAGCCATGTGCTGTCGGTCCTGTCCTGCTGCTGGAGGAGATTGTTCGTGTCTCTAATCTGTTGTGGAACTGCTCATGCGAGTGCTTCCTAATCTATTTCAGGCAAAAGGAATCTGATTAGCTGAGAATTTAAACTTGTAAGCTAACCTGGCTCATTCTGACTGAAGTAGATTAGTGATGCTTATGTACGCAGATATGCCAGGAGATCTGGTTGGATGCAGTGATAAGCAGGCTGGGAGTGGGAGGCTGAGCTATACCTCAGTAAAACCCTATGCATGGCTGCCCACACTCCTTTCTGAAAGTATCTTTAGGTTATTTAAATGTGTCAGGAAGTCTACTTTGAAAGCAAAATAAATCCTTGTGAAGAGTGTGTGCTGAAGAGCTTGCTGACTACTTGCTTTCTAGTAGCTGCTAGTCGTTACCTATTCTAAAGGCTTTTTTAATACAAGTGCTCTGTCGCAGTTTTATGTCTTAATTCAGGGAGCTGGGATTTCCCTGTGATGCTTGTTTTAGTCCTTGTATATCTCTGGCTGTAAAAAGTTCACTAATATTTCATTTTC
The DNA here is from genome assembly GCA_013400475.1 of Tricholaema leucomelas. Lineage (NCBI taxonomy): Eukaryota > Metazoa > Chordata > Aves > Piciformes > Lybiidae > Tricholaema lacrymosa > Tricholaema leucomelas. Next base: position 542,297 of record WAAF01012629.1, read on the forward strand.
AGCTGGAATTGTATGCACACACAAGGGAAAAGACAAACAAAATTATCTTTTTAAAAACTATCTTAAAAAGCTGTTGTCAGACTTCTCAAGTTGATTTGAAAAAGTCTTGCTAGAAAATCTGTCGAAGCTTTCTCTTATTCTTCCAAGAGATGTCACCAAGTTCTGTTGCATAACAAAAGCAAGGTGTAATCTTAAGCTTTCTTGGTGTTGACAGTGTGATTTCTACTAAGTCAATCGTTTGTTCTTTACAGACGGTGCCTGCATTTCAGCTGCTAATACTTGATTTTGAGGTATAAATCATGGGGCAATCATCATCCAATCTCTGTTCCTTCACCAGGGAAAGAAAGATATAGTCACATCCAGCCTGATGTCCTGCTACTGTGGTGACATGAGCCTTTTCAAGATGTTATGACACTTCAGAAAAGCTTTCTTCAGTGCATTCTGTTAAGATTTATTTCTGGTGAGCCCTCGTGCTAAGCATGACAGATGTTATTCTCTGGGATAGTTTCACCTCCCACACCAGGTGTGCAACAGGCTTTTTTAGCAGCTGGACTGTTCTACACATACCTCTTACATAGTAGTGATGATAGAACCACATTCTGAAGTAGTTTGATAACAGCCTTGAAATTTTGGTTTAAATCAGTGAGTTATTTTACAAATCCTTTTCTTGAAAAACTTCTTTATTAGAAAATAAGCAACCAACACAGAAATGTGCCTTGCCTATTCAATGCAGCCAGAGTTTTGTTCTCTTGTCAACAGGGTCTGACTTTTCAGGCTTCCTCCTCTATTGTGTTATGAGTCCCTGTTACACATAGGAGGCAAATTATTTTGTCTCACAAACAGTACCATCTCAGCTGCTTTAGGTTTCCACCCATTGCCAGTAATCTGGCAAATCTCTCTCTCTGAACATCAACGTGGACTTCACTAGGGCCTTTGTCTACTTGCTTCAGAGACATGCTGTTCTCCAAGATCCGCAAGGCAGGTGTGTGACATAGCAGCTGAGCTTTCTGAAGCAGTCACCACCTGATGTAGCAGCGAGGGTAGATGCCAGGTGTAGAAGCAGAGTGATGCAGTCTGCATTTGATCAATTGGCTGATGCTGTTTAGTGCTGCTACCTGGGAAGAACAGTGATTGCTCTTCACTTAAATGAATCTATACTGACAAGACCTTTAGAAAGTCAGGAACATTGATTGGTCTGCCAGTAAAGGTAGATCAAGGCAATGACATTGAGGTGGCTTCCTCTTTACAGCTGCCACTGCATGACGGGTTTACTGTTGCAGAGAAACTGTCCTAGCCCTGTGTGCCTTTCCACATAGGTATAAGAAACAGTGACTCCTGCATATTAGCTCTGGCAAATTGGTGGTTTGGTGAGACTTCTGACAGCAGTCAAGATCAAATCTGTACTGGTGAAGCATGGCTTGATTTTGTTGAATAGTGTAGTTTAGGTTTATGGGTGGGTGTTTGTTTCGCAATAGTACTTGATCTCTGTTACCTGCTCTGTGCTGGAAGCATGTGAGGTCTGTTGTCCTTACAGGAGCTCACATCAGTCATTCATAATCCAATGACACCAATGTCCTCTGTTAGTCACACTGCTTTTCTGTAGTAGGAAAATGCTGTAAAGCAGAGGCATGACATATTTAGAGTTGATAACAAAAGGGAATTGCCTTGAGTTGTGCCAGAGGAGGTTTGGATTGAATATAAGGAAAATTTTGTTTACTGCAAGAGTGGTCAGACATTGGAACAGGCAGCCCAGGGAGGTGGTGCGGTCACCATCCTTGGAGGCGTTAAAAAAATGTGTAGACATGACATTCCAGGACATGGTTTAATGGCCATGGTGGTACTGGATTGATGATTGCAGTGGTGATCTTAGAGGCCTTTCCAGCTGAAGCATTTCTGTGATTTCAAAGTTTGCTAGCCTGACATTAATATTGTAGGCTACCTTACATTCTTATGTAGGTACCTCCTTTCACCCCTGGCTGTGCAGATACAAAAGATTACTTTCCTAGTTCGAGAAATAGTTTGTCCAAGCAAATTCAGGTTTCCATAGATTGTTAGGCAAATGCCCTACTGCTGAAGGATGCTGTTTAATTGATTACTGAAATAAGATTCTCAGAGAGCCATTTTAAAGGCATTAAATCAATAATGATAATTACAACCATTTCCATTTCTCCAGTGGAGCCTGCTAACAGTCTCTTTGGGTCAGGGCCAGAATCTTTTAGACAGGTTGGGCTATCATCTTCCTTCAAACCTGGCAATCTCACATGCTGTTTGTCAGCAAGTGCCTTGCTGTTCTGCAAGGTCAGATTTTAGATCTACTGCTGGAAAGCTTCTCTGCTGCACAGAGAATGTAAAACTTGAGAACCAATGTGTGATAGGCAGTGTTCTGGAGATGTGAGGCTAACGAGAAGGCACTTGTTTGTTTTTAATACCATGTGGAGACTGTAATTGTTTGGGTTTTTTGCTTTTAAGTGACACACCAGGAAGGGGCATTTGTTCTGCTGTGTCCTAGTAGTATGTGACCTCATTTACTTGTGTCTTTCTAATTCTGAGAATGCTGAAAATGCAGATGAGCCACTGTATTAGCAAATTTCAGCAAGTTTGGTAAATCTTGCCATTCTGTTTCTCTTTATTTCTTGCTTTTAGTAAAAGGAAGAAAGTGCAGATCAAAGGGTGCTTATCAGACATTGGTGCAAAGGCATTTAATGAGTTCATTGACTAGCTCTGCAAAAAAATGTATGATCTGGAGTTATTTGAAAACTTGATATTCAGAATGGATGCTTAGTGGATACTGCCCGGAATCTGGTGGAGTGTACACAACTGAACATCTCAAGATATGAATTTGGGTGGCTGGCAGATAGCCATTCTTCATAAAATATTTATTAGTCCTTGTTCTTTTAGAGAAAACTGACAGGAGCATGGTTGAGCTGTACTTTTTTCCCCACCAAAATGGTGAAATACACTAGTGTCAGGATCTTGCATTGCTTGTATGATGCACATTTTGTACCCTAACCTGATTCTCAACTGCTTTTTTCTTAGAAGTTCGTTTTACAATTCTATTGAACTAAGCACAAATAACTTTGTCCAGCCTTTTACTCCCAGCAACTTTAATAGTACTTTTCCCCCTACCAATTAGGAGTATGTAACAAACGAATAGTATATATAACAGTTTGTCATTTCTTTAATGAACAGTCAACTGAAAAGTAGGAAATTGAAATAGACAATTTTGACAGCCCACAATAAGCAGTATCCATTATGAATCTTGAGGTAAAAATGTTGATGATGGCTTAGCAAGACTTGGGAGTTTTGTCCTCTTTCCCTCGTCAGTTGTCATCTGGTATAGTTGGAATACTGGTGTAGAAAGGCTGGGAATTTTGGAAGTGGTACTTTTTGTTGTCGTTCAGTTTTGTTTGTTGCCTTTAAGAGATGACTGTTTAATCTTCATTAGGGTATTCTTTATTTTTACAATAAGCTGATATTTGTTTCTAGAGCATTAGTCTGCTGTAGAAGCCTGCATTAGAACAAAACACAAGGATTGCAGTTCTATGGCATAACCTGAATTGCTTTTCATTAATTTCATGAGTCATTATTGAGGCTTGAAAATACTGCTCCTTGCCTTCAAGTTTCTGGAGACTAAAGGAAGATGATTATTCTTTCTGATTAGAGGTGTAGTATAAGAGATGTTTGAAAATGGGGCATTTATTTTAAACTTCTAAAAATTATTTAAATACAAATGTTCTCGGGTAGTTGTCACTGCCCTTGATCGTCCTCAGCTTCAGTCCTGATGTCTCTGTCTCTTTAACCACTAGAATTCTTTTAAGGGTAGAGAGTATACTGTTTCTATGTATGTGTTGTCATTCCGTGTTAGAGGTGTCTATCTCAAACGACTCTGAAGTAAGGAAGAGTTTAGTACTTGGTGTTATTTTTTTTGCCTCCTTTCCATTTAAATGTAGCTAAATGAAGATGAAATTCAACTGAAATTAGTTACTATTTGTCTTCAAAGTCTATTATCCCATTTCAGTTAAAGATGACCTTTTTTTGGTCCATCTTTTCTTCTCTGTGTTCTAAATTGAGTTTTTTTTGTCTTTCTGCTGTTCTGTCTATCTGCCTGTTTGTGCTGTTGTTCTACAGCATTTGCTTTGGTGATTCAGTCCAAGAAGTCATACTACTATTTTGCCAGAAGCTGACACCAACCATCTGGTAAAATAGCAATTCAGTATCAGTAAACCCCATAATTTGGGGAAATATACCCAAAATTACTTTCATGATTAGTTGACAGGAAAGAAACAGACAGAGAAGTCAGTTGGGCCCTCTATAAATTGCTTTGAGGTTTTCAGACCTAAGCATCCTAATGGCAGCAGTCTTGCTGCCAAATGCTGTTTTGCTTTTTTGCCTTCAGAATAGTTTGCATTAATAATGAGCAGCTCTTCTTGGAAGTTATTTATGTATTGCTCTTATGATTTAGCTTTGCAAAGCATCACTGTGCTAGGTAGCAGATAGCGGCAGTTCAGTTTATTGTGCTGTAAAGGCCTGTAGCTTTTCCCATTGGAAAAACATCCCAGCCCAAGGACACATTCAGCAGTGTTGTGGATGTTGAGGAAGACCATTAAGGCCGTTTTGGCAGTATTGTGCTTGGCTATATGTTAAGCCTGATGGTTGTGGAGTAAGTCTGCACTGGAACTAGGCAGGTTTTAATCAGCAGTTGAGTAACATGTTTTGCTTCTGTCACTGTGGGAGCAGAGAGGTGGTGACAACAGTTCTTGTTTGTGTGTATCTCCAGGGAGAGGCAGTCAGCTAACAGTGCCTTCATAGCTGTGCTGCACTCTGTGCATATTGAATCTGCCTGTTGAGCAAAGATGGAGCACGTGTCTAACTTAAGACTCAGTGTTGATTTTACTATCATCCTAGTAAGCTGTTACAGTGAATAATAATCCTCACAGGTGATTTCATTTGGATTTTTCTCATTTCAGCATTCAGTGGTTCTTGCCCATTAGATCTTGCTTCTTCCCTATTATATAAAATCCCTGTTCATCTAGATAGTTGTGAAGAAAGTTGTTTCTGCACAGCAGTTCTGTTCATTGCACTGAAAATAAGTATTACCAAATATTTGTTTTGGACTTCATAGTGGAGATTTCCAGTTCCTTCTTTTGGTACCTATAGTTTAAATTGTGTGTTTTCCATGACACAGTAACACTTTAGCAAAGCTTAGCTGAAGTTTGTTACTAAAAAGCAAGACTGGAAATGTTGTCCTTATTGCTCCTTGGGCTCCTTTCCTATAGGTGGAAGGCCTTGAACTGCCTAAAACCATGCTACATGTTTGTTTGGGGCAACTGGAAAGGTCTTCATGTGCAGCACCATTGCTGATGCTGTAAACTTGATTTTTGTGAGAATTTCTGTTATAGGGAATATAGGTAGTCAGGTTTGGGGGACAGAAAGGCACGTGTAGGAACTGGAACATAATGCTCAGTGTGGTGGGATTTCATTACTGCTTGAAAAGCTATCATCATAACTGCTACAAATGCACTAAACCTATTTAGTTTCAGAGAAGAGTGAATTCAACCTCCAAATTGTCTCCAAAGGACTCCTTAGTTTGTTCTTGTACCATCAGAAGATTCATGGTCTTTTTTGTAGGTAAATTTTGTAATAGGTGTGTATTTATCATGAGGTAAGAGTTGGGATGATTCTCTTGTAAATTTCTAGCCTTTGCTAAGTAGTCATGCAACCTCATCTTGAAAATTGAAAGTATACTGAACTGCCTGTCATTTTTTGTACTCTGAAAATGTTTCAGTCTACCTACTCTCAACTAATGTAACTTAAGGTACTTACAGCAACATAAACAGTATGATCTAATGTTTGGTTTTGGCAAGAAGCTCTTCCTTGTTAGTATGCACAGAAGGCATAGTTTGCATGAGACTAAAGTACTAGCGTATAGAAACTTGGTATTCTAAATTGAGCAAACAAGGATGCTTCTACTATGACAGTAGTAGGCTTGTAGTAATCAAATTTGTGAAAGAACAAGTATTAGGCAAGGTTAGAAGTTTTTATTTAGAGAGGTAAATTTTTTAATACAGGAACCCACATAATGATGCAGTTGTCGAAGCAGAAAGGATATGACCATGTTGTAGAAAATTGTGTGCTTTTCTTGCATAGAGGTCCTTTCAGTGAGAAAATGGACACTGCTTGTGGAGGCTTGGAAGATTATATGGAGAAGATGCCTGTTTCATTTTCAGTAGTTAGTGGAAACATGGCACCCTAAAGAATAACTGTTAACTGCTTTCAGCTCAAGCTATGTATTCTAAACTTCTGCTCGTGAAGGTCTATTCATCTCTTCTACCTCTAATGTCCCCTTATGCCACTCAATTACTGCTAAGAACATACAAATTCTTGTAGCAATTACTCATTTCCTGAAGTATTTTTATGTTGTTATTCTGTGGTGGCTTATGTGTGCTATTTCTTATTATTATGCTATATTAAATACTTCACCTGTGTCTACAATGGTTCGGATTGTGTGATAGGTCCTTCATACACCTTTGTCTTTCCAGCCCAGAGTTAAGAAGATGACTTTCTTTTTAGTGGCTTCTGTGTATTTGTCCTCATAACTTACTGTAAGGAGTTGGTCTGTCATGTTTTTACTACCCACTTAACAGCTACTGTCTCGCATCTACATCACTTTCTGCAGGGAATGGATCAGGGTGAGCTGTCAGGTATGGTAAAGTAGCACTACTGAACAAAAGGAATTGGTAGACTGAGGCATAGGATTAGAAAAAGAGCTGTGTTATGAGGCAGTCCTGGAGGAAGAAAGGTAGTTTGGATGATGAAATAGAGAAGGGATAAGGTCTGTTGAATTAGGACTGTGAGGGTTAATGGAAACAGGCGGAATGGGAGGCATCTTACAGTAGACCATATGGAGCAGGAAAAGTAGATTTGGTTGTTGTTCAGGAGGTCAGGGCACAAGAACTTCATGAAAAGCTTCAGCAGGTAGATACAAAGTTAGGGCCAGATTACAATAGGGAAGGGAATAATTAAGACCAGCCATGCAGGAAAGCAGCTGGACTTAACTAAATCTGCACAGGAAATTTTAATTGTGGTATTGTAAAAAAAAGATGATAAATACTAAAACTTTTATTTCTATGCTAATTCGTTAGATGGAAGTAGATACTTAGTGAAGTCCTTTCACTTAGCTTTGGTTACTTTGACCACTTTGCACTGAATAAACAACATGAATTGATTCTTAAAATATCTAGAGAGTGACAAAGGGTGCATGATAATTTCTAATTCATCAGAAACATTAACATGTGCTGCTCCACAAGGTATTGGCAGAGTTTAGCTGGGCAGGATGATAGAACTGGAGCAGCGAATCGTTTTAGCTGCTAAATTTGTTCTGGACTTTGGAGGCATTAGTAATGGAGTTGACCAAGAGATTTGAGGTGTGTGTATGGTTTGGAAGAAGTAGTTTGTTGTTATTAAAGAAAGCATGTGTGCTTGTAGAATGAACTGCATTGTTATTGATGTGTTTTATGTTGGATAGCCTGTAATCAGATCTTGTATTAAACGTTTTCTTTAATAAAACATGCAGGTTGCTCACGTGTAGTGTTTTGCATTATTTAGCTATCATGCCTGTAAACTCATTATTTTTCTTCTTCTCATGTGTGTTTTATTTTTGAACAGGACACGGTCAACAATCTTACCAGTGTTAATTGTTGTTTATTTTCACCTGCTAAATGCTGCACTTAATTCTCTTCATATGTGTATGTTCCAAATAGACTTAACGGGTCTCAGGTGGCTGGCATGGCTGGTGTGTGTTTTAAAGTGTGATTTCTGATTGTCCACACCTGATTCTCAGTGGAATGAGTTAAAGCACAGCTGTCCCAGAGCACCTTCTGGGTGAAACTGAACCAGAAGGTGCATTTCAGCTCTTAGGGTCAGTTTAAGCCCCAGGAGTGAGAGCCAGTCTGGAAATAGCCCTTTCCCTTCCTCAGGGCCCAGACTCTGTGGGTGCCGGTTTCATCTTTGTACATCTGCCCCTAGTGCACGGCTTGCTAAATGTAGCTCTAGCTTTAAGTTTTTAACATGTTTTGTCCAAGATTGACACTGACATGCTTAGAAGGATTTTATCTCTCTTTTGGAAGGTAGATTGGGATGTTGAAATCATAGGAGATCCTTATCTTCAGTGGGGTGTTCCTTGTTTTACTTTCTGTTTACCTGAATTATAATACAATATTACTCAGTTAAATATATCTTCCTTTTTTTTACTGTATTATTTATATTGGTATGTTAGCCCAGTTGTCTTCATCCACTAAATTTGTAATCTCAAAAAGATTTATTCTAGGAATGTCCCCTGCCCGTAAACCATATTGTGACTGTAAATATTCTGTCTTTAAAGTAATTGCTGCCTTAATGTTGGTATGACTTAAGTTAGTATCCAAGTCAGTCTCTTTAATTTCAAAGTTATTTCTTTAAAACCTTTTCAGATTCTGCTATGCTTTGTTAAAGCAACAACCCTATTGCTGCCCCTTGCAGGCACCTCTCTGCACCCACCCCATTTCCTTTTTCTTCAGTTTCAAGTAATTAAAAAGAAGTAATAAACCCCATCAGTATCGGTGCAGATTTCCTTGTTTTCTCCTAGTTATATGTTCTTGCAGGTTTTGTATGTACTAGAACAGAGTTAATTCAATGGTGAAGTGGCTGTCCTCTCTCAGTATGGGATGTCAAGGAGTTTTGTCAGTGTTGCTTGGCATTTCACACAGGTGTTTTTGAGTAACTGTCTGTCTTAGTTTGAGGCCACGAGCTACCCAGGACTGGAAGACAGAGGTGACTCTTACTCCTTTTGGAGAGTAAGAATGAAAATACTGCAGACTGATTGGAAGTTTAAAGAGAGATTCTATTTACTATTGCCTATATGCAAAAGGCAGTCAGGTAAAATGGATACATCCACAAGCTAAACCAAGTCTATTGGACTAAATCCACCTAGAATCCTACACTCGTTCCACCTTTGGCAGGCCCGAGAGTAGGCCGTAATTGCCTCCCACACCCAGCTTAGGCCTACAGGGCCTCAGCAGGCTGCATGACGCAGCTCAAAATTCCCTGCCAGCTAGGAGCCATCTCCCTCACAGAAACCATAAGATAAGAAGGGACGCATGCTCTTCCCCTGGAGAGAGAGCTGTGAAGGGATCTGAGGAGAAGGGAGAGAGGTATCTGTCAGCTAGGCACTGGCTTAATAAGCTGTGATACCAGAAAATGGAATAGAATAACAATGTTACAATATCCTGGGATGCCCAGGTCTGTCCACTGGGATGAGTCTTGGTCTCTGTAGTTTTCTTAGGGGAACCTGGGACCCCTCAAATTACAACACTGTTGTTCTGGGTTAATTTTGCACAGAACATACATTGTAAAAATAACAGATAAAGCTGAAGAATTCTGCTTAAATAACATTTGAGCTTCAACATCGGTGGGGAATGTGTTTATCAGCTCTGTATTTACAGTTGCATAAGTTTAGGGACTTCCACTTTGTTTAGGGATTCCCTGTATTTTGCTTTTCACTATGACTGGCTGCAAGTGTTACAAAACTTAGGGAGCTGCCGAGCTAGACTTATTGACCAAGTTTAACTGAGTTTTCTGTGTTTATGCAAAGGTTTGCCACTGCACTGCAGTGTTTTTGTATCTGTCTGAAAAAAATCTCTTAGCTGCCACTTTCCTGCCCATCTCAGAACATATTCCTCTGTGGATCTCCTTGGATTTAGCTGACTGGTTATTCTGGGCTCTGAGAGTATACATGAAGGAGACACAGTACTAGCTGAAAATGTGGCATTTTAGTTCTCTGGTACCTTCTTCCTCCACAATGATCCTGTCTAATTCCTTATATACAGAAATGGTTGTAACTTGTATATTAGCTGACAGCAGGTAATTCTGAAAGCAGAAGACAGTGTTGATGTTTTGGATCTTTCAGATAATGTATATCCATGTCTTCTTAAGAGAATGTGTATTGATGATTTCTGATGAAGGCATTGCTTGTAATTAAATTTTAATAATGGTGGGGGTTGGTCTCTTCTCCCAGGCAACCAGCAACAGGACAAGGGGACACAGCCTCAAGTTGTGCCGAGGGAAGTATAGGCTGGATGTTAGGAGGAAGTTCTTCACAGAGAGAGTAATTTGCCATTGGAATGGGCTGCCCAGGGAGGTGGTGGAGTCACCATCCCTGGAGGTGTTCAGGAAGAGACTGGATGAGGCACTTAGTGCCACGGTCTAGTTGACTGGATAGGGCAGGGTGATAGGTTGGACTTGGATGATCTTGGAGGTCTCTTCCAACCTGATTGATTCTATTCTGTTCTATTCATTGTGCAGGCTTTTGTAGAAACCAAGTTGAGCTGATTTGTGGAAACTAAAATACTTAGTTGCAAAGATGTAAATAGTCTCGTTTGGTCATTTCAATTGTAGATTTTTAAATGATTTAATGCTTTAAAAAATGCAAATATTTTGTCTTTCCACGAGAAAAATTCCCACGTTTTTCTGTGTACTGCGGCTTCCATCTGTTGGAGCTTTTCCAGAAGCTCCTTGCTCATCCGTGTAGTTCTTTTGCCTCTCCTGCTTGATTTCTTACTCATGGGGATGGACTGACCGTGAAATTGAGAAGGTGGTGCTTTGAATAAGTAGACAGCTCTCTTTTGCCTTCCTGTCTTCTAGAGCCCTAACCCATCAACTTCTTTCAAGTAGATCTCTGAAGAGGTCAGAGTTGGGTTTCATGAGGGCCAGGAGAGCCTGAGAAGAATTTTGGAGAATTATCTCTCTGTGATGAAGTACTCATGGCAGTTTATATCCTTGCTGCTCTTATTCCAAGCATGACTCAGCAGTTGTGCTCCTTTCTGGTATTGCTGTGCTTTCTAAATCTATCTCTCACAGTAGCCTACTGAGAGAGTGGTGTGCTTTATGGGCACCTGAGAACAGTGTTTCTGGAGATGATGAAAAAGTTGTTTTTCTCTTCGCACACGCTTTTGTGTGCGGCCTTGTGAATCTGACTACTTGTTGAGTTTGTGTCTAACTTCACACCCTCAACACAAAACTTGAATTGAAGGGAGCTGCAGTCACATTGTGCCAGTCTCAAAGGCTGTATGGCTGGAGATCTGAGTGTTCTACCACTCCGTTCTCTTATATTGCTTGCATGCACATGTGTGGCTGAATCATAGAATGATTTAGATTAGAAGGGACCTTAGAGATCATCATCTCCAACCTCCATGGCATGGAAAAGGCCTCTTCTCAAGTAGACTGGGCTGTTCAAGGCTGAAACCTGAATTTGAACAAACCAGGGAGGAGGCATCTACAAGGACTATTCCAAAGTCCTACCACTCTCTACCTGAAGAACTTCCTCCGAAGATCCAGTTTGAACCTATTCCCCTAGCTTAAAACCATTCTCCCTTGTCCTGTTGCTAGACAATCTTATTAGAAGTCCCTCTGCAGCCTTCCTGTAGGATCTCTTCAGGTATTGGAAGGCAGCCATAGGGTCCCCACTGAGTCTTCTAGTCTATTTTCAATTGTCAAAAAAAAAATCAAAATGAGAAAAGTAACTTTCAATTATACCAAGATTTGCCCACTCTTCAGGCATAAGACCAAAAGCAGTTAATCGTTTGAGAGTAATAGATAAAATCTGTAATCGAATTAAAGGGAAAATATAACGCCAGTTTAACACTAATTTTTGTCCAGTTTTTAGCAAGTAATGTCCTATAATTGGATCTTTTGTTGACATGAGTGATCATGGTTCTTGTGGATTCCCTGTGAGGACAAATAGTTTTTCTGAGTTTTGCATAATCTGGTGTTTACAGACATCATGACCAGACCATTTGATAGAAGAAATAACTCTTTTGCTACGAAGTTGTCTGCAGTCTGGTTTTTTTTGGTTTGTGGCTTTTTTTTTTTTTCCAGTTATGTGTCAAAGTAGAAATTATTCTTTTTTTTTTAATATAATGTTGCCAGAAGTAATAAAGTGAAATTACATTAAATAAGTTTTTAATGCTTTATCTAATAAACAATGTAACTTACGTAATTTTCTGCTTCTTTTTTTTTGTCTCCATAGAATGTGAAAGCATTTGCATCCTCAGATAGCCTAGCCAAGGTCCAAGAAGTAGCAAGCTGGCTTTTGGAAATGAATCAGGAACTGCTCTCTGTGGGCAGCAAGAGGCGACGAACTGGTGGATCTGTTCGAGGTAATGCTTCCTCAAGCCAAGTAGATGAGGAGCAGATGAATCGAGTTGTAGAAGAAGAGGAACAGCAACAAAGACGACAACAAGAAGAGCAGCACATTGCGAGAAATGGGGAGATAAGAGAAGAACCTGGGTTTGAGGAGAGGCATGAGTCTCAGCAGGAACAGTTAGAAGAAAATAACAATAGACTTATTACAGTGGATGAAGAATCTACTTGTAACCCAGAGGAGGAAGATGATGATCGTGCTGGTGATCAAGAGGAGGAGGTGGAAGAGGAGGAGGAAATGGACCAGGAGAGTGATGATTTCGATCAGTCTGATGACAGCAGTAGAGAAGACGAACATGCTAACAGTAACAGTGTCTCAAATTCCAATAGCCTCATGGACTTGCCTATTCACCAGTCATCGCCATTCTACATAAAGACAAAGGTAAGAAATGTTACAAGCTTGAAAAGCTGAAATTTATGTCCTTAATCCTTGTTAACTCTGGATTTTGGAAAATACTTTGCATATTATTTTATCATGATGCAAGATTTTTACTTCATGAAGAGCTCATTATAAAGAATTTATGCAGTCCACAAAATGGACTGTTTTAGTTGTTTTGTTTTTTTTTACATGCATTTGGCATGAGCAGATATTATTTGTGTATATTTTAAGGAGTACACCCATCAGAGGTGTGATCTTCAAAAAATCAAGGTGCTTTTTTAATAAGTATTTTGATAGTCAACCTCATATACCTTAGTACGACCCTCCTGACATTATTTATGACATTTTCCTTCTCAAAGCAGACAAGAAGGAAGGTAAGTAATTGTGCATATTTGGTGTTGTATGAGAATATAATTTTCATTTAGCTGACAACATTGTAATGAAAAAATAGGGTGGAATATTATAGAAACATCGAGTTCTTCCTCCTGGCTGGGTTATAAAGAGAGCATTGGCAAAATACTGTTTCAAAAAAACAGTGTTAGCCAATTATTCAGTTATGTGGTCAATACCTGATGTTGTATGGTATCTTTCTTGTGAGGACCGTGAAAATAGTGTGCAGTGATTGTTGAGAGATGCTGACTTGGAATAAGAATTTTGAAGCAGTCATATTTTTGTTGCTTTTAATGCCTAACATTTCAGAACTTAAAAAAGTTTTGAAGTGTTACCTGCAGTGTACATGAGTAGCTCATTATGTTTTCCTGGTTCTTCAGGGAGGAGGAATTGTTTTAGTTCCCAGCAGCAGCAAAAACTGCATGGATAATGAAAGTAGTCATAGTGACTAATAAGAGGGAGCAGACAGATGTTCTTGTGAAAGAATGTTGTTCCTTAGTCTATATACCAATTTCTTAATGAATAATTGGTGATAGAACACCTAGTGTCCTCTCACGTTTCAAAAAACAAAATGACAAAACCTCCTTAAAATTTTACAATGTACTTCTGTATTTAAAAAAAAAAAAAAAAAAAAAGTCAAAAAACGGATGTAAACCAAAATCACAGGAAAATCTGTTAACAGTGTTTCTGTCTACAACTACCTGAAGGAAGGTTGTAGCCAGGTGGGGATCTATCTCTTCTCCTAGGCAACCAGCAACAGAACAAGGGGACAGTAACAAGTTGTGCTGGGGGTGGTATAGGCTGGATGTGAGGAGGCAGTTCTTCACAGAGAGTGTGATTTGCCAGTGTAATGGGCTGCCTATGAAGGTAGTGGAGTCGCTGTCCCTGGAGATGCTCAAGTAAAGACTGGATGAGGCACTTAGTGCCATTGTCTGGTTGATTGGCTAGGGCTGGGTGATAGGTTGGAGTGGATGATCTTGGAAGTCTTTTCCAACCTGGTTGATTCTATGATTCTGTGGTTCTTACATGGCTTTTAAGAACTCATAATCTAAGTTTTATTACAGTGCTTTGGCTTTCCTGGATGTAGGGTGACTAACAACTTGGATCTAGTATGGACTTGGTATTTGACTTAAACTGAAACAGACATCTTTTGGCCTGAAGCAAATTGTCAGAAAGGCTTTCGTACAGGTGCACAGTTTCTGTGTGGCCTGATAGTTGCTTTGCATATTGTTTCCATGCAGTGCTGACCATTTTTATCTGTGGTCTGTCCCCAGGCTGTGCTCCTGGAAGACGTGTTGGAGAGCTAGGCAGCAAACTGTACATGAGAGTTGTTGATTCATGGTCTAACTCTGTTTCAGGCAGTTTTAACTGTATACCTGAAGGATCAGCACAGGGTAGAAAATGTTATAGACCATGGTTACACACTAAGACTGACACAATGCAACATTAATGTTGTCCATTCATTAATCAACATTTAACTGTAGGAACACATTCTTCGTTAAAAATACTGTAGAAAGACAGCTGTTGGAGCACAAATGAATTAGCAGAATTAAACTCAATTAGGTAACATGCAGCTTTTGAGAAGAATAAGGAGTGGTTTTAGACTTAGTAGCTGTATTTACAAATGATTTCCGCTTCTATCTGTTGAAGATAAATCCATCCTAGGAGACTCAACCTACTAGACTTGGTTTTAGTCTTTTAGATATGTCCCTCAGCATTTGTGCTGTAGTGTAGTTCTTGTAACTGTAGCTGGACTACCTGTCCCTTGCTGTATGTTCTTCTGCGTAACTTGGTTTGTGGCACCAGTATTGGCTGTGGTGGCTGAATCCGCTACTTACTGTTTGTGTGCCAGATACAAACCTGTCTCATCCGAAGCATGCATTCCTGATCCAGCACAGGTGCTAATTTGGTCTGGTTGTATGTAGCAATATTGGCAACACAGTTTTCATCATTACCAAAGAGGAAAATTTAGTAGTGAGTTGGAACAAAATGCCATAGGTGCTGTTGTGCAGCTCACTTCAGTTTTTTGATATCTTTGTCTTTGATCCTTCTACCCTCATTCCTTCCTTCATAAAAAACTGGACTCTCACTTGATAGCAGCAAGCTCACTGTATTCTACCTGATAAGCTTCACCCACCAGAAGTATAAGCCCATTATATTTAGATACATTTCAGATATAGTCATGTTTCAGGTAACATTTATATAGTTTTATATATGACTGGTCTGTTATTTGTATTCTTTTTGACCATTAGAATGTATTTGCATCTTGTACTTAAGAGCTTTTTTAAAAAGTGAGGATACATAGAGCAATCAAGTTCACTCCTGAGATGTCTCTTAAATGTGCCTTTCCTTTGTTGATTTTTGACCCTGGAGAGGGAAGGCGGGAGGGACAGAACAAATAAACTGTCTTGACTTCACTGAATTACAACAGAAGAAAGCTTGAATACCCGTATCTCAAGTTCTGAAACAGATCTAAAGCCGTTATCGCATATGTAGTTTGGAGCTCTCAAATAGTGCAGACTAGGACAGAATTTTTTATGTTGAGGTGCTTGGTCTAAGCTAGTGTATAGAACCATAGGGATACAGAGGATTTATTTTTTCAGTGATCTTAGGCTTTGCATGAAAGGACAATATTTATTTTAAAAACTAAAGAAAACTAAGATTGCACTTGGCAGTTTGTGTATGTCTAAAGTGAAAAGGAGCTCCTATATGAAAGTCTGCATTTAACATCAGAGTGTTAATAGACTAAAAACTTGGTTACCATAGGTGGAAATGAAGTATGATTAGAAAAATGCTGTGATCCTTGCGAACAACTTTTTTGTTCTGTGTACAGGCAAGGCATGCAATTGAGAGAAGGTTGTGTGTGTATAATGATGGCATTGCAAGTGGTACGTTCGTATTTTTCTCCTTTTCTGAACAGCAGAGGGGGCTGCAATTGCTTTACTGCAGCTCTTGGAGCAGTATTGCTTTGCAAAGGTTTTTCCTGATTTTGGAGCAGAAACTTGAAACATATTTTTTGAGTCTAGGGAATAAATCAATAATATGGTGAAGAAATCTAGTTCTAGTACATGAAATTATATAGAAGTGTTTATTTCCTTTAAATAGTATTTTATTAAAACCTTTTCAGAATTTAGTAAATATTTTAATTTAAAATAATTAAATATTTTAATCAAATATTTAAAAATCAATAAATAGCATTCAGCATTTTCAGATGGCTCGTGGGGTAAGTACGCAATGCATAGTTCTCTGGTTTGAGCTCACAGGAGAAAAAAAAGCTTTATGCTGTGAAAAATATTATTTTTTCATCTTTTTTTTTTGTAGGGATTGCACATAGAATATATGGGTTCTTTATGCATTGCATTACTTAGTTGTCTGACAGTTAATGCTTTAAAGAATTTCTGAACTAAGCAATAACTTGGCTAAAGCTGTGTCAAAAGATACATGCTAAGAATCATTCTGGGAAAGAGTTGTGGTTTGGGTTTTTTTGAGGGGTGTGTGTTTGGGTTCTTTTACCTCTTGCTGCTCCTTGTGGTTTTTCCTTTTAATTGAAGTTTCTTTCACATTACTCCCCTTAAAAGCTTATGAACTGGTAAATTTTCTATTTCTTCAGGTATTTTGACCTGCAGCATTCAAGTGCAATGAGTTAGGATAGGTAAATGATTTGTGATAAAAAATAAAGTCTTTACAACTGCCAGTCAGTTAATTTTGCATTGCCATTACACTTTTGTTACTTCAGAGCAAGTTTTGCTGCTTATGTTAAAAAAACTCAACCAACCAAAAACACAAAAACCCCACAACATTTTGATAATTTTATATTGGATTGTAGTAACATTAGAAATATTCATACTCTGAGATGAATACCAATCAACATTTTTAACCTTTGACTTCTTCCTCATTTGTACACTATACAGTTTAGTTGCTAATGATTCCAAGCATGCATGATCACTTGCAAAGGTTATACAACTGTCATTAAGATGTAATTTGTTAAATATTAAAACATTCGTGGAAGGAATGCAGATCCTTAGTTTGTCTGTAGATAGCTAAGTTCTTCTGCATCTGTACTAACCTGCAGTGTGCAAATATCAGTGCTTCTTTTTGAAAAGTACTTGTCACTTGCTCTGCTTTTACTTGTATATGTTAAGTACTGGCTTCACTTGCTGCCAAAGACTTGCAGATGCTTGGCTGTACTGCTGATTTTAAGTAGAATTGTCCGTATTTACTCATTTGCAGGTGAAATTGTTGTTAAGTAATTGTGCTCTGCTAATTTTCCTTGCTCTAAGAAAATCGTGAAGCTTGCCAATTGATACATGGGCTCTGCTTGTAGTAACGTGGCTGTCCCTCATGCAGATTGTGGCCTATCTTAGAACATGGCTACTGTAACAGTCGTATGTAAAGTTCTTGAAATACTTAGTAAATAAATGTAATTGCCACATTAAAATGTCACTTGCAGTCAAAGGATAAAAATGTCTTCTATTATAAAGTCTGCTTTTTCTTTCCCTTAACAAAGGATGATTCTCACAAATACTATTACAGAACTAAATAATGGTGTGAATTGTGAAAGAATTAGTTGTATATAGAAGGGAAAGTCTTATCTCATTGCCTGGGAAGGAAGAGTAGTAGTTTAAAAGAAAGCATTAATGCTGACACTTGAGGGTCATACTTTTGAGTACAAGGTTGTGTTTAATAAGTACATTTTCGTGGGGTTTGTTTGTTGTTCCCCTACCTGCCCCCCTCCATTTATTAGAGAAGATGGATTTTTTTTTTTTTTTTAATATGGAAGGAGGTAGTGCTGATTTAATTTAGTTTCCTGTCCAAGATTGCTTACTAAAGAACTAGCTGAGTAAGGCACAAATAGTTTTCCACTTCCCTGACAATAACTGAGGTCAGTCTTTCAACTCTAGTCAAGGAACTTACCTCAACTAACCACAGGGGAAAATAAACCTGCAGAACTTTGAACTGTGCTGCATTTGTCAACTCAAGTATCTGACTTAATGTACAACTGAAGCTTCTTTGCAGTGAAGCCTGTATCTCAAAACTGTGTATATGCCTTCCTGATTTCCTGGTGATCCTTACCAGACACGTTTGGAGCTTTCTTCTGAATGTGTGTAAATTTTTTGTAGCTTTGGTTGTTCACAGGCATATTTCCAGCAGTTCAATAAGGCAGAGAAGATGCCGGTTACCTTCTGGGCTGAGGGCTGGGGTTAACATCCTCGTGGTTCAGATGTGCTTGGAGGTGCCACAAGGCTGTAGTAACTTGAATGGTCTGATTTGTGTTTGGCCTGTGCAGAGCTCCTTAGAGGTAAATATTGGAAAGGAGCTTCCTTGTACACCAGCTGCCATATCAGCTTACTTAGCATAAAATAGGTTTGATACTTTCAAGATAGCTGCCTGAAGGAGTGCCTTGTAGTTGCACGCTTTTCCAGAGGCTTTGAAGTAGTGTCAGTTAGACACCTATGTAGTTTTTGTTCTGCATCTTTGTTCTCAAAATGGAATTCAACTTTTTTTTATTATTACTATTTTAAAAAATACTTAACGCAGTAATATCTCTTTAACTTGCCAGGTACATGTTAATAACATGAAGTAAAACTCATGGAAAATGTGCTTGAGAATACTTTCAGTATGCTTACTCTATTGGGATACATGGCTTGTTTTAACAAATACATTTGGGAGCTCTGCCCCACTTAAATATGCCATTTGTTCCTTATTTTCTTGACTATGTGGTAGGTGCTGTTGCCTCATGATGATTAGCCCAGATATCCCCAGTCAGTAGTGATGCAGCTGTATTTACTGATCATTTTGTCAGTGGATGCTGTTGCTCTGAGCGTCAGTCTTAAGCTGCTTTGCCTTTTGGGGTTTAAGTGAAGTTGATAATACTAGTTATGAAACTTAATACCAATGGCGAATTGAAGTGTGATGGAAGTAAAACTTTTGCAGTCAGTTTGTTTTTTTGTTGTAGTGACACCCCCTATTCCCAAGTGGATAGTATTAAATCTTTTTATGGCAATGAATTTGCTTACATATGAAAATAGAAGTTATGATCAGTACTTTTCTTGTATTCATTGATATTTTATACTTTAAAAATTAAGAGATCTGAAATTAGCTTGGAGGGCCAGAGGAACAGAAGGTGATCTGAAGACCAGAATTACATTTAACAGCTGCTGTGGGACTAACATTTTTTCCTGATGGATTTCTCCCTCATTATAGTCTGCAAAATAGCAGTACGGTCTTTAATTCTGTAAGGGACTTTTCATTGTCTGGAGAATGTGTTGCTATTCATCAAACTGTGCACAAGAAAATAATTTACATATCTTTACAAATTCTTGACTGTAAGGAGGAAAATGAGACAATGTCAATTTCTATGCTAGTTCAGTTATTTCTGAACAGGCTGAATACGTAAACTGAAGTTGCTGAGTTGTTTGAACAGCCAGCATCTAATGTCTGTTGACAATAGATGATTTTTGGTGCAGGAACTCTTCTTATTTAGTAGTGTGAAGTCTCTGATCTGTGCACGAAGCTGTGCTTGTGTGGTAACGATTTCCTGTGCATTATGTGCAGATTTATTCAATTGCCGCTTTGTTTAGTTAGCCTGTGAATGTTTTACAGTTTTATTGGGGAAGTTTTTATTATAAAAATCTATAAAACCTAGAACCAGTGTTTCTATAAACTGTTCCCTTTGTCACAAGGATCTTCTCGCCTCTTGTGAGAAGAATTTTGCTAGTTCTGCCCATTCCCATTCTCTCCTGACTAAGCAAGTTCAGGACTGCACTACATTACTGTAAAATATGTTTTATGTTAAAAAATTTCTGTAAAACTTTGTGCACTGAAGATGTAATCTTATATATTGATATTGGCCTTTATTGAAGTTGTGAGTTCTTATGCATAGCTCCCAATAATCACTGAAATATGAGTGGGAAACATTGCTTTTGGGTGTGTCTTCTGTTCTTACTTTTCTTGTTTCTCCATTCTTCTTTTCTTGATTACTTTAAACTTTGTTTCTTTAGTCTGTAACAAAGAATTTTGAAGAGAGAGAGCATCTGAGAAGGATGTAATTACTTAGAAAATGCAGAGATTTGTATCCCGAGTCAAGGTGCTCTAAACCAACTATTTCTTCATAGACTGTTACTTCTTTTTATGTTTGTTCTTACTAGAAGCTGGTATTTTCTACTAACTTTGCTACTGGACCATATATTTCATAATATTAAAGGACAAAATTATGAATTCAAATGATATTCAGTATAATTCAGTCTTCAGACACAGTGCCTATGCTTTTCAGCTGTGTCATAAAATATTACTTTGCTAATGTTTATTAAATTTTAATACATTTGTACAATCCCTGGTGCCTCCCCTGAAGTAGAAAATGTGTCATAGATTACCAGCATGGATTAATTCCACCTTACTTATCATCAGAAGTAATTACTACTTCTAAGTAAAATAAGAGCAATGTTTCCTGTGAGTACAAATCACATTCTAACATCATCCATCCAATAGCTATCTCTGTTTGGAAGTGGGCAGAAAGGGACACCCTTTGTTCTTCTCACTTATATTATGGAGTGTCTTTTGGATGTTAGCTACTGTGATCATTATTGACCCAAATATACTGAGTACTAAAAAAAATGAAAACATGACAAATAATACACACTGGTCTTGCCCATGCCATAATTCCTGCAGTTCTCATTCCTTGGTCAGACTTCCTAAACCTCATGGAAAAGAATTAATTAAAATGAATAAGTAAAATTGGAATTAAGGAACCGGTAGTGACACAGCTAAATAGAAGAGAAGTCAGACTTGAAATAATTGAATATGGATCCCTTGTTCTTGCCAAATATAATCATGTTGTTTCTTCTCTTTAAGATGGGTTGGATCCAAAGCCAGTGACACTTTCAGTTGTTACCCTGAGACGTTCACCTGTTTGCAGAGTTTTTAGCTTTGGTGTAAAATACCAGTGTTAGATATCCTCTAGCAAGTACACTCAGTGCTGTTTACATGTACGCATGCATATCTGTTTTGATGGAGAGACTGTTGCCATTCTTCCTGTCCTGTCACAGTCAGAATTTGCACTGCTGCACTGCATTTTATTACTGAAGACGTTTGAAGTGAGAATATCATCTATCCAGTCAACTAATGGCAGGATTGGGTTGTCAATACACAAAATGTCAAATTTCAATGGAAGATTTAAAAGCATTTTAAATAACAAGTGATGTTTGAAGAAATCAGAGAAAGCCAGTATTTGTTAAAAAGTTTGTTTCAGAAAAATAGAGACAATCCTTTTCTCTAAAAAGAAAATTTAAAAAGTTGGAGAAGATGGCAACCATACCAACCAACCTTCCACAGACTACCTGCTTTTCTCTGTATGCATTTTTTACTTTGCATATCTTGAGCTTTATAAATAGCCTCACACCCCTTTTCAGTATGCTGTTAACCAGCTGAAAAGGATTATAAAGCTTCGTTTGGTGCTATAAATGAATGCCAGTGTATCAATCAGTTGTTAACATTTGTTAAATTTGTGTGTTTTACAGTTCTAGTAAGACAGTCTTCTGTCTCGATACCTATATTGTTTCAGATATATAAAGTGCAATACTTGCGTCGTTCAACCTATTATTTTGACAGTATGTAATGCAGGTAGTCTGGAAAGTGTTGCTGTCTTGCCAAGCTTTATACAAGAGGAATTCTCTTTAATGGTGGGCAGAATTTTTCAGTACAGGTGAAAATAAACGTTTGGTGGCAGAAATATTTTTAACATCTTTCTGATATCTGGAGCTTATTCATTTTTAATATCTAGAAAGGAAGAAAATACTTTCCAAACCTAATTTTTAGCTATACATTTTGGACATTGTTCAGAAGCTGCTAATTATATTTTAAATATTTTGGTGGTGCCTTGTGAGTATTTTGTGTGTGCATGTATATAGCTAGAGAATTTCTCATTGCAAGTAGTGGACTTTGCAAGGTGCAGTGACAAGTAGAGCTGAATTACTATCTAGAAAAATAATGTTTTTGTTCCCTGTTTTTCATAAAAGCAGCCTCTGAACTTATAAAAACAACTTCTTTCTCTTCTTCTGACTTATCTTCAGCTGGTAATTTGGCTTGCACTTTAATCCATTTAAATATTACATGACTTCTCTACCTGTTGCAGTTGTTATTTCTTGTCTTAGCTTTATTTAAAGGTGCAACAACAGCATAAATAAATGGTCAGCAAATAAATTCCTGTAGAGCAGCTGTAGCAATTCTTTTTAACAGCTGGTGCAATTCAGACTAGACCAAAGAGTTAAATTTGCTTACCCAACAAGTCCATATTACAGCCAATGAGGAGCAGGGAGACATTTCTGAAATATTTGTAAAATGCAAGATGATGCAGCTGGATTTCTTTTGCATACCTGGAATATTTTCTCAAATGTTTAATGAAGAAATGAAGACACATGCTTTAAACCCTAATAATATAGGGCCTCCGGTTACAAATTATTATGTATACTTACAGGGATGTCTAAATACAGTAGAGATTATTTTTCTTTTAACCATATGCATTAAGTATGTCTTTACGATAGCATCATTAGTATTTATATTACCCAGTCTTGTCAATATGCAGTTCAGTAGACAATCTGTATGTTTCTTTCATAACTTAATGTGACCACACAAAACATCAACTTGTGCAAGTGGTCTCTTGTAAATTGTCAGATGGTCTTTTGAGCTAGTAATACCAGATCACACACCTGTAACTGCATTTTCTTGCATTTCCCTTTTTTTTCTTTTGAGCTGAAATTATGTATTTGTCAAGGAAGTTTTTATTGTTGTGTTTTGTTCAGGACCAGTACTGTGTGCTAAGGGATCCACGGAAGATCAGTGAAATTGGGGATCTTGACTATTCTGTATTTCCAAACACTTCAGCCATTTGTCTTCTGCTTGTCATGCATCTGTCTGCTTTGTGGGCTGTTCATGTTTGTTAAGCTAGAGGAAAAATAACTTCACAACAACCAAGCTTGATGATTTTCAAGTATCCTACTTATTGGAATCACTTAAGAGCGCATAGGCCTCACATTTTACTGCCAGTTTGAGGAAATACTTGGAATAAAATGTCCAAGTGATGCAAGGAGAGATATGCTACTCTTTTCCTTTTTTGCTCCTAGAATCTCTAGCTGACTTGTTTGTCTCGTTTCACCTTCAAAGAATGTCAGCTGTGAGATCAAACAGATCCGGTGGAAATGTATTATTTTTTACTAACAGTCATTCAAACATGCTTGTACTGGTCATTGCAATGAGGAACTGAAACTAGTGAACTCTTACTGTTGGTTAGTCCGACCTACTCCTTGGGTTCCTCAAGCAGCGTGACTAATGTGATCAGATGCCATACAAATGTATTAAAACACAGCAGTTTTATTTCTTCACACACTCACACTGGTATGACACCAGGATGCTTAAACAGACATAAACATGCACATAGACATGAAAAAATGCACAGTGAATGTGTTTATCCATCAGTTTCCCATTTGGTGTTCTTGATAGCTCCTATTTTCGTTGCCTTCTACTAGTGAATTTCTAGGGAGTGTTACCTTGTGGCATGTGAAGTATTTTGCTAGACAAGAGCTTTACTATCATCCTCTTCTATATTTGTTTGAACTTCTAAAATATTTTTCGGTGTAGGAGTGTTATACAAATTATATCATCTTCCAGCAACAGCTGCAAAAGGTGTACGTCCTTCATGTTCTTTCATGGCAAAAATTTTTAAGTAACTTTTGTATTACATACCAAACTATCTTGTCACAATAATTATTAATGGCGATGCCTTAATATGGTTCTGGAGTCAGAATTATAACCAATTACCACCATGTGAGTGAGACCAAGTTAAAATCTCAATTCTTCTTTGCAATGTATTAATTTTTGTTGCCAAAGGAAACAAAGCTTGTGCAGTTGAGATGTGCCTATCGTTATTGTTCTTCCTTTCCAGAATTTACACGTGTCTTAAATTTTTGCTAGATTTCCTAATTAGAGATCCAGGTTGCAGAAGTTTTCAAGGTAGCAAGAGGGTTATGTAAGAAAGCAAGAGACTTCTTAATGCATCTGCTGAGGAAGAAGACTGCAGGGTGATGGTCACCTGGTTACATCATTGAATCCTTATGGATTTGGGTTTTGCTTTATCTGGACATGTGCAGTTAACACTCCTTACTTTACACCATTAGAAATGATAAATTATAAAAAAAAAAGTAGTAATACATAAGCTTACTATTGAAGTGTATATTTTTTCCTAGGAAATTGTAATCTTGTCAGATCAAAATGATCCACTTTCATTTCCTTCCTTCATACCTTCTTCAGGGATCTGAGTCCTATTTTCATGTACATGCAGATTTTTGTGTTAGGTAAATTAGGATATGAGAGCAATGTTGCTTTTCCCCTGTGTGGCACCGCTAATAAAATTGCAGTTAGTTTTGTACTGCAATGCTTTTTCTCTATACAGCTTGTTTGCTCATATACAGCAGGCTAATGTGCATTGTCTCATTTGAATCAATTTGTATTCTGGTATCAGAGATCCCTCACATAAGTAAAGTTGGGACTGCAATCACTACAGAAGGGTAGTTGGTTCTTGCTCTTTCTACACAGAGGCAGGATCAGGATGAATATCAAGGGAGCAATAGGGCTTGAGTATAGCGTAAGTTATACTGCATTCTGTATTTGCAGAGCTTACTGAAAATGTTTTTTAGGAAGTATATTATCAAACATTCAAACATTATGCTGCTATTATTATTTGGGAAGGTGACTTAAATGTTGCAGTGCTCTACTTTATCCATTTGAGGGCAGCTGTTCACCGATATTATGAATTAGAAAACAGGGAGTTTTACTTGCTGCATTTTAATCTTTCTGTACTTGTAAATACTTCATTTAGGTTTCTCTAGCTCTTGTACTGTTCTATCACCATATTAAAAGGCTTTGAGTTTGTTTATTTTCCAGTAACGTTAATAAGCAAAACAATTGTGAGTTCTAGGAGAAGATTCTGTAAAGTTAGAATAAGCTTGGTTTTGTTGCTGGGATACATTTCCTAGATCCATGTCTCAAAACCATGGCCTTCCAGAGTTAAGTATACTGAATGAGCTTATGGATTTTGTAGCATTTGCTTTCTGGTAAATGGCTCCTAAAATCTACTTCAAAAGACTGTCTGGAACATAGGAAAATTACTACTGTTTATTGCATACTTCCTTTTAACAAATACTGTCTTTTCATGTGACTGGCCAAAAAAGAGGAGTCTCCTGGATTCTTAACTTTGCAGTTAATAGCCAGAAACTAGTATTTTCAAACTCTCAGATACATTTTGCATCTAAATAAGTGATCTGATTTCAAACCTGATCTTATTAAAATTAGAGAGAAGCACTTGAAAAGAGCATAGTTCAAAATCGGCTTAATTTTATTTAGAAACAGGATGTCAGAGAAATGTATTTCAAAGCACTAAAACTCCAATTTTCTTAGTTTTCAGAGTTGCCAATCGCATACTCTCGCCCTATATAACGAAACTTCTAAAGATACACTTCTAAAGACAAAAGTCACAGAGTGGCTCTTTAAACTTTACATTTAGAGTTTAAATTAGACTTCTATATGCAATAAATATAAAAATAAATGACTAAACACAATATATGCCTGTCATTTCCAGGATAACCAACCCTTTCCATTTTTGTCTTCCTGTTACACCTTCTTACTGCTTAAATTAGTCAGTGTTGTATTTTCAGGTTAAAGACTTTGACTTATTAAATGTTTATAGCTGTCCAGCATAGCTTGGGGCCTTTAGGCATTACTGTAGGACAATAATGTGTCAGCAGTCAGTAATGTGTAGCAAGTCTAAGACTAAAAAAGAGCGATGATACGGGGAAATAAAATTAGACCAACAAGTTCTCATCTGCTAGTACAAGTGTTTTTTCTCAGAAATGATAAAAAGGTAGAATTTTCCAGAGTCTTCTGGCCAAATCCAAGCTTAATATTTGTTGTATAAAATATGAAGTAATTCAGCTTGAAGCTATAAGCTGTGATCTAATGACATCACTGTTCAGTACAGACTAATGGTAAACTGTTCTTCAGAGTTTATAAAATGAATTATTATGGAATTGTAGAGAGTCTTTTGAAGAAAAACATGTGTCAGGATGTGCTTTCGAATGACATTTCAGTGGAATGGTAGAAAACAAACAGTGAAAAAAGAAATCCATCCCTGTAAATGTTACACTAGCCTGCATTCTGTCATAGCATTTCTATGTGCAACATCTGTGAAGAGGTAAGGGTTTTTTTGCTTGTCTGAGAGGTATTTTGTTAGAAGTGAATGCTTACTGTTATGTATGTACTCAGTGATACATTAGGAACTTTTATAGGTTTCTGGGTTTTTATTTTGTTCATGTGTGTATGTGTTTTAGTTTGTTTGATTTGAGTTTTTGTAATTGTAAAAAACAGATGAGCAAATATTTGGTCAGGGAGGCCCTTTTGTATGAGTGAGAGACATGCTTACAGGTTTTTGAAGGGGAAAAAATGGGCTAAGTGGAAATGTTAATAATGGCATATTTTAATTATGTCTTTTGTCAAGTTAGTATGCATCAAACATTAAGGCATAACTACGCTTCCTCTTTTGCCCTCAGTTATACAGTTTATAATTGTCTTTGGGTTGTGCATAAAGGAACTTGTAGGATTTCTTCACGGTCATTTATTCACTGTGTTCTGGACTGTGTACTGGCTCAGCTCATACAAGGGTTTTGATGGCATTCTGCTCTCTCATCAGCAATTTTGGAAGACATTTTCATAGGCTTTTGTGTCTGCTTAGCTTTGCTCAAACAAGGCTCTCAAAGTTTGAATATATATTTAAGAAACATGTCCAATTGTGCAGATCAGACAAGGATTCTGGGGACAAAAACTAATTTGGTTAAGAAATTATTTAAAGTGGGAGTAAACTAATTGTGGATAATCTAGCTCGTACCCAAACCCATGATTGCCAGAAAAAGGGAAGAAGACTATTCCAGTACTATTGCATTCCTATAACTGAACTCTTGTGTCCCGTCTGCCCCCACAACAGCAGGGTAGAGGGAGGAAGTGCAGGCTGGGATACCTGCACATAAGTAACGAGGGCCAGGAAGTAACTAAAAATGCAAATGTAATGATAGCCTCCATGGCTATTAAAAGAGCAAGTTTGGGGATGCTATCTTCACTTTACGGGACTTTTGTTATTTAAAAAAACACTTTTTTTTTTTTCCTTCTCTGTTTTTGTTTTATTTTCCAACTTAGCTTAGCCATAT
Organism: Tricholaema leucomelas; assembly: GCA_013400475.1. NCBI lineage: Eukaryota > Metazoa > Chordata > Aves > Piciformes > Lybiidae > Tricholaema lacrymosa > Tricholaema leucomelas. Next base: position 569,546 of record WAAF01012629.1, read on the forward strand.
ATTATGTTTGTGGACATGATGGTATAGGAACAGCAAAGTCCAGATCAGTTTTCTTAGTTGCTAGCTGTCAGATGTTACTGAAAGTCTCAGTCATGTGTCAGAAAAGTAGATCCTGCAGTTGATCCTGTAGTTACACTGTTACTGTCTGAAGGTTACAATCTCCTTGGATTCTCCCAAAAGCACACCACCAACTTTTGGAGTAGTAAATAATAACAACAACTAAAAAAATACTTATTTCTTTAAAGTAGCTGTGTCAGTCATGATTTTCTTCATTTTCTTATCTGTGGGTCCCTTTTTGGAGATGGCCTCTTCTGACATTATAGGGGAGGTCCACCAGCTGTTTGACTGGCAGGAGCAGTCAGCCTGCCCCTTGGTAGTTTCATTCCTGGCTATACTAGGATAGCTTGCACTTCACTGAGCAGCAGACAGGTCAGGACACTTGGCAGAAGAAACTTGAGAGACAAAGGCAGCAGGCTGTGAGGAGCTGAATCACCAGTGTGAAACGTACTTTTTTATGCAACTTTAGAAGCAAAGCTTTTGGCAATGTTTTTGCATTGTTAGCAGACTTGACAAAACAAGAACGATAAAATGTCCAAACTTGGAAAAACTGCCATTAACCATGGCTTGGTTCCTGTTGATCTTAAAAGTACCAAAGAACCTCTACCACACCAAACTGTGATGAAGATATTTAGCATCAGCATCATTGCACAAGGCTTGCCCTTCTGTCGTAGGCGGGTAAGTGTGAAAGTCTTTAAAACCAGAGCTTTGCTCACTTATCTTAGAGTTCGGTGCTTTGTCATGGTGCATTCATTCTTGCAGGAAATACTTAGATCTGTATTATGAGTTCATTCAGGGTGCCATAAAGGAGCCCTTGAGTCATTTATTTCAATAATTTTTGTGCTTTAATTTAGTTAAAATCTGTATATGTTGTCTAAGCTATTATTAATTTCAATGGACGTGATAGCGGCTCTCTTAAAGTTGTAAACCACATAAATAGAAGATGCTATACTAAATAGGTGCATTCACAAATGTCTATTTTGCTTTTATTCAGTCTTCAGGTGGTGTAGATAGTTTGGAGTAAAACTCCTTGCAGTTCTGAATTGTATTGGCACATGTGACTTGTGGAATACTGAAGTAGAAAGTTTAGAGATATTAAACTAATACCTAAACTTTTTTCATAAGAATTCTTAAAATACAGTTTTCATACTTCTGTAACTCTGTAATGGGGATAACATTTTTGCTGTTACAGAAAACAAAAATAGCATGTTACTATGTGAAGGCTGTGATATAGTTTATATATAGACAACCCTAGCCTGACAGACTATCACGGGTCTTATGCCACAGCTTCAGAAACTATATGAATAAAGTGGATCTTACAACACATTATATGAGTAAAAAACCAAACAAATGAAAAAAAAAAACCTCTTCTGAGTTTTGTTCTCTTTTCAATATACAATTTTCAGTTAAAATGTCTGTAAGTCAGCTTATGATTTTGTTACTCAGCTTATGATTTTGTTAGTCAGCTTGCATGCTGCCAAGCTCATATTCGTGAAAGTAAAATTAATGTTTCATCTTCATGAGTGTTTTAGACATTTTTTCAGTAAATTTTTAAATGCATTTGCTTTTCATAATAAATTTTCCCAACACTAATTTGAGTTTTTTATGGCTAGTGAATAAATACTATTTCCAGTTACTGATGCGAGTTTTAAAATCTAGCTCAGCTTTTGTAAATGTGCTGGCTGTCCTTGAATGATAAAACATTCCTTTATAGTAAGCTTAGTTAAACCACAGACAAAATTTAAATTTCATAAGGTCACCCTTGAAATCTTAGTTTCTTTTTTTGCTATGTTGCCTTGAATGTCTGAGAATATTTCTTATATGTACAAAGTACGTGGCATGTGTCAAATTTACCAACAACATAACTTGCAGCAATGAAAAATTAGAACATACGTATTAAAAGTTACAGGTTTTTTTTGTCTTAGGTAAAATGTGGTATGCCTCTTAGAAGATAAGTTTAGTAGATATACTGCACAAGTCTTTTTGTTGCTATGTGAATACATTGCACCTTTGGAACTTTAATGCTGATGTTTATGTGTGTATTTTCTATAATGAAAAATGTCATCACACATTAACACAAATAGGAAAGAAAAAGTTCTAAAGCAGTGCTCTGATGTCTTTGCTTTGTTCCAAAACGACCACAATCTCTCTTGGTTGGCCTGTCCTTCATTGAATTCCAGCAGTTGGTTTTAGTTCTAGAAGGGCTTAAGAAGCTGTTCAGCATCTACTTTTCTTTTAGTTTTAGGACAAAGGAAATTAAGAATCTCTTACTAGCTAAGCTATGATCTATCTGTTTAAATTTATCTTATGTTCTAAAACTAATAACTATCAGTATGATGGCTGCTAATAGTGGAAAAGGTTAGGGCTCCTTTACTCTTATGCCTTGCATAACTCAAAGCCTTCATGTAACTCACAATGATTACCATATTGGATTCCTTCCATGTTAACACATGTAGGTGGCATATAAAACCTGCGTTTCTGCATATTGAAAAAACAAAATGCACAAAATGAAGAATGACAATTTTGGATATCAACAGATGAGAGAATCAATACTTTAATTGTGTACATTTATTAAAAAGAGCAACCCCCCCTCAATAATTTTCTTCTGAAATTTGAGTTCTGACATCAAATCTTCACCAATAAGCAAGTCTTAGATTCAGCTTTTTGATCCTGCTTTTCATTTAATAAGTAATGTCAAGTATTTAGCATTTAGTGCTCAGACCTTAACTTCATACGCTTTAGAACATGAGTTACAGTTTGCTTCTACATAGAGTCGGTAGTATGTCAATATCAACCTTTTTTGTCAAGTTGATGACTTGGCCAATCAAACACTGGCCTGACTTAAAGATTATCAACCTTCTCCTTATTTGAACTCTTTTCCCCCCCTCCTTAATTGTACATTAAACCAAGCAAAACATTTTAAAAATGTGTGCTGTGATCCATCGGAGTAAAAATACTTCCCTCGTGAGAGCTGACAGTTACAGCTTCTGCATCTTCCACAGTAGTTATACTGGTCTTCTATCAAGAAGTGCACTGGAAATGGTCAAAGGACTTGAAAGATTTTCCCTTAAGTATTTTGCCAGTTTGCTCATACACTTTTCTGCAATACTGCTAATCTGAATCTAGTTAAAAATGGTATTGTTTAGCTTTTTTTGTGCAGCACTTGAGAGTAACTTCAGTGGTTGGCACTAGAATGACTGTACTTCCACAATGTATTCCTTCAAAGCTGCCACTAAAGTTATTAGTGTAATGATGTCAAACCTAGAACATAGCCATGGTCCACTTTCGCTGTTACTGTGTATTTTGCAGACATTAAAGTAGGTTTTGTGGTGTATTATGAAGAAGCAATTAATATCTTTCAGCTAGTGAATGCTTCAGGTATCAGATATCGTTTAGATCTTCAGTGCTATGTAACTGCAGCTGGTTCATTGAATGTACTTACAAGATGGTCATGCATGTCACGTATCTTCCAAAATCAAGTACTGTATCTTTTTTTGCTGTGTTAAATATTTTTGCTTGACAAAAAGTTGGTCTCTTAACTATGTGACTTTTCCCTTAGTCTGTGCTTAAACCACTAACAGTAGAAGTGTTATTCCTCCGAAATGTATAATTTTTATTTCAAAAGCTGTACTTGAAAATTAGATTTCTTTCCTCTTCACCATTCATTGTTTTTTTTCCTGAAAATCACAGTACTTGTTGCACCTTGAATATATAGTTGTGTTTTTTTAAGAAGTGCTGGACAGTCTGCGAAAGTGACTTGTTGGCTTACTGTTCTTTCATTTCAAGGGATTTAAGGTAGCACCGAATAAAGCAGGGGTTTCAGTGTGCATCCTGTGGTATTCTGAGCTGTAACAGTCAAAGTAATAAATGTATCTGTTTTCAGGATCCATACTCCCAGACACCTCAAAGATTCTGTTATACTGTGCCATTTTTGTGAGAATACTTTTGCTCTGTGGTTTACCCTTAAAACGTATCCTGCCAAATCATTGACATAGTTCATCAACGAGATGCTTCCCTCTAGCATGTACTTGTGTGCATTTAAGCATATCAATGTACACTAGCCTGTGTTTTTCATGTGTAAGCGTATCCATTGCATGGATAGTATCAGTATCAGCATTGCATGTGGTATCAGTCCATTTGCTACTATAGTAGAGCCAGTTCCTATTTGTTCTTATGGTCGACTGGTAAGCTAATAATTTCTTTGAAATACTTGTGTCTTACGCATAATCAGCTTCACTTACTTGGAATTGTTTCTTTATCCCCTCACTTCTGCCTTGAAACAACAAAACATTGTTTCATTGTCAGTCAAACTCTGTAAATGCTTGCACTAGCAGTCTGAGTAGTCTGTCTGTTCGATTTTTAAAGGGGAATGTAGTCCTGAATTTTTCCGCAGTGGATTGTGCTTCTTGCTTGAGTACTTCATATTATTCCTTGGATGGCAGTAAGAAGTTAATGGAAGAAATTTTTTTTGCTTTCTCTGAAATGGTATATCTTCCCATGTTACACTTCCTTGTTTTTCAGTAAGCTTTGGATCAAGTAATATGAAAAAAAATTGAAATAGCATGAAAAAAAATCCAAAGTCTTTTTTCTGTTTGAATTTCTTACCATTTGATAAGAAGAGAATGGCAGGAGATTGTAAAGGGGGAAAAAATTGAAAATGTGTGTGCACCTGTGTATATGTGTGTGTATAGTTTTTAATTTAAAACTTATGAGAATCTTAGAAGTCTTTCACTGGAGAAATCACAGTAATTCCATAGGCCTGTGTCTTCCACAAGAGACCTTTTAGTTCTGGGCTTTACGACAGGGACCTTGCATTATGGCCAGTGGTGGTAAGGAGCCTCTTCAAAGAGCTGTCAGAAACAACTTTTGAAGCTGGTTTAGCCTTTATGTCAGATTCACTTACTTGTGTTCAGATTTGTCACCTGAGTGGAAATACAGATCATGACTGATCAGTTGCTGTCTACATGAAAAGAGGTTTCTTCTTGTCCTCTGTCCCAGTTGCTTGTAAAGGAGTTCATCCATTGCTCTGAATATACAAACATTCCTAATAATAAAGCTGGCCTTAAAGAAGTTTTACTTTTCATTGTTAAACTTATAGTTCAAAGTGTTTATTTTGTTGCTTTGATAGTTTTTGGCATTTCAGTTTTGGAAGATCTTTGGAATGAAACAGACGTACTTCAGAGGTTCAGCAGAAGGAAGTTAACTGAAAAGGCAGATGGTTTTGAGTGGAAAGAAAAGTATATTGGAAACTTAGAGAAATGAGCAAGACTATGTCTTGCATAGCACTCTGCCTGCAGGGGTAGCTCCTTTTAGAAGATTGTTTATCTTGAGTAATGAACCATTTCCTCCCTTTTTTAAAGAATATGTAGTATCTCCTCTTTGAATCTGCTTTTTGTATGCCTTTCATCTCCTCTCATAGGAGGGATTAAACTTCGTCCTGTGTGTGAGGTGATAGCCTTGAAAAAAAGGCAGTGTGATACTTACTTGGTCAAAGTGAAGCAGAGGCAGTCTAATCTTGATCTTCACCCTTCTTTTTTTCCTCCTTTCTGCAGTTACATCTTCCATTTTGCTTACATACCTGGTGAGACTGTACTGTATTTGATAGGGAATACAGTAGAAATTTGCCATAGCAAAATACTTTTTTTTCAGAAAACATCCCTCCCACCTGCACCCCTCAGACAACCTCAGATGCCCTCCTTGTAGCATGTTGCAGAAGCTCTGGGTTTAGGATAGCCTTTTGTAGGAAGGAGTGCTTAGTTTGCTGTTCAAACAGTTGTTCCTTGTGTCCCCTGGAAAAAAGAGAATTGCCAGCTGAATTATGCCTATCTGGCCTAGCCTGCTGTACTGAGTCAAAAGTATTTGGGCAGCCTCTGACTGCTTGCTTGGGGTTTGGAGGCAGGGGTGAGTTGACGGGGTTTTGTGTGTTGTCTTTTTTACTTCTTCAGACCTCCACTGTAACACGAAAGACCACTTTTTCAGAATATTCAGTGTTCTTCTGCCACCCTACTGACTCTTCCAGAAACACTTCTATATTTAAAGTGTTCTACCTTTTTTTGGACAAGATAAAAGCAACAATTGGAAACTCATTTATATTTAATGCTAGCTAAAATGTTTTTCTTTGTGGTTTTGATGCATTTAAAACTTCCATTTCTTGTGCAGTGAGCAGTGCTGTCTTTTACAGAGTGATGTGCGGGTGCAGATGCTAAAAGCATGTTACAACAATTCTGCAGTCAGTCACTTCCTGTCAGGAGATGTCAGAGGGAAGATTGTTTGGGCAATTTTACTCCTTTGTGCCCAATTGTTTAGATGTCTTTAAAAACTTTATTCATGTAGAACTACTAAAATACAGTGGATTGACTCTGTGAATGCTCTTTACCTGCTTCAAGTCTGTCATCTTTATCATCTCAAGCTGTGGGGTTATAGTATCCAGCAGAAGAAAGAGGGAATGGGAGACAGCAGTGATGCCATAAATCGCCCCAGCTGCCTCTTCGATGATTGATTGTGCCAGAAGAGAACTCATGAAATGTGTAATTAATATTCATTTATTTCTTTGAAACCTGATTTTTCTCATTTTACAGTCCCTTGTATTGCTAAGCAAATACTTTTTGTCCTACAACAAATGAAGTTATTTTAATTGCTTGAACAGATCTTTTAGGTGAGGAAAAAGGATCCTCTGTGAGGAAGAAGTGGTCTGTGTCATGACTATCTCTTAATACAGAATCACAAAAACATCCAGGTTGGAAAAGACCCTCGGGGTCACCAAGTCCAACCTATAACCCCACTCTACAAGATTCACCTTAAACCATATCCCTAAGCACCACATCCAAATGACCCTTAAACACATCCAGGGTCAGTGATTCAACCACCTCCCTGGGCAGCTCATTCCAGTGTCTGACCACTCTCTCTTAAAAATATTTTCCTAATATCTAATCTAAACCTCCCCAGTCTCAGCTTGAGGCCATTCCCCCTTGTTCTATCTCCAACTGCTTGTGAGAAGAAACCAGCAGCAGCCTCTCCACAATGTCCCTTCAGGTAGTTGTAGACAGCAATGAGGTCTCCCCTTTTTCAAACTAAACCTCCACATCTGTCTTGTATTGCACTGCCCAGAACTGAACACAATACTCAAGGTGTGGTCTCACGAAAGCTGAGTGCAAGGGGACAATCACCTCCTTGCTCCTGCTGGCCACAGCATGTTTAACACAAGCCAGGATGCCACTGGCCTTCTTGGCCACCTGGGCACACTGCTGGCTCATATTCAGTTGCCTGTATATTGCAACCCCCCAAATCCCTTTCTGCCAGGCAGCTCTCCAGCCATGCTGCCCCAAGCCTGTAGCCTTGCTTGGGGTTGTTGTGACCCAAGTGCAGGACCTGGCATTTGGCCTTGTTGAAACTCATCCCATTAATGTTGGCCCACTGATCTAGCCTATCCAAGTCCCTCTGAAGAGCCTCTCTATTCTGATTCAGATCAACACTGACACCTAACTTGGTGTCATCTGCAAACTTACTGATGACACTCTCTATGCCTGAATCAGGGTTGTCAATAACACAAGAGGCCAAATTAATTTTAACTGGAAATCTTTGTTTTGGCATTCCCCAGATTGAGTGGAATGACACCCAGACGAGTCAGGCAGGACTATAGCATTGGCATCTTACTCTTGGTTGAGTGCCACTTATTACATCTGATTGTCATTCCTTATGTAGTGAACAGTTACTGTCAGGGATTTATGGTTTTGCCAGTTTTACATAGTTCCACTTCTCAGAACAAGGAGCCCATCTTTTTCCAATTTTCACTGCCCGTCTTGTGTATTTCTTCCACATACAAGTTGCTCTGGTCAGTTTGATCTCATGTGTCCTTTACCTCATTTTTGACTGCTAATTCTGCTTTCTCCCCACACTTTCTCATTGGCATTCACTCTCTGTTAATAGTCTGACACTTATCTTTCTCTCCCTCTGCCCTCTTTCCAGCTCCTGGTGAACTACTTCATCTTGATTTCATGATAAAATTGGTTATAGAATAGAGTTTTGCATAGCACAACAGCAGTGTCTTTCTAAATAATATTCAGGTACTTTATAATGTTTATAATTGTTTGAAAAGGCAAGAAGACAACACTGAACTTGACACAAATTTTCCCTTTCTTTTAGTCAAGGAACTCCATGCTTCTGTTGGTGTTCTGTAAAATTTAGATGATAATCGCAAAGTGTACTGTATTTTACTGTCTTGCAAATAGACCAGTTTATGAAAGAGAAGTGCTGGTAATGTATGTGATAGGAAAATGTTGATCCTGTGCAAGAAGGCCATACAGTAAACCTGTTTTTAATAACTGCACTGCTACTGTTAGTTTTGACAGAGTAGACAAAATGTGGCAGTTTCCATTGTTGTAGATGATGTTCTAATACATTCAAGACCACTACAGGTATGACCCTAAATTGATTGATAAAGGGAGCAGAAGAATGAGTTAGAATTCATAAAATATATTAAAAGATTAAATGTATTCTTTCATGTGCGTTCTTCCATTAAGAATTCTGAGGTTTTTGCAATAATTCCCTAACCCAACTTACTTTACAATTAATATGAAATGAACTCATAACACTTGGTAAATACTAATATATTAAACTTCTGTGAGCTAGGGGAGTGTGGTTTTGGTTTAAAGGGAATATAGTAGGTGGCAGTGCTTTATGTTGTAATTAGTAAAACATGTATCTTTCCCCTGTTTCAGATGGTTCACTATTTCAGGTAGTTTATTAGGCTTGTATATGCTGCATTGCTTTGTATATGCAAGGTAGTGCATAGAATAGCAATAAAAGAAGTAGCTCGTGTGTAGAAAACTCTATTAGGTAAAAGATTTATTTTAAGAATCTGTAATATGTGAATACATGCAAATTGAGACCAAGTATTTTAATATGAGTACCTTCCTGTGGAATTTCTGAAAATGTGTTTCACCCCAGTTTTTGTAGTCAGCCTATATTTCAGCTTATGAAATTAGCTAACATGTAATGAATGTAACCAGTTTCAGCATACTGCTATTGCGAATCATGAGGCATGTTTCCTCATGATTTATGTACACAGACATAGGTTTAAAAAGCATACTTTTATTTACAAATATTATTATTTGGACTATAATAACACTGTCCTAAGTGCTGCATGCAAAATATTCCCTGCACAGATAGCTTACTGCTTGTAAGGATGGAAGACAAAAGACAAAATGGAATAGAAACTTAATGTGTTGCTACCTACTAGAAACAGAAAATTGTTCCTTGGATGTTTGACCCCTATTCTGTAGGTGACGCTGCTCGCTTTTCAAGAATGCTCTCCTAATGGAGTTTTACTTTCTGAAAATTGAAAGAACAGCAGAGGAAGTGCTATAAAGGTATTTTTGGTGATTTTCTACCCTTTTTTTTCCTACATGCCCTGTGTTTAGGCAAACTTTTCCTATACTTAATCAGTTAAGATTTTGTTGTTCTTAAGTCGGTCTGCATGATACAGTACTCTGTAAGTACAAATGGATGTCTCTTCCAAAGTATGTTGCTATTAATAAACACCACAAGATTACTTCTCATGATAGCAGCAGCTGGCAAGAATGTTTGCAATTTTAACATATTTGCAGCACTACTACATTCCATCTTGCATTTTTCCTCTAGTTTGTTGTCGGTGAAATTTCAGACTGAATTTTTACCCTGAATTTCTTTTCAGTCTTCCTTTCTTTTGCCTCTCTGCTTCCAAATTTGGACTATATATCAAGATATAAAACAGGTCCTTTACTGTCTAGTGCCTATTCTGTTCACATAGCTTTCCTAAAGCATCTGTCTTTTCTTCCCTGCCTTTTTACACCCACTGCGTTCCTGTCCTTTTCCTCTCCACTTATGCTGCATGCCATTCTGGGAAGTCCTTGCAGCCCACACACTCCCTTTAATGAAACAGGGTCTTATCTGGGGCTGAATAGTCTAATATTTTCTAATTGAAACAGATAAGCCATCAGGTTGAAGAAATATAGAAGTAGAGCTGCTTATTAATTTTTAACACATACATTTAGGTTTAAGTATGACAAAATATTACATGTCAGTCAATTTCCATTTCTTACCCTTGCTTTATTTTCTCCAAGCAGATTATAAACTCTCATATTCTCTTATGTTGAATAGCATCCAGAAGAGATGCTCGTGCACCTTTCTTTTTTGGGAAGAATGTGTTTGATTTAAATAATAATAATCTTATGTTTCTGTCATGTATTAGACATGCAAGCTTGCCACTGATCTTGCAGTTTCTGTTCAGACTGATTGCAAAAATGTGAGGTTACCTAATGGACACTGCATATGACAAAAAATGAATCATACTAATTAAAGAAAGTGAGGCTACATCATCCCTTTAGCTTACAGCAGGATCTGTGGTGTCTGTGCTGTTTCTGACTGAGATTTATTTAATGGTATAAAAATTGCTTCTGGTAGAAATTGTTAGTTTGCTTATCACGTTTGAAATATTATGTGTTGAGACCACTTTGCACTATAAAAAGTTGACACTAATTACAATTAATGTGAGGGATGAAATTTATTTCCAGATATATTAAGGACATATGTCCATAGCAGTATTTCTTCAGAAGGAAAATATATTAGAATAATAATAACAGCAGTTATTTTGGTGAACGCCTGGTTTGTACCTAATATTAGTAGATTAAAACTGCAAAAGTGGAATCATTCTAATGCTTTTGTTGATGTTCTTGAAGATGCTTCTCCTTTCTCGTAGGAGAAATTCTGTTAGCATTTTTTGGGGAATAATTCCATTTAACTGTCAAACTAATTTGCTGTAAATCTGTTTTGGTTTCTTCTGTGCTTTTGTTTTCTTGTTGCATAGAGCTGGTCATCATAGGGGGAAACTTGAGTGAGTTGTAGCAATTCCCTCCCAGAAGGAGGCAGCTTGAACTGCCTGGTACCAAGCTGTGCGAGTGATCATGGGTTTCCATGAGATCTGTTGGCATAACTATCATTAGCTTTCCAAATGGTCTGCATATTGTGCTGCCTTACTGAGTGAAATTTCTTTGGAGCATCCGATAAATGTAGATCGCTTTCTGGACCTGGCGCCACCTCAAGCTTATTACATCTGTTCAACCTGTCTTCCTTGATTTGTCCTGTGCATTCCCATGAAGGGTTGTATCCAGATGCAGCTGTCTTACAGGCATAGTACTAAGCCCTGTGCCAGTCTTGAGATTTCTGGGAAGGCATCCAAACTTCTGAGAGGGTCAAGAGGAAGTGGCTTCCTGTTCTGAAGTGCTGGCCCATTTTAATTTGAGCACAGAAGTGAATGTTCTAAATGTCAGAAAATGTTGCATATTTGTCTGATTATGGCCATGTTTAGCAGATCTAGCCTTACTTTTCTTGATTTAGAAAGATCTTGTAGCAGAAGTGACCTACTCTCACCGATGTGTGAACAAAGCAAATGTTTGAAGACATTGAACACATCCTCAGGGTATCAATTAATTCCTGAAAACATGGCAGTGAGGATGGACAGGTGCAGGAACCTTTGTGTTTCCCTCCTTCCTTTCTTCTTGACACAGAGGGAAACCCAGAGTCAAAATTCTCACTATTCCGTTCATTCGGAGTGCCTTTCTGACTTAGGAGACCTAACTTAGGGAAAAGAGGCAGCACTGGCAGCTCCTTGCAGTGGACATGTAAACAAGAGGAATTCATAAGTGCTGAAAGTTTTTGGCATATTCTTTGGGCGTCAGTAGACAATTTATGTCCCCTGAGGTTATTCAAGACATAGCTAGGCAGTCATAATAGGTACTGCAAGCCTACTGAAACTCATCTTTCAGGACATATTTATGTTTATTCGCTCTTAGCATTGGCTGTGTTTTGTGTATGTATGTTAATATGAAAAAAAAAGAGGCATGTTATATAATAATTGGCCCTGAGGCCTCGTATTTTCTTGGTGATTTTAAGATTTGCGATTCAAATTTGCATTACTTGAGCATGAACAATGTTAGTAAGCAGAAAACCCTTTTAAATCAAGCTATCTTCTGTATAAAGAGATAACAGTAATCTTCATGTGAATACAAATAGGTGTTTTTTTTTACACAGTTTGAGTGTATGCATAATGTACAGTATTTGTATATTTATGTACTTAGAAGAGTGTAAATAGAATCCTTTTTGTAAAGGTACTTGTACAGACAAATCAGACCTCAGTTAGGGTGAAACATAAGACAGAATTATTGAAAACCAAAGTAGTATTCTAAGTAGTAGTTTAAAATGTCATTTAATCTATTTTCCTCTGTTTTCCTAATTTTAATTTTGTATTGCATGTATCTTAGAGTTATTCATCTTTTTTGCTTACCTGTCAGAACCATGAAGTCAGGACATCTATTTGTGCATTTTCATGCAAGAAAGTCTGGCACACACTTTGTTCTTGGTCCATTTTTTGTATACTCCTGTAATGTAACAGAAATTTCAAGCTGTGATCTCTATTTTACTAAGAGTTTTAACATCATTACAGAGTTTTAAGAAAAAGTTCATCTTTTGATGATGTGGGAAAATAGTATTCTGTGAAGCCTTGGAGCTTAACTGTTGAAAACTTGGAGTATTGTAGGCTTTTTTGGCTTTTGAGGAGACAAATTTGGGGAAGACAAGAAATGAGGTGGTTGAGAAAGGGAATTGAAGGCAAACATTGGAACTTTGAAGAGACTATTCCTTTTATAGATGTTTCCAATTCAATTTTCTAGAAGAAATACTGAAATGAAGTGTGGAAAATAATTACTGCTACAAAGCAGCACAGGATGAAAGCAGATGAATAAATGGTTTGTTTGTTCCCCAAATGTAGCCCCCTGGGTATTGTAGGTACCTTGAGTATTGTCTAACTACTTTATTCCCATCTTTCAATCGGCTCAGCATTATCAATAAGCTTTTTAAGTTTCCTCTTTAAGAACAAAAGATCAATATGCATTCCAATGAAAGTACATAACAATATACATTGTGTTTGAAAAATCAGAGTGCCAGATATTGGATGTGGCATTCCAAAGCTTGTAATGACATGGATCACAAAGCTGTTGCCCTATTAACAACCTAATATATGCAACCATCTTTGTATTGCTGAAAGAATGTCAGTTGCTACGTACAAATATGCTACAAACCTTTCTGAACTTCTGAATTCCTATGACAGTGCTTTTGAACTTTGTGATTGATTTTAAAGATACAATATGTAATTTTCTTTCCATAGCATGCAATATTAAAGCTAGTAGGTAATTGTTTTCTTTTTTCTACCAGTCAGAACTGGGGAGTTGTTGCGTCTCATTATCTAATACTACTTAATAACAACTCTCAGAATACCTACACAGATACAGATGCTGTTCCTTCAAGGAGAGTTTAAAGGTTTCCCTCTAGCTTCTTGCCACTAAGTGGTGGCAGTGCTGCTTTGTAAGACCCTGACCTTTGATTACATTACATGTATCTATGACAGATGTGTCAAAAGTTGTATCTAACAAAAGGTTTTATCTGGCCTGTTTCAGGTGTGCCTTCATTAAGGGTTTTCAAAAATATACAAAGTATCAAATTACTACTAATATCCAGGAGACAAACATTATGATCTTCCATTTTAATTTTTCTTGCCTTTTATATTATCTTATAGTCTAGCTTTGAAGTAATCATAATTGGTTTTGGTATAAACAAGACCTCAGACCTCAATAAGAAAAATATTGAATAGGAAAGACTTCACGTATTGTCTTTTCACGTATTATAAATAAGGAAACATTCTTCCAATTCTTTTGCACTTCATGTCTTAAAAATAATAACAAAATAGAAATTCTCTCATCTTACCTTCAGTACACGGTTTCTATTCTGTACACGCAAGAGCAGAAACAAGAACCAAGATGTAGTTGTAAGCAGTAGCTTTATGAAAAACCTTGGAACGAAGGTGATTTTGCTTGATGTCCTTCATTTTCTTATTTCTTTCACCTCATGGATGGCTGCTGTTGTAGCCTCAAAATTTGCTAACAGCTAAATAGCTGCTGCTAATAACCTCTGTTTTCCCTTGAATGACTTGGAGGAACAGAAGGGGGTGTGTGTGTGTGTGTGTTTGCAGGTTTTTTTGCGTATGTGTGTGTGTTAAACCAGTATTTGTATGGAATGCTGGCCAGAGGTATGTTTGTAACAAGTTAGAAAAAGGAGGTCTCTGAGAAGGTGTTTCAAGAACTTGACATGTGATTTTCTGACTAGTCCCTGTTCTAGAAGGCATCTAGTACAAAGGCAGATCAGACAATGCCATACTGTCCTAATTCTGTGTGTGTAATTGCCACTGAGAGGTGAAACTTCTTGAAGATCCTGTGATGATTTAATCTTTTTCTCTTCTGTTGAGCGTCTGTACTATTATTGCTGTCTACAACTACCTGAGGGGTGGTTGTAGCCAGGAGGAGGTTGCTTTCTTCTCTCAGGCAGCAGCACCAGAACAAGAGGACACAGCCTGAAGCTGTGCCAGGGGAAATTTAGGCTTGAGGCGAGGAGAAAGTTCTTCACTGAGAGTCATTGGCTACTGGAATGGGCTGCCCAGGGAGGTGGTGGAGTCGCCATCCCTGGAGCTGTTCAAGGCAGGATTGGACGTGGCATTTGGTGCCATGGTCTAGCCTTGAGCTCTGTGGTACGGGTTGGACTTGATGATCTATGAGGTCTCTTCCAACCTTGGTGATAATGTGATGCTGTGATACTATTGAGGCTTTAGGAAAGCATTTGGCTTTGTGGATCTAAAATTCACTTGTTCGAGTTTGCTTATTAATAAATACTCTTAAACACAAATCTTTCTCAGATTTTGCTGTCCTTGGTAATTTATGCATGTATTTATTTACAAAGTTTAATACAAAAATCCTTAAATCTGTTTCTTGCCTGATTGGTAAGAAAAAATTGGAAGCGTTTGGGAGCACTGACAGATTTCATCTGCAGATGCAACTTGAGCTGTACTTGGTGCGATATTAATGCAGTGATTTAGTGTCTTTACAATGGTTGCTTGGAGGGAAATGGCATTTTCTGCTTCTCTAGTGGATGCTTCAAATTCAAAAGACTCTTGAACAGTATTATAGTTATCACAGAGCAGGGAAAGCCAGGCAGTACTACACTAGTCCCAGGCCTGTGTCTTAGATACATAGCATTGTTTCATTGGTTACAAATGATATGAGATATGCAGAAAGTGAGACTGACAAAAGACAACATAAAAATGAGTCATTTTAGAGCTACACTGCTAAAAATGTGTCTGTCTCTGTGTGTGCATGCCAGCAAAACAAAATTTTTGTAAACTTTATTGTTTTAAAAAGTGCCACTCCACTGTACATTGTACAGTGGAGTCTTTAGAACAAGAATATGTTCTTGAAAAAAAAAAATGATCGTGGCTTGTTTGAGAATCTCTTAATTTTGTGAAAGGAAGTCCTGACACCAAGTGTTGGACAGCTAAGCTATGCTTTTTAAAACCTTTTATGTGTTGCTTGCAGAACCAAAGCTGGATTGGTCGCAGTTACAGATCTGTGACCTCTAGGTGCCACCACTATGATAGAAATACGACCTCTTGTTCTTAATCAAAATCCTTGCAATTAACCTGGTACTGAAATTTTAAGTAGCAACACATTTCATAGAGGAGAAACCTCCAAAGAGGTTGAGCTGGTTCTCTCGAGTGCCAGCCTCACTTTAAAGCTCAGAATGTGTGTTTTAAGGGAAAGATTCCATGTAGTACAGTAATTGACACTTGTGTTTAAAAGAAAACAACAAACATATGACTAGGCAGATGAGAAAATTAAATATATAATGGTCCAGGTAGTGTCACTGAAATAACTGTAACTATTTTTCAAGATGTATTATTAAGCAGCTATCTTGTCCTTTAAGTCCCTTGGTTTCTACTTACTGGCTGTGTAGTCAGAAGAAACAGCTTGGATTTTGTTTTCTTATTGTGAGTGGCGAATCCTTTGGATCTGATGTTTATGGTTATGGAAATGAAGATTTCTGCTATACCTAGCATGCCATTACTTCAGATTATATTTCTTGGTAACATTTTTTTTTGGTGAGAAGGTGCCTTATCCTGACACAAGTGAAGTACCTGTCTAAGAACTACTAAGCTGAATTCATTCATACATATGATGTATATGTAAACACACAAAGCTACAATACTAATGATACTGTAAAATCAGATGGTGGGAGGTGGGATGCAGTTAAGCTCAAAAAAAAGAGAGATCACCTTTAAGTGTTTTGGTTTTTTTTACCATTATTGTGAAGAATGCAAGTTGTGCTGGAGGTTGCACAGTGCATGCATTTCCAAAACACATAATTCAGGTAACCATTGCGTACTCTTTTTCATGATTGTTGATGATTTAATTATTCCTATTCTTCCTTAAGGTTGTATTTTTATGCATGTGACTTGGATAGTCTTAGGAGTTTAGTTTATGATGAAAATTAAAATATGAACAGAGTTTGCTAAGGTAGACTTACTTTCTTAGATTGACCCAGAGACATGTGTGATGTGCTTTTGAACATCAATATGACTTTACTGTCCCATGGATTTAATGAAGAACACAGAAAGAACAACTCTGGTGTACTGTTTAAAATTACCATATAGATTTATATAGAGAACTATAGAGAAGTAGTTAGGGCTTGTAGGAAAGCAACAAGGAAGGCCAAAGCCCTCTTGGAACTGAAGCTGGCAAAGGAAATAAATCAGAACAAGAAGGGCTTCTTCAAATACATTAGTAGGAAAAGGAAGAATAGGGAAGGTGTGGGGGCACTACTGAACAAGGAGGCAGTCTTGATAACTGAGGATGCAGAGAAGGCGAAGTTGCTGAATGCCTTCTTTGCTTCAGTCTTTACACCTAAGGCTGAACTCCCCTATGTACTCCAGACCTTGGGTGAAGGAGAGGAAGCCTGGAGGAGGGAATGCTCCCCACTGGTCAGTGCAGACTGGGTTAGGGATCAATTGCACAAATTAAACATTCACAAGCCCATGGGCCCTGATGAGATGCAACCAAGGGTGCCGAGAGAACTGCCTGATGTTGTCACTCTGCCACTCTCTGTCATCTTTGCCAAATCATGTCAGACAGGAGAGGTGCCTGAGGACTGGAGGAGAGCCATTGTCACTCCAGTCTTCAAAAAGGGCAAGAAAGAGGTTCCAGGAAACTATAGACCAGTCAGCCTCACCTCCATCCCTGGAAAAATGATGGAGTGGCTCCTGCTGGAGGGCATCTCAAGGCACTAACACATGAAATATTGATGTCAGAAAATTTTTTCAGTTGCAAATTTTGCTCTTCTAGTTTAGAAAATTGTATTTACTTCTATGGAATATTATGGTTTGTTTTGTGGTTTCATACTGTAGCCCATTTCAGGTTTGTAGTGAAGAATATAATTTTGGATTGCGATGACATTCAGTAAAGTCCATGTCATCTTGTGCCTCTTAAGCCAAGTTAGGAAGGGCTAAGAAGGAGCTGCAAGTTCCTTTCTGGCTTGAGATGGAATTGATAATGCTGGCTAAGATTACTGTAGTAATTTTTTCTACAAAGACCACTTTCTTAAAGGAGAAGAAAACAGAATTTCTCCCTTTCTAATACTGAAACTAGAGCTGATAAGAACAAGAAGGGTTTTTTTCCTGCTGTTTATTGTTCTGTTTTATGGATTTTTTGTAAAAAAGTTGCCTGTGAATTTCTGGAAATGAAGTATGTTGGATAGTTTATCCAAACAAATGGTATTAACACGTTTTTTTCTTCCTCATCCTGCTATTAATATGAAGGAGTAATATACTTTATTTTAAAATAGCAACATACCCCAGTAGGTCTGGATAGAAACATTATGTACAGCCCTACACACAACCAGATATTATTAATTTCAATAAAACCTAGGAAATTTGTTTATTAATGAAATAAATATACTGTACTTCATTCTTCTTAGGTTTTTTGGTTAGTGGTTAAAAGAGCAAGCAAACCACAGCTATTGAAATAGAAAATTGCTTATTTTATCTTGCCACATGTCTGTAGACCATACAGAGAAATAATATCTTCTGTTATTCCTTTATTTTTTATTCAGAATCTTTTGTGCTTTGTGTTTAAAAACAGCATGAAGATTGGACTAGTGCACCTCAGTTACTCAAGATTAGTATTCAATTTGAATATTTATGCTGTGTTGAAAATGTAGAAAATACAGACTTCTACTAGAAAATGAATTATAATGAATTTCTTCCTATTGTGTTTGATTCGAGTTCTTACTTTTGAAAGGCTAAGAGATTAAACCAGAATGTTATCTGAAACGAATATCATTAGTGAAGAAAGGTGTGTGTTGCGGGGAGCAGGATAAGAGTTTATATATTAGAAGATTGAATTCTTTATTAATAAATTTCACTTTTTCTATGGTAAAGTTTTTCAAGTTGTGCGGATATGCCGTGTACTTGAGAAATACTGTGTGATTATAGCTATTAGGTGTCTACTTTCAAGCCAAATGAAAATGCAGCAGCCTCATTTTCTGGGCAGTTTTCTAGTTCCATTTTCCTAGAAATGATCCATGTTCATATCTTGGCCACCAGGTATAAATACATAGGGGTTTATTATTTTTTGTCTTTAAATGCTTCTCAAAATATAGTCTCTAGGGCAAGGTTAAGACAGCAGTGCAGTGACAAATTAAGGAACTATTTGATTGCTCTTTATAAAACATTATACCTGACTTGAATGAAGTCTTGCTTAACACTTTTATATATACAGTGGATTTGTCTGCTGGTGCATGTACTGGTGAATGTGACTCCTGGAGATAGGGAACACTTTCAGTCTAGGTTATGACTGACATTCTGCTTACTGCTACCTGAAACAAAAACTCTTACAGTGTTTGGAACAGATTTAACATTAAATTGCCAACAAAATATAAATTGAATCTTTAATGAAAAAAAAAATAGGCTACTTGGGGAAAAACTAATATTTAACAAGTAGACAGAGTTTCTGTGAAGTATGAAGTAGCTTAGATACCCATTAAAAAATCCTTATGCCATGAAGAGTTGATTCTGATGGAAGCTTTGTTGTTCTGTTCTTGACTTAAAACTTTGTCATGTCTCAATATATCCATTTTAGCATGGTAAGTTCCTTTCCAGGAAATGTTAAATTTAACTGAATTAATTTTGTTCTTGTAATCCACCATGAAATCAAGGTGGAAAATTGATACTTTTTTGAAGAGAAAGAATGAACTATGAATAGGGGGGGAAAAAGGCTTTCCCACTATAGTAAAAGTTTAATTACATTCTGATTTGCTTCCATTGTCTATATGCTTTATTGGGGAAGAAGTGGCTGTTAAATAGCAAGATTTAGGAAGATGACAATTTAACATAGTTACTGTGTTTATTGTCCATTAATTCTTTCATATCGTGCAGCTTTTGGTGTTGTTTCTCCAGTGGACATGAAGGGGCAGTGTGGTGTTGCCTATAAATCTTCCTGTTTTTAAATCTTTTCAATCTGTTCTAGAAGATCATGGTTTGAAATACAGTTTTTATCTGTTGTGTGTGCGCATTACTTGTAAAGGAAGCATGTTAATCCTTTTAAGTTAAAGAAATATCTTAGAAATGTCAATACAGTTAAGATTATTCTTGTTGAAAATGAGTCACTCTTTTCTCTTTGTCTGTTTATACTCAAGAATATAGATAATACTCAGTATTTTTTCAAGACTGTTAATGTTTACAGATTTCCATGTGCTAGAAGCACGTGAGGAGTATGAGCAAGTGCTTTCAGAGTACAACCATGCCTGATACACAGAGTGTCACAACTTTGATTCCTTTTTGATCCTTTCTCTGCTTGTTTTTCAACTTCGGATATTAAAACACATTTGAATTAAGTTTTTCTTCTTAATGACAGCTGATATCTATGCGTTAATGGAGGGGCTCCAGACCTGAGCTACTGGAGATATGGGATATATTCTGCTCAAGTAGAATAAGTTGGTATCCAAAGCAGACACTCTGTCTCTCAAAACCACCAAACAAAAACGGAAGGGTTGTAATCTTGGGATGTATGATCTGAAACAATGATTATACATACAAGTCTTAAATATTAGGAAGAAAAATACATACAGTGAGGCTGCTGAAATACTGGAATAGGTTGCCTCGGGTTGCCCCATCCCTGAAAGTGTTCAAGGCCCAGGCTGGATAGGACCTAGAACAGCCTGATGTATTAGAGGCATCCCTGCACACAGTGTGGGGGTGGAATAGATAACCCTAAAAGGTCCTGTCTAACCCAAACAGTGATTCTGTACTTATTTCTGCTGTCACTCTTTTATCAAGAGCAACAGCATTCACTTCAGTCAGGTTTTTTGTGACAGTGTTGTGGTTAGTGTAGGTGGTATTCTGTCCAAATGATGTAACAATCAAGATTTTGACGTTAAACTTTAGGAAGTGAGTTTGGCTCTGCCAAGATGAGTGGCAACCTTGTTCTTGTATACCATGTCACACTTCTGAAATTTTTATATTGTGGGGTTTTTTGGGTTTGTATTTTTTTGGGTTAGTTTTTTTTTGTGTAATGCAGAGAGCTTTGGTTTTGTTTTTGTCAATGTTCAATTTTGTTTCTAAGAATTGTAGAGTATTTTGTATGGAACATGGAAAAAATCTTGCACCTTTTAAGTTTAAAGTCTTCCTAAATAAGTGAAGCTTTCTTTCATTGTTGACTCTTAGCACCCTGGTCTGTATATCAAGTCTATATTGGGTCTGAAAAGTAAATAAAGATATTGAGAAACTCAGGTTGCTTTGAGGATAACATGCAGGGCAAGCCTGAATTAGTAGTGTAGGAAATACCATCTAGTTAGAGCAATTCTTTTCCTTCCTTCTGGAGTGATCATGAGCTGAAGAAATAGGCATATCTAGAAAGAACCAGAGTCATTTTGGTGAATGATTTTTACATGGATTAAGTATTGTATCTTCTCTTGTCCTAAAATGCTTTCATTTACTTAGTGTTTTTTATGCAAACAGTTTTCATCTCAATGCATATTAAATAATTCAGACAACAGAGGGGGGAAAAAAATAAGAACCAAGAATGATGATTTTGATAATTTAAAATAGAAAATTATAGGAATCATTTTAGTGTCTAAAGTATATAGACTGAATATTAATACTTCAGCCCAAAAGTGGTTTATGAGTGATCATTAGTTAATAATTTGTACATCTCTGTATGCTCAAAATACCTGTTTTCTGTTTTGACAAACTCCTTATTAATTCATTTAGACGCTTAAAATATGAGCAATATTTTTAAATATGTGTTAGAAATCTCCAGGAAAGATCAAAGTACATGTTCTTCAACTTAAATTCAATAGATTTGATCTCTGTTAAAATTTAAAATTAGGTGGAGACTTCCAGTGAACTTTACTAGTGATTTTTTTTTTCTATTTATTACAGGGTTATGATAGACACGAGCAATAAAAATATCATTTAAGAATGCCATTACATAGCTGCTTGACAAGGTTTCTTAAACCCTGAGAAAATTGCTTTNTGTCACACTTCTGAAATTTTTATATTGTGGGGTTTTTTGGGTTTGTATTTTTTTGGGTTAGTTTTTTTTGTGTAATGCAGAGAGCTTTGGTTTTGTTTTTGTCAATGTTCAATTTTGTTTCTAAGAATTGTAGAGTATTTTGTATGGAACATGGAAAAAATCTTGCACCTTTTAAGTTTAAAGTCTTCCTAAATAAGTGAAGCTTTCTTTCATTGTTGACTCTTAGCACCCTGGTCTGTATATCAAGTCTATATTGGGTCTGAAAAGTAAATAAAGATATTGAGAAACTCAGGTTGCTTTGAGGATAACATGCAGGGCAAGCCTGAATTAGTAGTGTAGGAAATACCATCTAGTTAGAGCAATTCTTTTCCTTCCTTCTGGAGTGATCATGAGCTGAAGAAATAGGCATATCTAGAAAGAACCAGAGTCATTTTGGTGAATGATTTTTACATGGATTAAGTATTGTATCTTCTCTTGTCCTAAAATGCTTTCATTTACTTAGTGTTTTTTATGCAAACAGTTTTCATCTCAATGCATATTAAATAATTCAGACAACAGAGGGGGGAAAAAAATAACCAAGAATGATGGTTTTGATAATTTAAAATAGAAAATGATAGGAATCATTTTAGTGTCTAAAGTATATAGACTGAATATTAATACTTCAGCCCAAAAGTGGTTTATGAGTGATCATTAGTTAATAATTTGCACATCTCTGTATGCTCAAAATACCTGTTTTCTGTTTTGACAAACTCCTTATTAATTCATTTAGACGCTTAAAATATGAGCAATATTTTTAAATATGTGTTAGAAATCTCCAGGAAAGATCAAAGTACATGTTCTTCAACTTAAATTCAATAGATTTGATCTCTGTTAAAATTTAAAATTAGGTGGAGACTTCCAGTGAACTTTACTAGTGATTTTTTTTTTCTATTTATTACAGGGTTATGATAGACACGAGCAATAAAAATATCATTTAAGAATGCCATTACATAGCTGCTTGACAAGGTTTCTTAAACCCTGAGAAAATTGCTTTTTTCTTTCTTTGTTTATTTTGTGATCACCAGTGAAAAGAAGTCAGTATCACAGCCAGCTTTGTATGTGTGTTCTGTTTAATTCTTGAAGTGCAGTGTATGGAGATTAAAAGATTGTGTGCTTACTTAGGAGCTGTGTTATGGTGACCTTAGAGGTAAATGTGTTTTTTTCTTCCTTAGATGGAGGGGTTTCACTCTTCACTACTTTTAGAAGCAGCATAGTGATTTTATTGCAGTATGTCTTCCTAGATGAATTTTTGAAAAATATCTTACTAGCCATACTTGTCACAAAAGATGAATGTTAGGATACTGAGGGACTGAAGCAGTAAGGCTTTTATATTAGGAATTAAAAACCCCAAAGCCCTAAGTATCAAACTTGTGACAGAGGACTCATTTGGGCAACATCAGTACACCATCTTTCTCAAAGTTTTTCTTAGACAGCATTAGACTCCAATTCTTCAATAGCAATAGCAACACTCTAGATGCCGTTGGGAAATTGCAAACAAGAAAAAAGTCATGTATTTTCATGTCAGATTTTACCTATCTAAACTGCAAGCATCTTTCGCAGATGCATGCGATTTCAAGTGCAGAAGTGCCATGTGCAGTTTTTAGACTTTAGAGAGACAGTGTATATCTAATTAGCTACTTGCATAAACAAATGCTCAACTGCATGGCTTGTATGCACATCAGCTGACTGCAGTTATGCACAAATTTTCTTGAAAGCAAATGTCATTTGCGCTCATTGTGTGAGAAGATTGTAAGTGTCTGGAGGGTAGCGTAGATGTCAGCACTTAAAAAAAAGTGGCTTTATGAAAATGGGTAGGCTGAGAGGGCTATTATGCAAAACATTAGTAGATAATACGATGTTTGTTCACACATACTGGAAGTACCAGAAACTGAAGCAGGAGAGCATGTTCCTGTTCTTAAGGACTACCCCCCTCCCCGGTCCCCAGCTCTGTGAAGAGATTTGTAATGAATGGAAAACTTTCATTAACAAGTTGCCTCCTTTATAAATGACATGAACTTGCAAATGATCAGAATAGCATTTGGCATATCGTTTGTATACAAGGAATAGGCCTTAGAAAATTTGATGAATTGGTTCATGCAGTTCAACAGAAGTACTTTAGAATTTGGGCTTTTCTTTGGTAGCTTGTGCCCCTTTGGTCTCTTAATTTTCTTACTATCTGTGCAGACCCTTTGCATTTTTTTCCAAACCTCCCCCAACCCTTGTTCAATAGCTAATCTGCTAAATTCATGCAACAATTCCTTCACTGAGTGGAAGCGTTGTTCTGCCTGCTTCATACTAGCTTTGTTACTGTGCAGTATTTTTCAGCTGTTTGTGCTCATTACCATACAGCTGGTATTTAGAGGAGAGAGGGAGGCAGGCAGAAGCTTGACTGTCTGCAAGTATAAGAAGCTCTTTTGCAAATGGGGTGCTGGCAGATGGGACATGTGTTTAAACGGGTTTTGCTGATAACAGACTGCATTAAAAATCATTCTGAGAAAGTCTAAGGTCAGCCCCATGAATTCAGAACTTGAGAGGTATTCAGCTTTTGGAAGACCTTTATAGAATATTAATTAACCCTGATCCACAAAAGTGACAAATGGATTGTTTGCAGAAATGTTAGATACTATTCTGCTGCCCCCACTTTATGGCTCATTTCCTTTAGTATCTTCTGACTTGGTTTGTGAGGTTTTTAAGAAAAAGCATAGGATTGTATACCATGTTCATAATCCAGGCTGTTGCCAAAACAAATGAGTGAACAATCAGTAAAACTCCAGATCTCATGAAAGGAAAAATGATTCTCCTTTTGATGTTGCAACTGAATTTCACATTATGTACAATTATATAAATCTTTGCCGGAAGCCAATCTTTACATACACAGGGAAATTGATTCCCTTTCTGGCAATGTGCATAGAACTGCACTGGCTGAAATTAAGAGGTAAACAGTAAAAGTTTGGAGTTTCTATGTCTTCTACTGGATCTGGTACTGTAGCTGGGAAAGAGTGGAATAAGGTTTTAGGAGCAGGTTATGCTGCTCTTCTAGGCCTGAAAGGGAAGCAGAGAATTTTGATGCTCAGTGCAAGCTAAGAACAGGTGTTTTGCATTTAAACACGTGATTAGTTTCTGTCTGAAATACAAGGTAGTTACTATGTGCTAGCCTTATCTCTGCATGGGTCTTAGTGCATGGCCCTTGTATCAGGATCATCAAATTCCTGTATTCCTCTTGGAACTTGATCCATTTTGTGCAGTGCTGGAGCCATTTGCAATACCTGGGGGTAGACTAAGCTGTCACTTTGCACAGATGGAGTGCTCTAACAACTGATGAAGGGTGGAAACATCAGTGAGTTAATATTTGCCAAGAGTATGCATACTGTCTTTGACCCTCTCCATTGTAACCCTTCAGGATAGGATATAGAATGCTTTCCAAAGCACTGAGCATACAATAAAGCAATAGACTCAACAGAAGTATTGATTTCATGGTATGTTATAATCAAGGGCAGGGTGTGTGTGTCCTTTGTTTCACTCCTTTCTTTCCTGTTGGAGACAAAACTTCTTGCTTCTGGGTTACTAACGCTTTTTTTTGTTCTTAGTGCACACCAGAAAGTCTCACATGCATACGTAAAAGCAGACCAAGTGGTCTCAGGACTATACCTGAAATCTTGTCATCTTAATTTCTCACTCCCCTTCTGCTTTCCCTAGCTACATTACTTGAGGTAGTGAAAGATACTGCATTCGCCCATAAACCTTGCTTTACTAGAAGGTGTGTGCAGCAAAATACTGTGGTTCCTGAAGCCAGTACCTGGAAGTCAGAAGAACTCTGATTCCAAACCTGCTGAGAGATGTTTGTTTAATGTAGGCTGGCTTTTTATATTCTGGAGTTGAGATGCTTCTTACCTACTTTACTATTTCTCCAGAGTTTCATTTCAAGGAAAGTTACACACCATGTGGAGATTTTCAAGATTAACACTGCACAGCTGCAAATAGCATTGCTGCTTTGTAGTGTGAGGTACACATGTGGGAAATGCGGTGCAAATGACTTTCCTTTGAAGGAGTTAGACTATTCATGTTTAAAATGATATTGATAACACTGAAGATTAAGGTGGGGCTTTGTGTGTTCTGCATTGCAAGTTAAATGCTGTTCACTGGTTAGCTTTTTAAGCACATTCGCTTTCTGTTTGGCAAGAGCAAAGAGCAGAATTCACTAACTGCAACTCATTAGGAGTTCTTTACCTCATAATACATACTGGGGTGGGGGAAGAGGGGAAGGATAGCCTAAGTAGCACCCTGCTCTGATAGCTGCTGCACCTAGTTATCCTCCATACCACGAGTTTTTAAACTCTGGCACTTTGCTTTTGCCCATCTGTCTTAAAATGCAGATAAAAGTACAAGAGGCTATGAACAACTGCTGTCTTTTGGATCCAGCTTTGCTGGCTGGATACTTTATTTGCACACCTGACATAAAGCCACCCTCATCCTTTCTCCCTCTTTTACAAGTACTACTGTTCTTCCAGAAGTTAGTCGTTCCCTTCGGCTTTGCTGGCAAATGGGTGATATAAGTGCTCTAATTTGCTTTAGGCAAAGTCAGTTAAGTTTAAAAGGCCATCAAAAGTGATTTAAACTACTTGGAAAATCTTTTGCATCAAGGAAAGAGCAGCAGGGTTCTAAGGTCAGTAAACTCTTGCAGAAGGGTGATAGAATACCTTGGGAGTAAAACATCTTTAACTGGCCAAATTGTTCAGAATGAACATCTGTCTGTGGTACATATAATCATTTCTGTCATCATAAATGCCTTCTTATGACTGCTTGTGCTAGTGTTGCTACTTTGATTAAAAATCACATACTTGGGCTTGTAGGCAGACATTTGCTTGCCTAAAACACATGCCAATGGAAACCTTCATCTCTCCTTAGCTGGCTGCTATTGTCCCTTTGGTGGTGGTTATAGCCTCAGTAGAGCCCGCAGAGCTCCCACACTGGCAATGGGGCAATCAGCCAGAAAAGCTTAGCCAATTTAAAAGGGCGATTTGTGCTAACACAGCTAATTTTGCCTAAAGGGGATTTAAAAACTCATCTACGGATTGTTACTTTGGTTCTGCAGTGAGGACAGTAGCATCTCTGTTGGTGCAGATGAACATGGAGGAGGACACGTAACAAGAGATGTGTGATGTCCCGGTGTGACAAATGGGCAGCATAATGAGTAGGAACCCTACTTGGCACTGTGGCTAGCCCTGTGGCTTAAAATGAACGATACGTTAAAGCATCTTGTGATGTGGCTTGATGAGCAGAGATGAACAAAAACTCTACAAGTATGTTTCAGAAGTCCTTTTAGGGAAAGTAAGGGGCAACTGTAAATTACTTTGATTTATTCTTGCATAGCAGAAAGCAGTAGGTACTTGGCAGGCTGTGGATAGGTGTAGCAGGGGATGTTGTTATGTTAAGTCTGAATGTATGAGCACAATGTCATTTCAATATTAATTTGAATTCAGATCATGTGTAAAACTAATTCTGTGGGAATATTTGGCCAGTAAATAATTTAAGCACTTGCTATAAAAGAAGTCAAAGTGTCTAGATAAGTTTTTCACATTAAATACATAATTGTTGTATTTATGGTATAGGTTAGAATCTGCAAGATCTACAATGTCATCTTTATATTTGTGCTACGGAATCTCGAAAATCTGAGACTCAAGAGAAACAAATTAGACCTTTAAAGTTGTCTAAGAACCCACCCCTTGGAAAGCCTTTTGCATGTTTTTTACCATAAATAATTTGGAAAATTTACAGAATTCCTTTGCATTATTATAACTTTTATAGGTGTGTAGTTTGCCTGTTCCATGTTACCTCAAAAATAATACATGTGACTATTACTCTTTGCTTAATATCTAATTAGTGTTCAGGGTTTCGAATTGATAGGTATACAGATTGGAACAGACAGAGAGATCTTGGGCTTTCTATCTTTGCCCGTTACACTATGTGCCGATGAGTATTCTGATGAAGCTTGTGGTAGAATCTTATGTGCTCTTAAGGTAATAGGCGACCTTGCATTAAAGACGAAAAGAAATAGTCTTAACAAGCAGCCAGCAAGCACTGCTGCAGATGAACTCGAAAGATGTTTCATCCAGAACCTCATCCCACTAAAGGTATTTTATACCGAGTTATTTCAGAGAAGTTTGTGATAAAACCTTCAGTGAAAAAACAATAGTGTAGTTACCTGTGGTAACTGAAAGCCATGGAGAAATCAATATAATGAATAATCAACATCTGAAGAACACAACAAAGATGGTTTTCAGTGAAAGGATGTTACTGAAACTTCACAATGTTTAGAGACATTGTGTTCTGTCTTTGTTACGGTAATATCCTGGATGTTCTACTTGATGCTTCATTGCATTTGCAACCGATGAACAAAAGCAAAGTTGTCAATTACTGACAACGGAGAATGTTCTCTTGGAGTTCTTCACTTTTGTGAAAAGATTGTCTGCTTCTGTAGTGAAAGACGGGCTCTTAGCTCAGTTTTCCTGATGGGATTATTTGTACTTTAGAGCACTCTGCTGGTGGACCTTCAGAATGTTGGGTTCTGGAGAAATTGTCCAACCCACTTAAGTTACCCAATTAAAATACACATCAGTCCTGCATCTCTGTAGTCTGATAAGAGCTGTACTTTAAACTCAAGAACTCAGTATTGCTTCAGTTGTTAATAATTTTTGATACTTACTATTCAATTAGGAAACACCTCCAAAAAATGAGGCAAATGGTAATAATTAAGAAGTTGTTGCAGTGTTGGCCTTTCATGTGTATTGTTTAAACAGAAGTGTACCCAGATGTACAGCAGGTGGAAATACCACTAGGCAAGGTATTCCCACAACAGTGTCAAAGTCCTGAAGGAAGGTGTTTAGCAGTCTTATTCACCAGTCTTGCAGTAATACTCTTTGCTGCAATGTACCTGTCTCTAGTTTCACTTTAGTGCCATTCTTTTAATTTTATTTGCTCAGTAACCAAGTAGCTGTCCACAACTTCGGTTAAATGAAATTCTTAGATGCTGTCCTGTAAATATATTCTGTGAAGCTGTGCAGAAGTCACAGGCACTATTAAGTTTGTCTTCCTTTGGGTCTTAATCTCTGGGTTACAAAGAATATTTTGTATAAATTCAGAATGGAATTATACAGCCTGTTCCTATCAAATCTCTTCAAGAGAGGTTTTAGACTCATAGAATGGTTTAGGTTGGAAGTGACGGCGACTGTTCTCCCATTTTGCATATGACTAGTGACTGTTTCAGTCATTACCGTTTCTACATCCTACACTTGTTTTTAGGAGAGAAGGAAATAAAATCCTAATTAACATGAGTTTTGCAGATGTTTGGAGGGAAAGATGAATTGAATTAATGTCAGTAAGCACAGAGTGTATATGCAGTGTCGTAGACTTTAGTCTGAAGGTCTGTATTGAGGGAGAATACCGTGGGAAGCAAGTTGTCATCTGAGAATGTTGATAAAAGAATTTTTAATGGCCTTAATTCAAAATAGGAAGTGCAAAGTCACAGGTACTTTGTCACTTTTGAAGACAATGTGAGAAATACAAAGATATGCCTTGTTTGTGAAATGAACAAATTATTATGACAGATATCAGCTATGAATAATGGAAGGCACTTCTGGTCCATATTAGTTTCTGCATTATATACCAGGAAGAATAAGAATACAGGCTCCAGTGGCTACAATGCTGTGGTTTGCCAAGGTCTTGAAACTATGGGTAATGGATTTATTCTGTTTAGCTGAAAACATCATCTGATGAAGAATTTATAAATAATATCCATCATGGGTTCAGATGTTTCCAAAGCAGGAAGATAATCACCTTCCTCATGGTTACAGATATTTCCTGTTGCAGAGTGTGCTATAAATCAGATGAAAAATGTACATTGGACAGCATAGTTTACCAGGCAGAAATTGAATTCTGCTGTGACATCCGGTCCAGTGGTACCCATACTCTTCAGTAATACACTCAGTGTGTTGCTAGCTGAACTTTTTTCCTTGGGGGAATGGACAGCAGTAAGAGTGTTATTATATGGTCCCTCAGTCTCCATAGTTTTCAGAACTGAAGACAAAACAAACTGTCTCACAAAATTATAGAATCACAGAATTGTTTTGGTTGGAAAAGACCCTGAAGATCCACTCCAACCATCAACCTAGCACCACCATGGCCACTGAACCATGTCCTGCACTTTTTTTAAACACCTTCGGAGGTGGTGACACTACCATCTCCCTGAGTAGCCTGCTACAATGTCTGGCCACTCCTTCAGTAAAGAAATTTTCCTAATGTTTTCCTAACATTCTATCTGAACCTCCTCTGACCCAACTCAAGGCAATTTCCGCTTGTTCTGTCACTTGATACTAGGGAGAATAAACCAACACCAACCTCACTACAACCTCCTTTCAGGTAGTTGTATAGATCAATAGTATCTTTCTTTAGCCTCTTCTTTTCCACACTAAACAACTCCAATTCCCTCAGCTGCTCCTCATTAAGAGTTTTCTTCAGACCTTTCAGCCATTTTTGTAGCCCTTCTCTGGACACATTTCAGCAACACAATGTCCTTCTCATAGTGAGGGGACCAAAACTGAATACAGTAGTGAAGTATAATCCCACCGGTGCTGAGTACCAGGGCAAGATCATTTTCCTACGTCTTCTGGCCAAGCCATTCCTAATACAGGCCAGGATGGTGTTGGCTGTGATCCAGGTGTAACATGTAATTTCTCAGAGCTGGGCTGACAGACAAATGCTGTTGTGTCTGGTAGAGTAATGGTTCACAGGCCAAGTCAGTGACGAACTTACTTGATGCTTCTGCCTTAGCAAGATCTGTTGTTTCAAAGATCTTTGCAGTGCCACTAGATTCAAAATAATGGTAACATTTGCACTGCACATTCTTTTTTACCTACTCTTGGGAAATACCAAAAAGTTCTCAATTTAATTGCAGTAAATCCTTTGAGAAGGGATAGAAGTAGTCAAAGGTCTTCACTTTTGTATTTCTCAACAAAAATCAGGACAAACACTTTCAGAAATCTTCATGTGAATCTTGTTTTCCTTTTTCTCTGTGAGGACAAAAGCAATGATAGTACTGCACTTTCAGTCCTTCCAGCACAGCACTAGTTGATTCTCTGTGGGGGTTGTCATATTTCTTATCCATTAAAGCAGACTCCTTAATAGCTCCTATCACAGTCAGGCAAGCTTTAGAAGTTTAGAGTGTCTCTTATGAGACCTGGTATTATACATCTAATTCACACAAGTATGTCTCACAATCACGATTGCATTGTTTCCAAAGAAAATACAAGAATTATCCTTTCCTCTCTGACGCATCAAAGCCCAACTCTGAGGAGGGCTAAATCTCCTGGCAAGAAGGCTGTGGTAAGATTTGTTATTCAGCTGTGCAGCAGCCAGTGCACAAAAGCTGGCTAAATGGCATTGTATCAGCCATCAAAGTTTAGTTGTGCATTCTTGGCAGAAGTTTTCTGTTTGATGTGTTCCTTTCACAAGAGGAACTGCATAGATTGTGTATGTTCTTTACAATGGTTTTGGTTGTTGAAGCACAGAGTGAGTCTTTTTTTTCTACAGTAGAGAGGAAAAAAGGCCATCCTAACCATCTGTAGATTAAAAAAGGAAGGGAAACATACTTCATCTTACCTGAGGAATTTATGTCTTTTGAATAAGCTTGCAGGTGGTGGTCCACATAGGAAAAAAGAGGTTCTGTCCAAAATACAGAGGAAAAATTGATATGAAAAACTTAATTCTCTTTCATTAAAAGCTAACTGTGCTGTGGAAAAAAAATGTCAGTCTGCAGGCTAAGACATAATTCACTTCATGAAGTCTGTCATGTGGCGGGAGTTCCAGAGAGCAGGGTGAATCTTGCTTTTGTTCCAGTGACTGGCAGGTCTGGTTTGTCTGCAGTTTCCATCTAGCATTTGGCATTGAGAATGGCACCTGAGGTAAGAGGTGGAGGCCAGACCACCCCAGTTGGATATACTGCTTTTTCTGTTGGTATTGGACAAACATCAGAGTTCAGAGGCATAAGCATTGGCCCTGGCAAAGAAGAGAAGCTTTGAGGCCAAACCAGGTATTTTGCAGCTTCTTTTCCCGAAGGCCTTTTTCTCTCATTTCAACTTGAGCAGAGGTAGACTTCAGGGACCAGAGAATCTGGTCTGCTTGTCTTCTCTCTCTGCCATGGTATTTGTTTCAAAGTGAGAGCTGCTAACTGTTTAAAAATCTTCAGTTTCTAGAAGTGTATTCCAGATATGAAACAATATTTTTAAGAACAATAGCACCATTTTTATTAAAATGTGAGGTTGTAATAATGCCTTTCTGGTTGGCAAATAACTGATTTACATCAAGCCACAACTTAAATCATAGTGCTTAGAACACCATGAATACAAAATTGTGTTCCTTCCTATGCCATGTGTAGGAGGAAACCATCATACTGCAGATACAATGAAGCAGTAGATTTTGACATTTTATTAAGGTTTGGACATATAATCAGTCTTCAATGTTCTGTTCAAAAAGGCCTCTGCAGAAAATAGTAGAAAATTATCATGCAGTGATAAGAGAGAAGCATATACTGAATTTCAGACTTATGCTCTTGTTACTTGCTCCCTCACATTTCCGTTTCTTTGTGTGTTGTCTTCATGGATTCTGGTATTCTGAGAGTAAAGTTCCTTTTTTTTACTAAAAAAGACATAAATAGTAGTGGCTGGATTTTCAGATATGACACAGTTTAACAGTAAGTACAGAAATTCTTTCAGTTCTCAAAAGCAAAGCTAATAGGTCTTCCCCCTATTTTCTTTTGATTACTTTTCTAAACATACAAGAAAAGTTATCTATCTCTGACTGTGAATTGAGGTCCATGTTGTGTTACATTTCTCTGTGGTAAAGTTTTTATCTATTGTTTAAATACTAGCATCAAATTCCGTTCTCTGATAATAAACACAGACACTTTTTTTGGTGAAGTTATTTAGGTCGTTACTCTCTTACAGACTTCACTACATAAAAAAGTATTTTTTGTAAGTTGTCTTTTGCAGATATCTTGGTGCAAAAAACTGATCCTAACTAAAATGGAAGAAAAAACTGTTTATGCTTAAAAGGAACTGTCTCATCTCAAGAAAAGTACACCATGTTTAGGAAAAAAACTCCCTGCTTTTACTGATTTAAAAAAATAATCATTAAATCTGGTGTATTTAACATTTTAAACCAAAAAGTTTTTCATTATTATGGCTTTGCTAAAATAGGTGGGAGAGGAATTACCAGTTCTGTTTATTTGCCAGGGAACAGATTTAAAAAAAAAGAAAAAGAAGGGAAACTGCTAACAAAAAGAAGGATCAGGTATTCAAACAGGAGTTTTTTAAAAACATCACACAGAGATAAGGTTGTAAATTCTTTATACTGTCTTTGACTTTGTATTTTTTTGTATATTTGAACTCTCCCTCCCAGGACTTTTTTTATGTTGCAGATTTCTGTACATGAGTGGATTTCTTAAAGAGGTTGCAGATGCAGCCTTGAAAGGTGTCCTTTAAGTCAATAAATGTCCTAAACTTCTATAAGCAGATTAGGCTTTGTCAAGGTTTTTGGCTGCTTTTTGGGGGTGTTGGTGGTTTGGTTTTTTTTGGAGTTATCTTTGCTGTAGGAGTATGGTCTGAGTTCTAGCCTACCATACTATTCCGTGTTATTTTTCATTATACTTTCAGAGGTTATCTGTCACAGCTTATACTTCTACAGGCAAATCACATGGATGGTGAATATGCCTTCCTGATCGCATACAGAGGTTTTCTGGTTAAAGAAAAAAGTGAGTATGGTTCCTTCTGCCAGATTACTTTTCTTAAAAGTGATGATAATTTGTGTGATAGCTTTGCTGATGTAGCCATGAGGTCTTACACCTTGAAAAGTCCTAGTTTTTACCTACTATTTCTTAGCTAACCAAACCCTTCATTTGATTATAGCTAAACTAGGCGAAGAGCACTTTGTTGGCCAAGAGCTCAGATCCAGTCCTACCACAAAGCTTGTGCAGCTTAAGATACTATTTCTTCCAGATGTTTGTGGGCACTGTGTTCCCACAGCACAACTGGTAGAAGGACTATGCTAGTGTTCCACAGCCGGTCTCTGTAAAATCCAGAGGCTTAGTTTACACCATTTCAGTT
Source organism: Tricholaema leucomelas (assembly GCA_013400475.1). Classification (NCBI taxonomy): domain Eukaryota; kingdom Metazoa; phylum Chordata; class Aves; order Piciformes; family Lybiidae; genus Tricholaema lacrymosa; species Tricholaema leucomelas. The sequence goes on from WAAF01012629.1 coordinate 603,240, forward strand.
GTTGATAAACACATGTCTGAGCCTTGTAGGTTGTTTGCCTGGGTAAGCTCAGCACAAGCCTTCTGTTTAAGGGAAATGCCCTCGCAAATCTGCTGGCAAAGTTGTTTGTCAAAATGAAATGGATATTTTAAATAGTAAGGCTGTGCCAACCTGGCTTGTTTAATTAGAGTGGATTAGGTTGGGCTGTTTGCATGAGAGCTACTTTGCTGGCAGCTGCAGGGGGCTGCAGAAGAAATGATGTATGACAGACAACTGAGGCAAGCCTGTTAGCTCCTGGGGTACAGGGGACACTCCTTCCACTGGTACAGCAGAAGTAATGTAATTGTGTCAGCGTGGAGGGTAGTCACAGTCTTAAGAGGCTCTGTTGGCATCAGTACAGAAGAAGCAAGGACTGTAGTAAAATAATCTTGTGACTTGGTGTAGCAGTAAAAAGTCTGTGGAAGGTGAAGGAAATGTGTGATTTGGAGATATTTTGCTGAAGAGTTTGGAGTACATATCTACCTTAATAAAAAGTTGGTTTTGAAATGGAAAGTGTTATATGGGTGCGAATGCATGTTATGAATAATATCTGTGCAGAATGACTGGAAAGTCTTTCCCTCTGGTGAAACTGCAACCACTCCTAGAACACATCAATAAAAAGTTTAGAGGTTTTTATCCCTGATGTATGATTTTTCTTCCTGCAGAATGAAACTGTAGTTTCATTTAGCTGGCCTGAGCAGTAGGAAGGGAGTAATTGTGGAGCGGGCTCCAGAGCACATAGCTAGAGTCTCTGAGAAGTTGATACTTCATCTTCCAGTATGTACGAACTTGTGCTGCTCTTTCTCAATACTCTTCTGATGTGTCTCATAAAAAGAAGGCAAGGGACTATGAATCCAAGTCTTCACTACAAATGGCTGCTTGTTAGATGTCTAGAAGCTGACCTTGTGTATATTTACTAACATATAATTCTTAACAGAACTTAGGTCTTGTATGTCTGTCCTGTGAGTAGGTTACTACAGTTTTCCCTTTACATAGCCAAGAGATGTGCAAAGTCACATGCAGCAGCACTGGAAACAGAACTTGGGACTCAAAAAGGAAAATTAGATCAAAAACTTGTTTACTCAACTAAGCCATCTTTTGAACTGAATAATTGAAATGTGTATCAGGAGTGCTATATGTGTGTCTGGCTTCTCAAAGCACTTATGGAACAAATGACTTGACCTGCCCCATCACATAATAGGGTTGGGGTTTTGTGTGTGTATACATGTGAATGAGCCAGGACTTCCAGTACAGGAGCAGGTCATGTAATTGCAACAGTGGATAGCAAACACAATTGCCCTTTATGACAGATATCTTGGATTGAGTCATTTATCTCTAGAATTTCTCAAAGCCACTCTTTAAAGTCAGGTATGCCACTCTTTGCAGGTATTAGTTTCAGGAGGTTTTAATGCTTAAAGCAACAGTAATGCAGGTTTATAAAATCTCTGTTCAAATCCTGGCAGTACTGTGAGTTCTCGGTGAATTTGTATCCCTTCTCTTACCAGTAGGGAATCCAATGTACTTTGGCTTCTCCAACTCTGACCAGTTGGTACTGTGAATATACCTTCCAACTCAGCTATGTTGGCTGCATAAACTGCCACCCTTCATGCTAGTGACAGGTATTTGCCGTGCATCCCGCCAGCAGACTGCTGTTTCAGATCTGCCACTTAAGCTGCTCATGTCATCACTTTTTAGCCTGCTTAAGGGGAAAAAAGTGCATTTATTGCCAAAGATCTGCTGCTATATATAGTTGTAGAAGCCACAACTTAGCTCATGAACTGAAATTGGTTGAGGGAAGAGTAACCTCCTCTTCAAATACAGCTATATACAGAAGAAAGTATGCCTATGGCTTTCTTTGTTGAGAGCTGTTTTTGACTATGTTGTTTCAGAAAAACTTAAGAAAGATGCACTTGGTCTCTGCCTTACAGTGAAGGAAATCTATAGAAAGGTGTGGACATTTCTTTAGGGGATAGTAGTAGGCATGAGGAATGTTTCTAGATTAGACAGACCTCTGGTCTAGGATTTTTGCAAACATAAAACATGTTTGATTGTCAGTGGTCATCTTTTGACAGGTTTGAAAATGGGATTTTGAACTGAGAAAATCACAGTATTCTCCCCTTCTAAAGGATTTGTTTCCTTTTGAGTTCCAGTTGTCTCCTGATGTAGCCTAAACCCATCCTCTCTACTCTCTATAGAAGCATTGATATGGAGGTGTGATTGCAGACTTGCTGTTCCCAGTTATTACCCCTAGACTTTTTTAACAGCCAAAAGGTGGGAATGGAAATACAAAGAAACAGTCTGATTCCTAGCCAGGTTTTCAGTCCTTTCCTCTTTTAGGTTAGCTAAGCCCTCAGCTTGTGGGCCCTTCCTAGCATTTGGTCCCACTGAGATGGGGTTTCTACCGTATGTCTTAAGTAGTTCTTACTTTGAAAGGGTGATTTCATTGCAAGGAATATTGATGTTACTTGACAAGCCCTTATTATACACATTGAACTATTTGTTCTCTTCCAGCTTCAGGATCACTTCCAAAATGTGCTAACAAATTTATTAGAAGCTCTTAAAATTAGTTTAATATGAAGAAGCAAATATACTCAGTTCTGTTACTGGTTTAGTGCACATCAAGATAATATTCTCACCTCTTTCCCAGAGGCCTCAAAAGGAATAATGCAATTCTGTTCTGGCAACCATACAGATAAAGGGTTGTATAATTGTGTTATGTGGAAACTACTGCAAGGTGCTTCTCTTTTCCCTTACATTTAAAAACATTATGAAGACACTAATGCTGGGAGGAGGAAGGCTTAACATCTGAGCTGAGTGCTAAGAGTATTTCTGAGAACTGTGGTTTTGGTTTTGGGGAGTTGAAAAGCTGGAAGAACTGGTAGGAGGTTTATAAAGACTTGCTGGGCATTAAGTGGTTAATTTGCATTCCTGAAATTTTTGTGTTGTCTGGAAGGAATCAGTTGATAATTTCTTTCAGGATGAATATTTTCTTGGGCAGGACTGGATTTGTTCACACAGAGATGTTACCACTCAAACTTAGAGTAGAGAGCATAAGGTAGATCTGTGATAGGTAGCAGCTTTTGTCCATCTAATTTCAAACTACCTTCAAAGAAACTTCTTGACACCATCAGCTGGATGGTTGTTGGATGTGGTCTCATTTGGAGACCAGTTATGTACGGTGTTTCGAGTACTAAATCTGATGGTACCTCAGTAGAGAGAAAAGATGGTTAACTGCATTTAAACCATTCATTGGTGTCTCTGTAGGTATTCCACGTCCTTGAGCACAAATTCTCAGGTGTTACAAACATTTTATTTGCATATTTAGGTAGATACAAAACTAGACAAATGCTAACTACCAGATGCAGATAAAGTAAAGAGCTTCCCCAAAGGCCTGCTTCTCAGAATCTTTGACTGCTCCTTGGGCTGCTAAACCCATTCTTGTACTTGGGTGGGCATCTGCTAAACTTGAGTTAGTTACGCTTCCTACAAAATACGTTTTGTTCCAACAAAAACTTACAGGTTTTGTGCAGGTGGAAGGGGCATTATGATCGTTTTCTAACTTTTTGTTTCTGAAATGAGATTTCTTTTATTACAGCCATCTCTTTAACCTTAGTGTCACTGCCTCTGCTTAGAGAATATCTTTAGGGTCACAGAGATCTCTAAAGAGATACCTTTTGGATTATAATAGATGTCCCCTGGAACTTGGAAATGAGAAATGATTTTATGTGTCTTGGAACTGTTGACCGTGCTTTAGATCAGTGCAGGCTCTGGCTGAGTCTTCCTCTTTTCTTTTTCCCACATTTAGTGTATAGTACTGAACAGCTAATCCAGCTCACTGTTTGACGTTTCTCTAGCACTTTTCAGAGTGCAACACAAACCAGTCAGTAATATAGTAATGTAAGTAGTTAGAAACAGGAAAGGGAACAGATCTCAGTGTAAACATTCTTGCTTCCTAGTATCCTCATCTGCTGAGATTTAACTTTCCTATGTGATATGACAAATCAAATACTTAGCATTTTCCCTGTTGTTATTTTGCATAAATAAGTGCAAAACGTGTTCATATTTTCTGGTTAATGATGTTACTACTCTAAGATCACCTAGTGTGCTCTTCACTACTGAGCAGCCCACACATCTTACCACAGATTTGAAGCTTGTCTGTCTAAAAGGAAAAGGATTCCAGAGGACTCTTTGAAGGACAGTACTGATAAAGAGAGTCTCATTCCTGTCTTAAGTAGAAATATGTCTTACTGTTTCAGCTTTTAACCTACTAATCTGTAGTATCTAAAGTGTCTCTCTGAATTACAGTGAAAGTTAGTATTTTCTCTGTTTTCTTTGGCAGTTTGATTTGTCAGTCTGCAGTTGAGGCTGTTGGATTCCTTAAGTGAGCATCTTACCATCCTTACTGTTAATTAGTATCAGTAAATGTAAGTGTACTTTTTATAAGGCATATGAAACACTCTTGTTGGTTAAAAAAAAATCCACAAAGCTGCAAACTTTTGCCAGATGACCATGATCAGGTAGTGTTAATGTGCCAGCCTACTTAGGTTAGGGTGAACGCCTTGGGTTTTAGTCTTGCATAGCAGAGAGTAAGGGGATTGTGCAGTGTGGTGTTGCATGCACATTTGGAGATCATGTGCTGTTCCTAAACACAGGGATTTTGAGTAATTTGTAATCGGGAGAGACTTTGAATGAAGTTTGCCAGAAATCTAGTGGGAATCAACATAAAATAGTCCCTCTTACTGGTCAACCAATTCAGCTTTTTGAATCAGTGCAGTCTAGAAGCTTCTAATCCCTCTGGTGATAGTGATAGCCTTCTAATTTTAGTCTCTTTCAGCTTGCAGTTACTTGCAAAGCACAATAGACCAGTGGAAAAAAATCTGCATTTTAAAATAGTTTTTGAAGAACAGGGTAAGCATGAGTCATACCTGTCCCTGCAGGCCATAAAAAAGCCGTCAACAGTTAGCTGGGAAGAAGTGTATTTAAACTTTCTTCTTGGCAATTTAAATCACTTTATTCAAAAGCATGAATGAGGTTGTAGTATTACATTAAGACTTTTTATCAAACTTTAATGAGGAAATGTATTTATACAAGCAGCAGATGAGTTTTTTTCCCAGAGATTTAAATCAATATTCCTAAACATTTTCTATGGCTTTACAAGGGACCACAGTGAACATTTTCAAATCTTGTCCCAAGGGAGCATTCAGCTAACAGCTAAGACTGTATTTGAATAACCACATACAGACTTAAATTTAGGTTGATAAGCAAATGAGCTGGTCAGTGGCTTGTGACACATTTTGTTGGAGGTTGATAGTAAAATTATGAATATTCAGAACCCAGCCAGTTTTCAAGGCACTAGTTTGCTCTCAGTATGAAGAGAGCACACAATGTATGAAGCTTGTGTCGGAGGTTAAATTCCAGAGAACCTAATAGTATTCTGCTCTTTGATTTCTACCAACTTTCTGAACAGAAAACTTAAGACTTCTGCTAAATACCAGACTGCAGACTGATGCTCTTGTACTCCCTCCCGCTTTCCTTTTCCACTTCGGTCTCTCCCTGTCACATCAGCAGGCCCAGGACGTATAGCAGGATTTCATTTTCCATTTCTGTGAGGAAGATTGGCATACATAAACTAGTTTGGCAGTGATTGAATATTAGAGATGGAATATGATAATGAAAAGAAAATGGAGGAAAAAACCCTAGAGATTTGTCAAAACATTGTTGGCATCATTTTAGCAATGGTATAGCTAGTAACATCCTTTAGCTTTCAGCAAAAAAGAAGGAATAGAATTAGGACATACATTTGCACAGGCTTTATTGCAGCATTTTTAATTCCTCTTCTCTTGTACTAACTCCAAATAATAATTTTTGATGTTTTGAATTTTTCTAGAATATTGAAATGGTTTAAGAAATAAGAATAAAATTCCCCATGCAGTTGACCAAATTGGTGACTTTGGACTATTCTTACACACTGTGCTTTGTAAGCCATTTCATTGGTTTCATTTTTTTGGTAAACCAGTAATAATAGATGGGCTACATTTCCTTCAGTAATTGGATTTGCCAAATACTAAGAGTTTCCATAATGTTACAAACTGTAAAACCATGGTTGCTATTTAATTTTGTGGTTACAAGTGAATCTGAAATCTGTAATTTACTCCCTCCTCTCTACAAACAAAGAAACTCTTAAGTTTCCAACCCCAGGAATTCAGATGACTGACTTGCTGTTTGTCTCACAGTGAGTGGATTGGTTTAGGGAGTGCATCAGCTGAATCATCCTGAACTGAAAAGCTGGCAGAAGTTTTGGGGAAATGGTTGAAGATGTGATATCTGAGGTTATGTGCAGTTTGCAGTATGCAGGTTTTCTTGAGGGAAATGAGGGGGGTTGACTTGTAATTTTTTTAATTAAAGTGTTGTAGTCTGGTAAAGGGAGCATAAGCTTTCACTGATTTTTCAGAAGAAGCTTAGACACAACAGTGGATAGGTACAGCCTTTTTCTTTTTTATGCTGTGGTTTGTAGGTTTCATGCTGTTAGAAAATACCTTTGCAACACTGTGCAACATGCCAAATTATTTCATACTTTTTGCATTCTATGAGAGATCCCTGGTTTAAGTATCTGTTCTGGACTCAGATGTGTTAGAGGTATCTATCTCTAATCTTATCTAAATAATGCTAGGTTCAGTGTTAAAAAAAAAAAAAAATATGATTAGCAATTCCCATCCCTTTTATCTGGATGAGGGACTATGTACCCTGAATAATGCAGTGTAATGCTGCTTCTCTTGTAGTAGCTGACAAGTGTGTTGTACAGCTTCTAGACTGGAAGCACCTGTTCAGGGAAGTGTTCATTTACACAGAGCAGGTTTGCTGGCCTGTTTGCTCTGTCTTTAGCCCCTTTTGATGTGAAATTGCACATAAGGTTAATGACACTAGGTTAGCAAGGCTTCCAAACGTCTGGTGTGACCCCAGCATGCCTGGCATTCCTTTCTTCTGTGCAAAGGTTTAGCATTGATTCCTCTGTGGCTGGAAGAATGTGGTGGGGGGAAACCACCTTAAGTTGTGGCTCCCCCAGGCCCCTGGAGAAGGGGGAGTTGTCATGGCAATAAATCATGAGGGCTTCTGGAGGATGAGTAAATTCTCTTCTCTGTGCTCTACTGTAAGCACGGGTTGAGGTGAGAAAAGGAAGCAGGATCAAGCAGATATAATGTGTAATTGTCCCCTTTGTAACTGTTGCTTACCAGTAGGGCAGAATGTGTGTTGTGGAAAAATGACCATTTGCCTGCCAGAGATACGTTGGGCTGCAATGAGTCTGCGTCCCAACAGGTCATGGTGTGGACTAAACTGAAATGCATCCTTCCTCTGCACTCACCAAGCATGCTGGACCCAAAGGCAGTATGGGCAGAGCAGCATCTTCCCTGCAGTGTGTGCTTCCAGCTGCTGTGCAGTTGTGGCCAAGTATGGGAGAAGCAGCCAAATACTCTCTGATGTGCTGCAGCCTGGACATGTTCCCCCTTGCTGATGCTTGGACATTGTATAGAAAAATTCTTTCCCTGAATTCCAGTAAAGGAGTAAACAATGGAAGAGGATAGAAAAGGAAAGGAGTAATAAGGTGAGAAAATATTTCATCTTAGGCTAAGATGCTGTGGAGAGGGCAGGTGAGAGGAAGGTAATGGGGGGATTGCTGAGCCAGGAGATGGATATAGCAAACAGAGAGCAGGGGAATGGAGGACTCTGGGGCTGGTGATTACAGAGAAGCAAGGATGAAGAAGGGACAGGGGAACCGTGGGAATTTCACAGACGTTCAACAGAACAAACTCCCCTCTAAAGCTGAGATTCATGGATCCTATCCATGTTACATCAGCAGACTGCCCTGAAACGTACTGGCACATCACGTTTCACCTTCCTGTAGTGCTGCTGCACCAAGGATTTCATCCTGCTGCATTAATCGCCACTGGATATCTGCAGCAGTGAGGCATCACATTGGAGCTCAGGCTGTTCTACGTTAGTGGCACACCAAACAGAGAAGCACCGTGTTGTCAGATGATTGGAGGGGGGAAGATTAAATTTCCACATTAAAAAATCCTGCCAGGATGCTGTGCTGAAAACATTCCAAGTTCGCCTTTACAAACTTGATGCATGTGCACATGTGGGTAACAAGTATCATAAATTGCAACTACAGACACCGTTTTTTTCACAGAATCTGTCCTACTTAGTATGCTCTGTGCACAGGGCTGTCTTGGTAAGCAGCTTTTTAGGAGTAAAAGCATCTTGCACCTGTCATTTCAAACTCCTCTGAATGCTTGGTTTGTAACCTTTATAGGCTCTTTAGGTAATGCAAGCAAGAAAAGAGATTTGACATTTGTAATAGTTTTTTTCCTTTAAATACTTCCTAAATCCTTCTGGTATAATCTGTAATTCCAGGAATTCTTCTGTCTATAGCCTAAAGGCTCACCACTAACTCCTTATCATTCTCACGTACCACAAATGTTGTAAATAGACTTCTATAGATTATGCCAGATAAATAAGCACTCCTCTTGGCAGTCAAAATTAAGCTCTCTAAAAAAGAAAAAAAAAAGAAGGGGAGGTTAAGAAAACTTAACAGAAAAAGGCAGGAAATAGCAGTAGTCTGTTTGTATTCAGTGTGATGGACAGGTACTTTGGAAAGCAAAACTTTATTTTTTTTTTTTTTTTTTTTTACAAAGGGGATTTCCCCATCTGCTGCTATTTGAGTGAAAACAGTTAGACCACTTGTGTTCAAAGGCAGAAATGCTTGCTTTACCAATTTGGAAACATTCTTGTAAATATTAAAACAACCAACCAACACCAAAATTCAGCTGATCTTTGTTAGGATTATGTCTCCTTTTTTTTCTTTTTTTTTTTTTATTGTCTTGGTGGGGGTGGGTATTATGGTCCTCTTCTGTTGATCAGCAAGGAGGGCTTGTGGTTTGTACATCAACAGAACAGAATTCAAGAACAATGTTAAGTGCTGCATGGTTTTCTAACTTGGTGGAATATGTCACAGGCAGAATCTGTGAAATAATTAGAACAGGAATATAAGGTAAAACTACTGAAAATAGAGCCCAAGTGTGGTGCTTTAGAAAGTAACTCTGTAAGGCCACAAAGTGCAAGGTGCTGACTGCTATCTTTGTATTGCCTCAGGCTGTGCCCAGGTGGCATCTGGCTGCTGGCATGGCAGGCCATGAAGGCATGCCCTTGACTTCAGTGGCATGTAAGGATATCCAGAAGAGCAGGCCAAGGGAGAACCCAGATGGGGATGCACACTGCCAGCTTCCTCCACAGAGCAAGCATGGGTGCCAGCAGGTTGCAGGGGCTTTTCAGCAGGGTGATATCAGGCTGGCTGGCAACAGTAACCTGTGCAGTGCCACTCGGGTTTGTGCAGGATGTAGCATGCAAGGTCATCTCCTGGGGAAATTTCATGGACTACTTTGGTCGCTGAAGCAACTGCTGCTGTGTTTCAGAAGCACAGTCCTGTTCAATGTGAACTTGAGTGATTAGCACAGCTAATACTGCATCTATAAATAGCATTTGCCTTACAATATATTAAGTTTAATGATATAATAAATAGATTACAGTTAACTTTAATAGGACCGCAATGAATGGAGGCAGTTCTTAAGAAGATCTGCTGCCAATAGTGAATGTTTTGCAAGATGCAAATGTAATGCCTCCTTCCCCTTTGAAAAATGAATAATGTAACAGTACTGTGTAGAAACAAAACACACAAAAAAAAACAACCCATAATGTCTCTGTTGCACAGAAAGCAGTCAAGTATGTGAAAGTGCAGGTTGCATTAGCAACCTTAACTCTGCTCCTTATGAATATGCATTATGAAAAATGTTTATTATATGATAATATCACTAGTTTTAAAACAAACCATACAGGATTTCTGTGTAGGAAACTTTCATGTGGTTACTGTCATAGGGAATTAAATGCAATGTGAATCCTAGCTCCACTGTTACTTTGGTCTTCACTTTAACAGAAACAAAAATACTTTAGGAATAGAATAGTAGGAATAGAATAGTTTGGGGACTCTGACAGTTTTGGGGGGGTGGGTTGTTTGTTTTGAGATTGATTCATTGGGTTTTTTTGTTAGCAAAATAGTGTACAGTTCTAATCAGACAGGCTTCCTAGGGTTTTAACATGACCTGTTTAAGGAAGGTTGGCATTATACCTCCTGCCTGTGGTTCACCTTGTGCTTGGTTTGCAATAAAACATTAATATTTCAGTATCCATTTCCATTTGACAGAGAATTAAGTATGTTTTTCAAGGCAAATAAGTCATTCTGTGATAATAATACAGCCCTATGGGTTAGGAGGATGAAGCCTGAACTGCAGATTCATAACATTTAACCTAAAGCTATTGCTTGGCAAGCTTTTAAGGTAGCTCTTCTGGGGGCTTGGGAAAGTTAAAAAGGAGAGCAGAGTGTACCTTTTGCTATGCTGGCACAGACATCTGTGTGGCCATACAGTGAGAAAGATGGGGAATCTGACCTATCTGAAAAATACCCTAGCAAAAAAGCATCCCTAGGTCTGGTGCCACCCCAGCAGACCACACAACCATACAATGAAGGCTGCGGTGATACACCTGAGAAGGTGACACAAGCAGAGCAATGACTGGCCAAGGGCAGCTATGAGTATGGACATTGCTTTTTGGTGGTTGTGCTGGCTTAAATGCACATCAAACTATAGCCAAAAGCATGGTGCCTCTAGGTGTTAATAACAGGCTTATGCTGTCTGCATGGAACACTCAGGTCACAGTTCATCATACCTTTTTCTCAGTGGTATAGCTGGCTCAAGAATTTTGTGCTCTGCCTGTGAATTGCTCATTTTCTTCTGCTGGCTTGGTTGTTTGACAGGGTATGGCAGAAAATTAAAACACTAGCCAGTTCTGGAAAAATAAAACAACAACAAATCAAATTAAAAACTTTAAAACTACTTCTCACTCACTGGTTAGTCTGGTTAATAGAGCATTTCTGCAGATATTTATTCCTTCAGAATTAAGGGGAGGAGGCATTCAGGGATGAGAATGAGTCAGTGAGACATGGACATCTTTAGGTTGGTGTTGCCAGCAAGAAAGTGTGTCTGGAACTGCCCTTCTTAAATGGGTGTAGGACAGCTTTGGCTGTACTCCTTTAAAATAACCTAAGCATCAAAGTGTATGTTTCAAGTTCTGTGCCAAACTACAGGCAACCAACAACAAAGAGAACAGGAAAAGTATGACCTTCACTTCTGCTCTGCTGGAGACACTGTGATGCCATATTACATTAAGCCTGTTTTTGCAACCTCCTCACTCTTAAAACGTACTTTTAAGTTTATTCCAAATACTCAGCTCTGAGGGTTGTTACATGCATTCCGTGTTTAAATTCTTGACAAAGCTATTTTTGCAGTCATTAACTAGCACACCTTTTGAATCCTGTCACAGTATATTTAAAACTTAGTGTTTGGATTTTTTTTAAAGGCAGATTTTAAAAGGAAATGGTTTATGGGAAATCCGTGCTATATGCAGAGATACACCTTTTAAAACTGTATTTATAATCAGCTTCATAAAATTCTCATAAAATCAGAGGTTTTATTAATAAATATTAATCTGATTTTTTCCAGTTGCTATCTGTGCCATTTCCTTCCCTGCAATAACAAAACCTAGGAGCTATTTACAGTTTTGCTTAACTACAGTACCTTACTTTGCATGGAAGTAAAGAATAATGGGTTGAAAATTTCTGTTTGAAAGCAGTCTTCAAAATGCTTTGCCAAGAACCGTTGTACATATAGTAAAACAATTCAGTAATACCTACCATACTTTGTAATATATATTCCCCAACTTTAGAAGACTTTGTGCAATTTTCTGTGTTGTATCTGTGCGTCCTTCCTCCCTTAATAGAGTTCTGTTGTTTTCCCTACTTCATCTCATACCTGAAGTTCATCAGTACTGCAAAACTGTCATTGATCTGTAAGCTACTGATCAATCATACTGCAATGTTCAGGATTGTGTTTGCTTCGCACTACACAAAACTGTAAGCTTGAATTTCTTTCTGTAACTATGTTGAGGCAAACATGCTGGCATAGACCTCTCTAAACCTGCTGCAGGTATTATAAGTGAATTGAGTAGAAATTCCTCCATCTAAACTGCTTCCAAGGAGCCAGGTTGCACTTTCTTCATACTTGGAGCATAGCAGCTGTTGGTCACAAACATTCATTTCCTCTAGTCTGTTGCATCAATACTAATTGTATATACTGCACATACACATGGTTAAAAGTGACTGATAAGGTGCCTCATACACACTGCTCTTGAACTTCACCTGTAATCCAAATTATCACTTTTCCTTAATTGGTCAGTGTCATAAAACTTTGTCTCATTGTGCCCAAAGGTATGGATTTTACCTGTAAAATTGCTCCAGTTCAGCACCTAGGATATATGCTAATCAATCCCTAATAAGCAACATCCTTAAGGCCATTGCCTAGCCCAAGATGAACCAGCTGAAGGAATGAGAACAAGGAAATCCCAGTGGGTCATTTTTATTTCCTATGTTCAAACAGAAAAAGATCTGATAGCAGTAGTGGTGGCCTTTTGTAAAGACCCACCTTGAATTACTTTGGAACATGTTTAACACTTGCTATTGTATGGAGTATTTTTTCCTCTTCTAATACTGTATGCAAGTTAGCCTCTAGGACCTGCATTTCTTTTGGACTGCATGGGGAGCTTAAGGCTTTTAAATGTTAAGTGTGCTAAGCTAAGATGTAGTTAAATGTCTAAAGCAGATGGCAGAAGTACCTCTCTGTGGGGCCAGCTTCTTGCCTCAATGGGAGCATTTGGCAAATTAAATGAAGTATGTGGTGAGATGAAGAGTTCAAATATAGAAGACAAAGTGCTGGCTGCTGCAGCTGCCCAAATTAGATTACCAAGCAGAAGGGATGTGTTTAAAACCTAAGCGGGTCCAAATTCAAGAAAGAAAAAAAGTAACTAGGCATAACTGTCCTTTCCAAGTCATCTTCACTGTCTCCAGGGTAAATCTTGTGCATCTAAGGATTTGGCCCTACTTGATTAGGGTGTTTGGTTTCCTGGGTGGGAAAAAACAAATGCAATCCTATTAGACAACACACAGAAATCCCTCTGAAATGTTTCTAAAAGAGTCAGTCTGCTGAGCGTCTGCTAAATGTGCAGAGTACACAGATCTCTTCTGGCACTGTTTTGAATGATGTATATACCAATATTAATGGAGATACCAAAGCATATTGCTCCACAGTTCCTCCTGCACATGTTACTGTTCCTAAAGCACATATGTGTATGTGAAATGCCAATTACAGGTTTTGCATACCATGGTTTAAGCACCAGTGTACTTCCAAAATGCTGACTGGCTATTACCACAGCCAGACCACCCTATGGTCACTCCACTCAAAAATGTTCAACTAAAAAAAAAACAAAAACAAAAATACTGTTTCTTTGGTCTGTTGCACTGTAATCTCCGTTCTTCTGGGGATTATATAGCTCTGTGGGTGATTTCTGTAATTCATTCTAGTCTTTCATTAGAAGTAATAGACATTCTTAATTACAGCATGCCACATGACAAACTGGTAAAGGTGCTAGAAATGTTGCCAACAGGAAAAGAATTGGATGGTGTGAATTTTTATTAATTAAGAGCTGGCAGTACTGACAGAAAACGAGATTGGACTTGTGTCCACTGGAAACTGTAATTTTGGTGTAGACATTTTTCTAAATGTCATGAATTGTATGCTGTTCATGGCTTTAAAAACTTGAAAAATTATCTTGAGCTTAAAAGAAGCCAACTTTTGCAGTTGAACATATATCAAATAAGGAAAGAAACACAGGAACTTTTTTTTCTCTCAACCTTGCTTTATAAACTATAGTCTTCCTCAGTGTATCCTGTGATGAGCATTTACTTTATACCATTAAGTATTCCTAGAGCATATTAAGTTACTGCAGGAAATATTATTGCAAGTGTCAGTAGAGATATAAATGAATGCATTATCTCTGCTTCTTCCTGTCAGGATCTCAGAAGCATCTCAGGGGTTGAGGTCTTATTCCTCCACCACTGTATTTTCCAGGAGAGTGCAGCTGTGTGACCTGTTGCACTGTTCAGTCTTCCTGGGTTGGGCAGCTCCCTCACTACATTTGCAAAGCCTGAAGTAATTTCTTATCATGGAGAGTGTGGTGTCCCCATGACAGTACACTTTTTGAGGACAAGGGAGTTCTCAAAGTCAAGGGAAAGAGTGAAAGTCCTTTATAGACAGCAATTTAGAGCAGGAGCCTAACAGCAGATGCCTTTAGCCTCTGGTGGAACATGTTCCTCTCCATCAACTACAGAGCACCTATGCTATGGAAGAAGGGCAGACACCCAAGTGCAGTAGTCTTGTAACTACTTGAGACTGTTGAACTTAATTTGCAGTGGAGAGGATGATTATTTATTTGTAGAGAATTGAAAGCAGTATGACTGTAGAGAAAAAATAGTGAATATGTGAGAGCCAGAGCCATGTCCATATGCAGTTTTTGCCTTTTGGTCTGAGAGAGGCAGACTGCTGAATAAGAGATGGTCACCATTCAAATGTCAAAATCTGTCTGTGGTACATGTATCTAAAATCAGGAAAAAACCCAAACCTTTTACATGAAATAAATCTCTGATATACCAAATTTTCTACCACTAGGAAATGATTGCTGCGGTTAGTACATGGGCCTTGACTGAGGTGAAGAGATTAGCAGTGAAGTCAGTGTTTTGGTTTTTTTTTTTTTTACTCTGACAGAACATCTGCCAATCATGATCAAAAGGGAAGGAATCGGCAATAGCAGTACTCCAAAAGAGAGGAAAATAGTAATTTCTAATTATCATTCAACTCATTGACTGCTTACTTTGAAGCACAATTTGTTCAAAAGATACATCTAGTTATGCTGTCGGGTTACACTTTTGGGCTGGGGAGAGGCTGATCTCTGAGGTTTTCCTACCAGTTACCACTGCAATGCTGGAGGAAGAGTAGCCATCATCCTCACTCTGCAGTGATTGCACTCAGGGATGAGGGAAGGAGCAGGAATAGCAGTGAACGCTACAGGGCATTATGCATGCATGTGTGTGAAGTACTTCGAAATCCCCACAGCAGTAATGTTCAAATTCTTTCTTACTCTGATGATTTGGGTATTAATTTCCTTCCTGTGATTATTTAATGTGTATATGCAGCCAATGTTTCTTTTTTCCTTCCCCTTTGCATGTGATGTGCTAGCAAAGGAAGACAGTAATAGTCTCCCGGGATATGTACAGCTCTGTTCATATCCGAGGTATGAAGTCAACTCAAGACCATTTTGTTCTCATAAAATATACAGCACTGCTGTTTAATGGATAATGGCATAAATGCCAAGATTTGATGGGCAGAACAATTTTCACTGGGAGAGACAAAAAAAAAGACTACAGGGACTCTTTTGGATGGGAGATATGTAGAACTGTGTAGAAGCAGGAGCTCGTGTGCTATAGGGTAGTGATTTTGCCTTATCCAAGTGTGCTAACACTTAGGTATTATAAAGTTGCAATACATAGGAGATACTTTTTTAAAGTACTAATGCCTAAGCTGACGCATTTTACCAAAAGTAATCGCACTTACTTAGATGTGTGTTCTTTTTTTCTACCTATTTTTTTTTTTTCGGTACTGCTTTGGATCTTGAAGGTGATTTCCTCTTAGGCCGTGTAATTGCTTCTGTTTGAGTGCATCAGTCTGGAAGGCTACTGAGTATCTATCATCAGGGGAAATTAGAGGGAGCGATGGAGGTTCAGCGCATGCTCTAGGCAGGCCGTGCTCTGAACCTGGGCAGAAAACTTTGCGGGGAGGGGAAAACAGAACTAGCAAAGCAAAAGCACCCGCACCCCAACAAACAAAAACCAAGAAAAGTTGCAGGAGCTGGACTCTCTTATTTATCTGTATAGGAACTGCAGGCACCTAATCTGGCCAGCTGCTCTTGCAGGTATCTGAGAGCCCAACCATACCTCGAGAACTCCAGTGCCCTTGACTGGCAACAGTCAGGCTGAGCTGCAGACGTTTGTTGATGTGCATAGAGCAGGAAAGGACCGAAAAAGGAGTGTTCTTTAGCAAGTAATTACGTAGGGCTGTCCGTACGCTTTCAGTGAAACGGAGGTGAGACTTCCCGAGGACTGCAGACCAAGCTAAGATGGCTCGGTGTGGCCTGAGGACCCTGAGCGGTGCGGGTGCGCGTGTGGGCTGCTGCCGGTGCGCTGGGAACTCGGCGCTTTCCCCGGGAGCGGCTCCGCCGCCCCGTGCTGGGAACGGGGATTTTACTGTGTGTTACGTAACTGCTGGATTCGAGCCTTCCGACTCCGAAATCCTCAAACCCCGTTTATTCTATTGTTTAGCCAATAGAGGGTATTTCAGTCTCTTTTTTCATGGCACGGCCGTAGTACGTTCCAAATCACTCTAAAATTATCCGCACTGGGGAAGGATAATTTGCGTCTGTCCGGGGTCTGCAGTCACGTACGAGTCCAGCCGGGCTCGCAGAGGGCGGCGGTGCAATTAGTGGAAATGAGCATGTTTTGCTCCCACTTGTAAAACCGGGAAGCGTGCGGCAGGGTGTTAACACAGCGAGGGCTGGGGGTCAGGCCCTGTCCTCTCCGCGGTTTGGGGGTTAAGGGAAAAAAAAAATAGAGGGAGGGGAGGGATAACCCCAACCCACGCAGCGCTGTTTTCTTCCCGGGTGGGGGGGCGGTTTCTCGCCGCCGGGCCCCGCGGGCTTCCTCCCGGCCGCGCAGCCCGCAGTGCCGCGCCGCCGCTGCGGAGGCGGGCGGGGAGGGAGGGACGGGGCGGGCGCGGGGGGAGCGGGAGGCGGGGAGGAGGCGGGCGGGCGGGCAGACCGGCGGGCAGCGGCAGCCGAGCTCCGCGCGGCGCAGGCAGGGCAGGGCCGAGGCGAGCCGGGCCGAGCCGCGCCGCCGCCGCCCGCCGTGCCCGAGCATGTCGGCGCGGGAGGCGGTGACCTACCTGCCGGATAAGGGGCTGTACTGCCAGCGCCTGCCCGGCCGCCGGGTCCGCGGGGCGCCGCAACCGCGCAAGGGGAAGCGCGCCGACACCATGGGCTTCTACGGCACCCTCAAGATGATCTTCTACAAAGTGAGTGGCCGCCCCTTCCCCCCAACCTGGCTACGCGCCCGCGGAGGGAGGGAGGGGCAGGGGCCAAGGCTCTAGCTGGAGGGAGCCGCGCGTCTTCCGCGGCGCCGCTCCGCGGGCGGAAACGTGCCGGCGGCGGGGGCGCCGGCTGGCGCTCGGCGGGGGCTGCAGTGCGCGGCCGGGGAGCGCTGCCAGCACTTGGGGCGGGCGGGGATGCGGAACGCAGGTCCCTGCCCTTCTCTCCTTTTTTAATAGACTGCAGTCTCCAATTATTTCGATAAATAAACGTTGTCCACAGGAGTTGGGTTTTCCTGGCGACATTAAATGTTTACGGGGGTGATCGCTCGGCGGTTTCTGTTTTTCGGCTACACAGAGCCTTACTGGTGTCTAAATCTTAGCACTAGACCGCTTTGCTGTAGAGAAAGTTTTATCTTCTCCATATGGTAAACGACATTTTTGACCATGTATTTACTTAGTACCTTTTGAGGTGCTGGAAGTCTGCTGTGTGGTGGACCCCGTGAAAAAGTTGCTTAAATTACCTAAGAAAAAACACACCAACCGAAATAAGCAAGTGAAACCGTTATTAGAATAGAGAATTGCATACTGTTTATTAACATAAAAGAGTAAATCACTCTAGCTGCTTATTCTACTACAGACTTCATACTTTCTGTTTCTAAGGTCTGCTTTTTTGGAAAACTGCATCTCCCTCTTACGAGGAGCCAAAGGGGGGAGGGGGGAGCATGATGAGGGTGATTATAACCTCTCAGCAAGCCAAGCTGGAAATAGAAATTCTCCTTGTTGCAAGAGAAATCCTTTCTGAAAAGTCTAGCATCAAATACTAAAATTCATGCTCAAACATCTTATTTACGCTTCCAGTAATTTTGGTGGCTCACTCATCTAGCACGGTGATAAAAGATGGTATCCATTATTTTTCAGTGATGCTTACAACTGGTTTTCCTGGGGAAGCGTGGGGAAACGCTGCTCATCCTGGGGCATGGGGAAGCAGTGAGGTTGAGGCTGATGGTTTGTCAGTGCTCGGGGTGGTTCTGGCTGAATGCTTGTCTGATGAAATTCTGTGGAGTGTCCCATGTGAGGCATGGGCAGGAAAACACTGCTACAAGGGAAGTTCTTCTGGGTGCCTTGTAGCTGTGACTGTAAGAATGAGACTGGTTAACCTTAGCTTTTGTAGTGATGTAAAGCACAAGATCTTCAGTGGCTGTTTCTAGGGAAACCTGTAAAGGTTTTTTAAAAGTAAAAAGAAAAAAATATTACAAGAAAAGTATATAGACCATGTACACTAGAGAATCTTGTTGGGTGTTGGTGTTTCATTTTGATGTAGGCAGACTGATACAGTAAATGGTTAAAATAGACATTTTGCAATGTAGCATTAAAAAAAACCCAGATCAATTATGTGAGAAAGAAGGCAACTTTAAACTCTATGTTAATTTTTGTTTTTCAGGGATCAAATGGTCAAAACAAATTCCTGAGTTGTAATAGACGTAATTTATGTATCTTGCATCTTACAGTTGTAAACATCAGTCAGCGTTCTTCTGGCTAAAGCATTTTAGTGTATCACGTCTTAAAAAAGGAAAATCAACAGAAAACTCAGAAATTACATTTGACATACGTATGTCTCATTGAATCCAAAACCCTGTGGTTAAAGATTACTCAAATATGCAGAAAGTAATCTTTATTTGTCTGACTGAATAAATATGGCTCTCACTGGTTTCCATCTCTTTGGTAATTTTTGCAGGCTGGCTTCCCTTTTAGCAGCTGCCCTGCTCATTATTTGGTTTTGATCATACCTAATTGCGGGTGACGTTCAAAACCGAGGTTTAGCGTTTTTCATCCTAACCCTTCTTGTAAAAATGCGACTTAACCTGTCAGTTTTACAGCAGTTTTATAGATGTTCTCAGTGTAAAACTTAAAAGGGTAGACAGAAGAAAAAATACATTTTAATTTCTTCTGTTTAGGTCCTAAAATGACTATTTGTTTATATAATGCAGATAGGCTACCTAAAATTTAACCATTTCCATGAGAGACTAAGCAATGAACCTGAACACAAAGAGTGAAGGGGTTTGGTTTAGTTCCTTCCCTCCCAGGAGAACAGAGAGAGAACGATTTCATAAATAAGCCAAGATAGAATGCTGTATACTTTTTCACATTTGAAATTTGAAAATTAAAAGAATGTAATTCAAATAGATTGTAGACCCTAACCCTGCAATAACATATATGTGCACTATGTATCAAATATTATTGGAGCTACAACCAAAAAATGTTGCTTTAAATCATCTTGTGAATGTCAACTTTGTTGAAAGTCAATATTTAAGTAAAAGGTAAAATGGATTAATTTTACAGAAGTATGCAAGAGTAAAGCTGGTCATGTAACTAAATCCATGTTGTTACTCTTCCTTCACCTTGCAGATGAAGAGAAAGTTGGACCATGGCTCCGAGGTCCGTTCTTTCTCTCTGGGAAAGAAACCCTGCAAAGTCTCAGAATACACAAGGTAATGAAATGCAGTAACAGAACACTGGATATCTTTTGAAATGTTAAGCCAAATTCATGACTGCTGTTAATGTTAAAACACTGTAAAGAAAGGGTGGTATCAGCATATATGTATTGCTTAGATAATTGCATGAACTGAGGATGAGTTTTAATGAAGTAACCAGACTTGCATTTCTTCATTTGAGGTTTGTGTTTCATTCTAAGTATAGCACACCCATTTACTTAAAGACTTTTTGAGGGTTGAAGCATTCTTGAGGATGAAATCAATCACGTTTTTTTTATGGGACGTAATGATTAAGCCTAAGATTATTACAAACTGTGATCGAATGTATCACTTTGCTATGGTAACAAGAATGAGATAATGGAAATTTATGTAGGCAGAGTAGACCATCTGATCTTAACAGGAACAAACACATGCTTGTTATCCACAACATGAAAGCACTATGGGTTCTACTCTGCTTCCTTACTAGTCATAAATGGTACCAGGTCACATAACTAGCTGCTGCTGTTCTGGTCAGATGCATTGTGGGGTAAAACACTTCTAAATTTGAGAGGCAGTGGTAGATTAGGCCCTGGGTACACACCCTGCAACTGCAGTTCTTACTGGGTGGTTGCCATAACAGTTGTGCTTGGATGCCACAGTGCTTCCTATCCTGTGTGAATTTACATCATCTTACATCCTTTCCGTATAATAAGCATCAGCCCTCCCACAAGCATTGAGTTTGCCTCCTGAAATTGTCTGGAGATGTTATTTCTTTTGAACATGGCATCATACTGTTCAGTCATTGGATGGATCGATCTTGCAGAAGTAATTTATATATTGTTTCTGTACTTCTAAGAGGTGATGAGCTGAAAGTTAGGACAGTTTGGGGAAACAAGTTCCAGGATTGCTTTTCTGATGTGTAAATGCTGCAGTAGAGAGGAAGAAGGGGATATCTTCCTGAAAATCGTGTGTGTTGCAGTTTCCACATTCCCCTCTAGTCTCAAGTTGGTAGCATCTCCAGATTTCTGAATACAGTCTAATGGAAGAACACTCTTCTTGGCCATCCGTTCCTTGGGTGACACACTTTTCTCTGCAATCCTATAAGAGCAAGCAGTTCAGCAACAAAGAAGACACTGTTTTGTCACATGTCTGTCAGATTCAGAGGAACCACTGGAATTGTTCGCCTTCCACAGAAACCTCACTAGCTATTAGGGGAATGAAAACATACGGGAAAAATAAAACACGAACAAAAATCTTGTGGTTTCATCTCAGGTCAAAGGAAAGAAGCTTTTAGATCCTGTTTTGAGTAAGTGGTTTTGGCTGAGAACCAGTTTACAGCAGAAGAAATTAAAGTGGAACTGTTCTACTGGGGCAAGCTTAAGGCTATGTGCTGCTCAGATCCCAAAAAGCCAATTTTAAGAGCCTTATTTTGGACCTTAAATGATAGGTCACCTGCTCGATCTCTGCACAGGTAATGAGAATAAGCTGTAAACCAGATTTTATTTTAAAAATACTTTCAGTTGACATTGCTTGGGTTTTGAGTCATCATTGCCATAAAAAATCCTTGAATAACATCTGATCCTCTCTTGTAAACTGCTTGATTATACATTATTTAAATAACATTTAAGCAAATGATGCAGTTCTTGTGCCTGCTTGCTTCCATTTCCCCTAGGATCAGGCACTCTTTAAAACGGGCAGGCCTGATGAATCTTTGCTTACAGCAGGTGAAGCCCATGAACAGATATCATTAAGAGGGTCCTCCACCTGTGAAGCCGTATTTTTGTGTCAGCTTTTCTTTCTCTCACTACTCAGTAAAATTAGCACTTGAAAGTAGGCCTGTTCAAACCAGTCTTTAGGTTTCTGTACCAGTTTGGGTAAATGTTAGGACATGCTATGGTTGTCCTTCAGAATGCGAATGATTAGAGTGAAGTATTTGTAGACTATGATCAGATAAATATTAAAATAAACTTGTCTTGCATCGTTTGAAGTTATTCCTGTAACCACTGAGAAGTCAGGGAAGCCATGAAGCTTATACCTACTAAAAAGCTGGATTTACCATACACAAAAGCAAAGGGATTTTTTTGAGTCCCACACTGTATTCAAATTTTTCATGCTTGTGCAAACGCTACTGGAGTTCCAAATTTCCTGCTAGGGGATACGACTTTGATATTCTGTGAACGAAGTACTTTACATTATGTTAAAAAAAAAAGAAAAGAAAACCTAGTCAGCTGTATTTCTTTGGACTCCTACAATAGCAGCTTAATCCCGGCTCTTTTAAAAGCTCCATCCCATATGAATGAGCTCGTTTTTAACATGTCAGAGTGAGAAAATCAAACTGCAATTCAGAGAGCACCTTTGGCTCCTTTTCCCTCCTCACCTCGCTCTCCCCTTCAATTCCTGTGTTACACCATCAACATGCAAACTTTTAAAACAAAGCCCAATTCCATTAAGGCGCTAGAACTGCTTGATACTACTAGTTCTTTGTCAACAAAGTACCTTAGGAGCTAAAAATAGATACTTTTTTTTCCCTGTTTGGTGATGAAGCAGCACTAGCACATTTCACATACAGGTGAGACTCAGAGCTCTGGCTTTCTACATCACTAGTCAAAAGGCACAAATACAGCCCGTAAAGAAAGGAAATACTCTGTCAAGGAAAGGAATATATAAACCTGTGTCTTTATAGACAACCTGCTAGCCAATTAATGGAGTGGTAATTTTTCATCCTTGAAAGGTGAGCCCCACTTCTCCCTAGCTGGAGAATTAGTATTGCAGTGGTAGCAACAGGCAGATTTATGAAAGCAAGACAGCTGACCTCTTGAGTGACTGGCAAACCAGTTTGTCATGTTACTACTTTCGTAGCAAGCTAAAAGAATTTTGATAGTAGTTGCAAATCCTGCACTAGATTATTTTTTTTGTTCTGCTATAAAATTCTATGTTTGCTTGAATGTTCTGCATGTGACTGTCCCTTTTTATTTGTATTGTAGTACTACAGGGCTGGTGCCATGCTCCGCCACACCTACTACTTTTGGGGACCTGAGGGCAGCCAATGGCCAGGGACAGCAACGTCGCCGCATTACATCTGTGCAACCACCGACAGGCCTTCAGGAATGGCTGAAAATGTTTCAGGTAACTAGTGCTTAGAGAAATAAACATCTGAAGCAGCTGGCACCCATGATTTAAGTCAAAAGGTGCTTCAGTAGAGGCAGTCCTCCATACACAGCCTAGAATGTTTCTGTCCTTGATTTTGTGTACTGTTGCAAAAACAAATGGGCATCAGCTTTAAGGAATAGTTGTTCCCCTTTCAGCTAGTTTCTGCAGAGATTCACAAAAAATAACTGCTTTCTCTGGTGTCTCACCAAAATCACTCCTCTTCCTTGATGCTTTCACATTTCTGCAGTGTCTTACCAACATGTAATGACTAGCTCTATCGTCTCAAGCTAACTCGAGTCATTTTCACTTGGAGACTAGTAAGCATTAGTGCGTGGTTTCCTTCAGTGCAGATGTAGCACTAAATTTGACGTTAAGTCTGGTGTCTTCTAAAAATAGAAAGAGAAGTTTAGCAAAAATAGATTAAAAGGAACCTCAATGTTACAGCTGTTTGTACACTGAACACAGTATCATCCAGTAGATGTGTACCCAATTGAAGGGAGGGGAGAAAGTGGGTTTCTGTATCTTTCCAGCAGCCTTCAACAATGCCTGAAATGTAATGTGACAAAGGAAGAGTTGTGAAGGACAGCACTATGAACCATTTGCACAGGTCAAAACCACAATTTGCGTGGACACCAGTTTGGCAGCACCTAAGCTAGTTTTGCACGCGTTAATATAAACACCTTTTGGAGCAGGCCTCTACTCCTGTTCCATAACCAGGATCATGGTTTTTTTTTTAACTGTATAATTTTGATCTGTACTTTTAAAAGACTGGAGTGAGGTCCTAGTCATTAATTAGAAAAATGAAAGTATTATGCCTTCCTGTCTTGTTTAATAAACTGTTACTTCTAAAAGCATTTTCAAAAGCAGTAACTAATACAGCCACTGTTTCAGGTATCATAACAGACAAAGGTAGAAGAGCAATATTGTAGACAGCGTAGCAAGCATACTCCTTTGCAGGCAGCAGCGTGCTTTTGGCTTGATTTATGCTGCCACTTAATACCTCTGATCTCAATCACAGTCAGTTCTGAACATTAAAATAATAATAATGTAGGATTCCTCCCCTCTTCATTTTTGTAGATTTATAATATGCTTAAAACAGTGGAGATTTGGAATTAAGATGTTCTTGTACACATCCTTCAGTTTCTTAAAAATATTCACATTTAATTATTATGGTGTATCTTTTTTGAGACTGTTCAAAGAAATCTGTCTTTAACCCATAAGACGCCTGTTTGAATGGTACTTCATATATGATAATGTAACACTACATTGTATTTGAATGTTTTCTAGTACTAAAGCCTTTGTACTAACAGAAGTTATTTTGTTAGCTTTAATGTGTATTTTCTTATATAAGATTGATAGTTATCAATAGTTACATGTTTTTAAAGGTGGTGAAAGGCTGAATTGTTTTAGAAACTGGTGCAAACATTCTTGACAGTAAGAGTAATGCTGTTGTGTGATTGGTCAGGATAAAAGAAAGAAGTCTGTAAGCCCATGGAAGTTCTGCCTGTAGTTATTTTAGTGTTAGTAATTTGGGGTTAGTAACAGAAAACATGGTTTAATGAATACAATTAGATACTTTTGACTTCTCAGAATACTTAGTTGCTTAAGTACTAATGCTAAATGCTTGTCTATACTCTTGAGAGAGAGAGAGAGAGGACTCTCATAACTGGAAATCATCAAGTAGCACTTATTGATCACTTCTGTCACTGGTAGGTTTTATTGTGTTCACCAAGGGAAGTCCCTTATTTCAGGACCAAAAGCTTTCAAAGTCAGATAGCTGTATCTCAGTGTTATGTCACCTTGGCTAATGCCAAATCATCTCATCTCCTGCATGGTTATTTTCCACGTGAGTTTTATGAAAGGGGCGAGTGTTAAACAGTCAAATGATAAAAGCACATTCTTTTGCTTTAGTAAGGGGAGATAGCTCTGCCCAAAGAGCGGCATTAAATGGCACATGCAGCATCATTCTTGCAGTACAAAGTATTTTCTGTACAGAGACAGAAGTGAGCTTTATTCTTTATATACTGTATGCCTGTTAAGCCTGCCTAATACAACAGTCTTATTTCATATGAAAATACATTTCAAATTAATTTTAAGGATAGATTTCCAGGAGAGCATTAGCTGGACAATAAAGTAGAATTGTCTTTTGGCACAGACACTTACAGGAGCAAGTGATACTCAGGTTATTTTGAGGTCTCTCACCTGTAAATTGGCCTTCAGTCATTCTCCTATGTTACCTTTTCAAACTAAAAGCAAGGCTACTGCTCAGATACTTAGAAAACTGAAGATGGCCTTTTTAGGTTTGGTTGGTTATTTTGTGGTTTTGATTTATTTTTACATGTTACTGCTGCTGTTAGTTTCTATAATTAATCTACACCTTTTACTTTGAACATGACAAAAAATAATGCAGAGAGCAGAAATGGAGATGTAGTTTTGCTTTTTAAAATTAAGATCTATACTGATTTCACTACAATGCTATTCTGCAAAGAAAAATAGAAAAGCATAATAGGTTGAAACCATTTGATTTCTTAAGGGCCTGGCTTTTTGTTGTTGATTTGCAGTGAATCTTGGCTTCAGGTCTTTTTAATATCCAATATAAGATTTTTAAAACTCAAGGCCCAAGTGTATCTTTACGAGACTTTTACAAGACTAGCTGGGTATATTTTTAAGTCACTAAATTGCTTGCCATAAGGAAGAAGGAGGTCAGCTGCATATTAAGTTCATTCAGGAATGGTGCAGCTTTAAGAATTAAGTTCTCTATCTTTTCACTCTTCCTACTTTACATATTTAGAGTGTTAAGTTTTATTTAAGTCGTTTAAAATTTGCATTTTCTTGGAATATTAGTGCTGGAAAGTAGTTCCATACACTTTAAGTGTAGGCAATCACTTTGAGTAACTAGTGAATGCTGGGTTTTTTTGCCTAAAATGGGAAGCAATTTTTTTCTCAGCAGTTAACATATTGTCCAAAATGCTTCTGCTGTTTCTGGCTGGTAAGAGTACTGTTCCTTGCTTTTAAATAAGTAGTTGGCTAAGCTGCCTAAAATCTAATTACTTGCCATTCTCCGTTTCTTACTTTTCCAAAGATGCTCAGGAATTCATAAATGTGTGACTGAGTAGTTCACCTCTTACATGAAGTAAGTGGTAAAGATTGTATCATAGCCAACATTGCAGCATTTTCTGCTCTGTATCTTGCAGTGAGACTGAGTCATGGGTTTGGTGTTTCCATACAGCCCTTATGGACAGAGTAGATGAGATCCACACTAGAACTATGTGCTTCTTTTGGCTTCATTCATGTTACAAGTTTGTTTCAGAGGAATACTGCAGGCTTAAAGCTCATGTCCCACTCATCCATGTTTATTTCCCATTGGTTTGAATCTCAGGGCAGTTTCGATACATACAAACTTGACTCCTTTCAGAAGAGGCTCTATGTTGCCCAGTCCATAGTGGCGACCTAAGAGTCTGGACCAGTTGCTATTCCTTTGGACAGGTTCACAATACTTGTGTAGATGTTCACCCCAAGGGACCAGATTAGCTCTTAGAGATGGATTAATGGGGGGGGGGGGGGGGGAACNACGGGGGGGGGGGGGTGTGGAACTACAGCACCAGCTCCTTCCAAACCCCTCCTCTTGTAACAAACTACCTGTTGATGTAGACAGTGTTTATTTCAGTGGATTTTGCGTATGTGCTGTTTTTATCCAGACTGAGATACCTTTGAGGTGGAGGATGGCAAGGTTTTCAGTAACGCATCTGAGAGTCAGAAACAGGCTCCAGAAACCCTCAGTGCAGATCTCTGTAATGACAGACCTCCATTAACAGAACTCCGTAGCAGAGAACAGCACCCTGAAATTAAACCCTTTAAAATAGGACTCCTAAATGTACCTGTAATAGAAAAAGGATATAATTGCTGCAAACTGTAATTGTACAGATTTTAGCTAGCAGATCTATGCAATAGAAAAGCAGAGGTCATAAAAGAGCAGAGGTGTAGAAACAGATAAAAAAAGATTGGTGGCAGGTCAGAGAGGAGGCATGAGGTAGAAGCTGTAGATGCATCTAAAATGTCATTTATATTGATTATAAAGAGGTTTTGCATACCTAAAAAGGAACAGCATTTGAATGCAATAGCAGAGGGGAACAAGAAGGGATAGTTTTCAGGTAGATAGTACCATGGATGCAGCAACTGCATTACTAACTGAGGAAATGGTATGAGCCAGCCAGAAAGCTTTGGCTGGCAAATCAACACCTCCCTGAGGAAATGGAAAGGAGGAGGGGGAACTGTTTGTCAAAGAGCTGTATTTCTGGCTTTCCAAGGGGTATGTGAATGAATCCTGAAGTTACCTTTTTTAGGGGGAACCCTTGCCTATCATAAAAGTCTTAATTTTGCTTTAAAATACAACTCAAGTTTTGAAGACAAAACCAAACAAACATGTGTTAAAGTATATTCTTTGCAAGGATATTCTATTTGAAAGGGAGTCATGTGGTAGAAATCCAAGGTATCTGGACACTGCAAGGTTTGCAGCTTTGAAAAGTGTTTGGAACCTTTGTTTCTCTTTTTTTTTCTGTAACATTTGCTCACTGTTGTTTGTCATCAAAGCCACAAACGTTTTTCTTACCCTCCCACTCGTGCAGATTTTTGCAAACAGATCAAGCCATGGGGCCCTGAAACGGTAATTTACTTGTCTTGCTTTCATTAACGCCAACAGTTGTGTTCATCTGGCAAGGTTTCATCCCAATTTTTCATGCCAGACATTTCCCTCTGAGACCCCTTACAGACTGTAGCTGGAGGTTTGTTTGCTTAAGTAAAAGACTAAGGGGACAGTGGCCTAGAGAAAACATTTTGTAGCAGCTGATTGCTTAAAAACAGCCTTAGGAAGCTGCCTGTAGCCATCCTCTAGTAATGAATGGACAGATGCAAAAATATGCTGCTTTTGTTCTTTAGCATCTCTTTATAATTTTAGAATCTTTCCCTTTTTCTGTTCAGATGGGTATTATGTCCTGCCCAATACATTTATCGGTGATCTGGACCAGGGGATTGAGTCCAGCATCAGTAAGTTTGCAGGTGACACCAAGTTAGGAGCAGGTGTGGATCTGTTGGAGGGTAGGAGAGCCCTGCAGAGGAACCTTG
>WAAF01012629.1:631332-776455 GCA_013400475.1 Tricholaema leucomelas
GGTTTGGTCTCTTCTCCCAGGCAGCCAGCAATAGAACAAGGGGACACAGTCTCAAGTTGTGCCGGAGGAGGTATAGGCTGGATGTTAGGAGGAAGTTCTTCATGGAGAGAGTGATTTGCCATTGGAATGGGCTGCCCAGGGAGGTGGTGGAGTCGCTGTCCCTGGAGGTGTTCAAGCAAATTCTGGATAGCCTGGATGAGGCACTTAGTGCCATGGTCTAGTTGATTGGATAGGGCTGTGTGCTGGGTTGGAGTGGATGATCTTGGAGGTCTCTTCCAACCTGCTTAATTTTATGATTCTATGGTATTATAAGAACAAAAATGTCTAAGCTTTAAGAGTTACATATTAAGATAGTGCACAGTGAAATTATTAATCAATAATGTGTTCATAACTGCTAGCAATATTTACCACAGCAAAAACCAATACTCTTCAGGTTGAGTTGTTCTAGTGCAGCTGCTTATAAATTAAGAGTCAACTGACTTTGGACATTTATATCACAAGGAAGCAGCATAGGTATTACTTTCCCTTTTCCTGATTCTTCTAAATTCAACCACAGCCAACAGATGAGATTAAAGATTGCAAATGTTTGTACCTAATACCAGATAAGCTCTGGGTTAATGAAACAAACCGCAGTTGGATAGTGGGTGAGGTAGACATTTCTTCAGTTCATAGTTTATGGAGAACTGCTCTCTATTGCAAATGTTTCTATTGAAAGAAATAAAAACTGTTTATAGCAGAACTGCTGCAGTTTGTGCTGAAATATACTTGCTTCTTTTCAGTGCTCTGAGGTGTTGGATATGAGGCATGGAAACCCTCATCTTGGAAAGGCTCAGGTCATAGGAACTTCATTTCCTTTCCCCTCCTCTGTTCAAGTAGGCTGTCCAGTATTTGCTGTAGAGAAGGAGCACGTAACTGGGCTGAACAAGCTGCTACACACTGCTGGCTTTCTCACAACTGTCCCAACAGGTCCTCACACCGTAATTAAGGCAGCAAGGCTGGGGACAGAGTGGCTGGAGAGCAGCCAGGCAGAGGGGGACCTTGGGGTGCTGGTTGACAGCTGACTGAACATGAGCCAGCAGTGTGCCCAGGTGGCCAAGAAGGCCAATGGCATCCTGGCCTGTATCAGAAATAGTGTGGCCAGCAGGACCAGGGAAGACATCCTGCCCCTGTACTCAGTGCTGGATAGGCCACACCTGGAGTACTGTGTCCAATTCTAGGCCACTCAATTCAAGAGAGATGTTGAGGTGCTTGAACCTGCCCAGAGAAGGGTGACAAGGCTGGTGAGGGGGCTGGAGCACAAGCCTGTGAGGAGCATCTGAGGGAGCTGGGAGTGTTTAGCCTGGAGGAGGCTCAGGGGAGATCTTATTGTTCTCTACAACTACCTGAAAGGAGGTTGTAGCCAGGCAGGTGTTGGTCTCTTCTCCCACGCACCCAGTGACAGAACAGAGAGACACGGTCTCTTTGCCTGCCCTGTGCCAGGGCAGTTTTAGGCTGGATGTTGGGAAGAAGTTCTTCATGGAAAGAGTGATTGGCCATGAGAATGGGCTGCCTGGGGAGGTGGTGGAGTCGCTGTCCCTGGAGGTGTTTAAAAGGAGGCTGGATGAGGCACGTAGTGCCATGGTTTAGTTAATTAGAAGGGTTAGGTGAGAGGTTGGAGTCGATGATCCTAGAGGTGTCTTCCAACCTGGTTAATTCTGTAATTCTGTGTGACCAGTGTTAAATTGTCAGAATCAAATCCAGAGAATAGAAGTGTAGAGCAGGAGTAATAAAGGCCCTGAGATAGATGGCAGAGTAATGCAGAAATCTCAACTGCAAGGTATCTTGCCTTTTTTAAATTTCAGTTAGCCTCTTACCATAAATGTAGTATCCTTTGTATGTGCTAATTTACTTGTAAATGTCACTCTAAAAAACATTGAGCAATATGAATGTGAATCTGCTCTCAAAAACTATGATGTCCCATTTTCTCTTGAAGGCTTTATTCATGCTCCAGTTCTGTTACTAAATCAGCTAGCAGTGGCTGTTGTTCTTTTTTTCCTGTAAAGATTTTTTTTTCTTTAAATTGCTTTCACGTGACAAATCAAGACTCTTTGATGAGCATAGATGAGTTTAAGATGTGCTTTTCAGATGTGTACTGTATTGTCACTAATTTTTTCTACAAATGATGCTGCTAATCTCCGTGCTCTCAGATGAGAGCCTTAGTAAAATCTTTAAATTTTATGCTGCCCATTAGTAAAGATGCGAGATAAGAAAATTACCAGTCAAAATTCCCTGTTTATTCCAGTCTAAATTGATACTTACAAAATATATGTTGGTTTCTAGCCAGGATTCTGAAATTACAGCATTGTCACTTAGGGACATAGCATAGTAATGAGCAGGCAGTAAGCTAATGCATTTTAAGAGAAACTTTCTTTTGTTCCTTTTATTTCATTTAAAGTTTTTGGTTTACCAGATAAAACATAAAGGTTGGAAGTTACCGTCTCACTTGAATGCACAATGGAGAAAGATGGAGAGGGAGCATGTTCTGTTGCAAGTCCTTTGTTGTCAGTAATGTGGATATAGATTTCATCAACTGCAAAAGAAGCTTAATTAGTTAAATTATTATTATTAAATATTGTTATCTATCTAATTGCTAATCTGTATGTGTGTGTATAACAAATCCTTTCTTAGCTTATGAATCAATGTAGTCATTTTGAATATTTTTAGTTGATTAACTTCTCATTTTTGTGTAATTAACATGAGCATTTTTCTTGATGGCTTTTTATATGCTCTTTATATGCTTGTGTTTAGCTTGATAAGGGAACTTACGTTGCCTTATTGGCAAAGCAACAACACTTAGGACTATAACCCAAACTAGCACTTTAAGCTTACTGTTTCTTTTTTTTTCTTGCAGAGCTGGAGTGGACCAGAGAAATTACTTGCTTTAGATGAACTCATTGATAGTTGTGAACCAACACAAGTGAAACATATGATGCAAGTGATAGAGCCCCAGTTTCAAAGAGACTTCATTTCGTTGCTCCCCAAAGAGGTGAGAAGTAGAAGGTTAATAGTGGGCTATGCACCGCATTAGCTGCTTCCTTTTAAAACCCTCCATGTTAATGCTGACATTCATTTTCGCTGGTGTAGTGATGTAAACTGATGCTAGAGGTCCACAGTTTGGCACACTGCCATAACATGGCTACTGTAATTTCAGATCCACATACCTTATCTGCTGATAGGCATCTGGGTATCTGGAAATGTGGATGACTCCTTTAAACAAAATCCCTGTAGCTTTAAAAGTATCTCTGTGTCCTAATTGGGCTGATTGTGCTTTTTTTTTGCGAGAACCATGCACACTCAGAAATTTCCTCTGGATGCCAGACCTTTCTGCAGGTTATTCTGTAAGTACAAGCATTTTTGTTGAACGCTTGAAGTGGCGATTGCTTTCGTGAATATTTATTTTGAGCTTTACAATTTCTACCAAAAAAAAAAAACCAAAACCCAAAAGCAAATCCATAAAAATCACTTCTCACTAAGGATAAAACCAAACCCTGCTTCAGCAGATGTCTTACAGTAAGTCCTTTACTGCAAATCAGATCATGTTGAATGAAGTTAAAGAGAAACTAGGATTTAGCTTGCAGAGTGTGTGCTTTTCATCTTGTGTACCTAAATGCTGTCCACAGAAGAGTAGTTACAGCTGTCCTTGCAACTAGAACATGAGGGTGTGTGAAGAAAGATTATAAACCCAGTTTGCTACAGTTACTAAATGAATATATTTTAGATAATGTAATGGTGCTGCTTCCGAACTTGATACATCTCAGGGAATTGGAAATTGTTTTGTTATTTGGAGTAGGAAGTATCTTTTCTTTTTCCAGATCTACCTCTTTCTTTGGTTTTCCATGTGGAAATGTCATTAGGGGCTGAAACCTTCATAGGTCTTCAGTTATTAACACATTACAGATCAAGTTTTTAAAAGAGATTCTGGTGCTAATATTTGGTTGCTGTGTTTAACATGGTCTTGTTGGCTGAAGACTGTTCTGTGTCTCTGTTTCTTGACATTTTTTCCTGATGTATATCCTATTTTTGAATACTTGGATGTGCAAGACCCTCCTTTCCTTTTATAGACTGTTATCTTCACAAGTCAGAAAGTGTCACAGCCTTCCCTTGCTAGTTAACGTTTGTAAATGTTAGAAGCAATGTATGCAATGACTATTAACTCATTGCAAAGGACATAACATTAGTGTTTACAGAAGCACTTCCTAGGTAGCCTACTTCAGAAATGGAAATGACACTGAGGGAGGAGAAAAGTTTATTATTAAGACTTTTTTTATGGTTGCCATGTTTGTAAAGAAGCTGCCCTAAGCAGCCTTGTTTCAGAGGCAAAGGAAAGCAGCAGGACTTTGTATTTTGAGAATACAGAAGATACTTTGCCACTTCTGCATCTCCTAAGTTTGGAAATTTAATACAGAATTGATAACAGTAACTCACAAATCAGTTGTCTTCATGTGATTTAGTGGCAAAACTAATTCAAGTACAACCAGTGATCTAGTTATGCTATAAATGGTGAACACATTCATTGTTATTGCCATTTTTAGCAGTTCCTTCACAGAAAATATAAGCTGTTTATCTGTAAAACTTTTTTGATTTGTTTCTTGACTCCACTGTAAACTACTTTTAATTTTTATGTTTTCAATGGTTTTTCGTGCCTCTTAAAACCAGAATACTGTCAAACACTTAGCTCTGTGGACAGGCTGACTTCGTTGGCAAAGCTGGCTTCACTAATTTTAGCTTCCCAACCTGCAGTCATTGTCACCAACATTAATGTAGTTAAAAAAAACCCCATCAAACTAACTCCGTTATCTCCTCTACTTACACTGGCTGCAGTAGGGGGTGATGAACCGAGCTGTCAGGGCAAGAACAAGTTGCTGGGATGAGTAATTCTGTAAACAGGCTTTCCTGTCTAAGCCAGCGTCCTGTGAAAACACGCTCTTGTGAATTGTCGCTGCGTATTAACATCTGTAGTTATCCGACGCACTGCCAGATGCAGTGCCATGATTTTATTACCTAACTAGGACAAGAGGATGATTTAGAACAAGGTTTTTCATTAGAAACATTTTTAGCAATGCAAAGACAGTAACTTGAGGGCTGAATAACCAAGAAAGTGCATTCCTCTTGAAGAAACGTGCAGTCCAACAATTAATCTGAAATGAATACGCCTGTTTTCTTGCTGAGACTTAAATAATTATTATATCACTTGTTTGTAAAAACTAAGTAGAAACAAAAGGAGTTTTGCTGAGATCAACCACAGAAATTTTGTTGCCACTGAGCAAGTGAAGGAAAAGAGACTGCTTCTTACTGGGTATTACTGACACTACAGCAGAGAGTAGTCCTAAATACACTGGAGTCAAGGTCAGATCTTTGCTACTTGCGGTTTTCTTCTAACTAGATCCATAAGCTGAGACAAAGGGACGTCGTCTTTCAAGTACTGCTAATCTTAAAGTCAACTGTGGGCTGTGTTGACACTTGATGACTATTTGGATAAATACAGTCTAAAATAAATGTCATCCACATGTAACCTGGTTTAACATCTGCTGGCCAGCAGTTGTAATGAACACCATCTTTGAAAGCGTCCATATTAGTATAGATGAGTGATATTTAAACAAACTCTGCTGTCAGTTAGGGAATATCCAGCAAAACCAGAAGAGATCTCTTTCATGTTTGATTCTTGCCACATGCAGGACCACCTGATGTGTGTTTGGAAACAGCACTTCTTAAATAGTTTTACATTCCAGGGAGTCTAAAAGGATGGGTGCTGGTGTTTCTCTTGTAATAGAGTGTCTTAGACCAGATTCTAAATGCTGACTCCCTCAGTAAGGACAGAAGGAAGATTCCTCAGTTATGGCTTCGGCTGCATATGGAATCTAATGCATAAATCAAGACACAGGTCTGACAAGTGTGGAGTCCTATGTGCTTAATATGAGCAGCAGGTGATGACTTGCAAACAAGGGGGTGTGTGTGTAGTCAAAATGCAAGCAGTTCTGATGTACTGAATTTTTATTTCCTGCTTGGTCACTGCCTCGTCTAAATTACTGAAAATAAACATTTCTCACATAATAAGGTCAAAAAATCTGCTGAGGGCATCAGCCTCTTTCTTACACAACTCCAGTCTGTGCTGCATAGAAGGGCAGATATGCATCATAACTTCAGCTAAAAATTAAATAAAAAAAAACCCTAGACACAAAAAGATACATCAGGGAGATGTAGAAGTGGATTATATAATTTCCCTGACAAATTTTGCGTCCACCATTTTAGCATGTAAGTAGTTCTCTGCATTACTTTTTAGCTGTAGTGTTCCTTCTTCAGAGTTTGTAGCCATGGAGAGGACTTCACTGCACCTTATACTTCTGTTTTCCATGACTGGGGAGATGTATTGTTGCTGTCAAGTAGAAAAACTGTACTTGGCTAGCACATCCTTAAGGATATCCCTGTGTTTTGAATTGTCTTTCAAGTGCTTCTGTTCCTGCTTAAGATAGTTGTATCAGTTTTATCATGGACATTTTATGGCTTAGCACAATCAAATGAATTTTCCCAAGAAGCTTTAACTTTGTCAAATGAAAAGCTTATCTTCTGGTGCTCACTGGGATTTCCCATATGTTTTTGGTAACTTAACAGGTACAGTATTGAAGTTACCTGGTATCATCCTGCATCCCAGTCCATAAAACTTCCCATCACATCTCTTGGGAGTGTATTTGCATTCTCATCAGAAGATGGGCAATGTTTGCTGTATTCCCCAGGGCTGCAGAGCATTTCTGAACACAAGTGCACATAGCATTTACTTTATTTAGGCTTCACAGCATCATAGCATTTTTTCCCTTGTGCTCACATGCAAGTGTTATACTTTCTAGTTAAACTCATATAACATTTGGTGCACTTGGTAGCATACGTAACTATTTTAGTAATAACTCTGCTACTGATTCAAAGTAACGTGGATTGCATTTCAAAACAAATACAATAGTAATTTCATCTGATACCTCCTTTCTTGCAAATACCAGAATAATTTCTGATGTGATCTGTATGGATATAGTTAAACTCAACTTTCATGTGCCCGCTGGAATAAACTGTTTAAGTTTCTGAGGTGGTTTAATAATTTACTGTTTCAATTTCCTGGATTTCAGCCCCTGATGTGTGATAATACTTGGGAATTACTTCACTTTTCCTTTCAGAAGGAATTAAAATGATACACTTTCTTTTTGGTTTTTGACAGCTGGCACTGTATGTGCTGTCATTCCTGGAACCCAGGGACCTTCTGCAGGCAGCCCAGACATGTCGTTACTGGAGAATTCTGGCTGAAGATAATCTCCTCTGGAGAGAGAAGTGCAAAGAAGAGGGTAAGGCTGAGCAAAAGGATGGATGTTATGGGCAAAATGTGGCTGTCATAAAAAGTACAGTTCATTTACATAATAAGCTTAAAGTTTTACAAAGGCTATTCGTGTGACTTGAAGTTTACTGCTAGTGATGCTTTGAGCTACATGGTCTGGATCTCTGTTGAAAGTAGGACTCAGAAATAATCCACGGAGCACTAGAAATGAACCTCGAGTAAAATTTGAACACCCTATTTATAAAGTATACTAGGTGTATGTTTTTAAAATAGTTATTTTTGCTTTTCTTAAGAAGTATTTTTATTCAAAATACAACCAAAGCAGGTAAAAGCTGAGATGTAAAAATGGCAGGAGTAGAGTCTCGCAGTTTGTGAATAAGAAGGAGGAATAGCTTCTTCAGTGGTTGAGTAGAAGGGATGCCAAAATCTCACATCACTGATAGGAAAAATTAACAGAGAAACAGCATGTAGTAGGGGCAAAAGCTGCTGACTTGACTGCCTGGATAGGGATATGCAGTCTTTAAGCCACATTGATATTGCTTGCTTGCACCAAATCACGAAGATATGGTGGTTCAGCAGTAATGTGAGTGGGGAAAATGGCTCCTTGGAAAGTAGCCACATATTTGAGGACAAGAAAAATTCACACTTTCATTTTTAAGGAGAATTATATGAACAAGGAGTCTGTTCTAGGGGGCAGGGCACACATCATCTCACATCCCAGTCCCTCTTGGATGCAGGCAAACACAGTAGTGCTGTGCAGTATGGGGCCAAGAGTTTGTGAGAGGTCAGTGAGGCTTTAGAAAACATACCAATGTTAATGCAGTTGGAGGTCTGTTAAGGCACCTACTTAAATTTGTTTTCTTTTGCAATGGAAGCCAGGTGTCTTAACTTCTTAAATCTTCTCTAACAATTCTTCTCTTACAAATTTCAATGAAAAGTGCTTAAGAGGACAGAGAAAAATGGAGGTTGAGAGGGGAATGAATCTACATTTGCAAACTTTGAAGTAAAAATAAATTCAGCCAGGCATGAGCACACAGACAAACAAAACAGTACTGTAGACTGGTTAGACCTAGTGAGGTGCTCAGCAATATGAAGCAGTTAATTCAAGACTTGCAGATAGAGACACCAGTGAAAGGGCTAAAAGCAGGAGAGTGAAATCCACATACTGGCAATGGACAAGATTCTTGCTAGTAATGATATTGGGTGGAGCAAGGAGCTGCATAGGAGAGAGAGATGGGTGATAGAGTTGTAAAAAAAAAGAGCTACCCATAGTAGCAGGGCTAAAACAAAGCACTGCTGCTTAAGTGTCAGTTCAGAAAAGGAATAGCTATACTTAAATTGCAGCCAAGAGAGGCTGCAGTCCCGAAAGGCTGCACACAGCCTTTCAAATCAAGGAAAGAATTGCAAGTTCACTAATATTGGGAGTCAGAGTGAAGTTAAAAGTAATGAAGATGGGTGACCAGAGTAGATGACTACAGACTGTGAGGTTTACTTTTTGAAGGCTCTGAAAAAGAGTCAGAGCAGTTAGGGAGTTTGTTGGAGGAGACAACAAAAGGGGCAATCTGAAACGTGGCTAATAGGTTGGCAGCAGTGAATGACAAACAAGCATTTCCAGCTGTGATTATAGTAATGATTGCCCTTGAAAGACAAGGGAAGGTGTAGTAATGAAGAGCTGAGGAGCAGTGCCTGACACGGTGTGAACATTGGCACGCAGGAGGTTGTTAGGTCAATGCAGTATTTAATATCAGAGATGACTGTAAAGGTTTGGGAGGGAGAGAAGTTGTTTTCTTCAGGGTGGCCTCATCTTTCCCCTTCCCTCCTATTTTAAAAATTCATTTCAGGGATTGATGAACCATTACATATCAAGAGGAGGAAGGTAATCAAACCAGGCTTTATACACAGCCCATGGAAAAGCGCCTACATCAGACAGCATAGGATTGATACCAACTGGCGGCGAGGAGAACTTAAATCGCCTAAGGTGAGTTACTCAGCTATGTGCATGGTGCATGAACAAAACAGGATCTACTCATGCGTTGGTTTTTTCCTCCATGCACAAAAATGCAATGTATTGCTACAGAAAACAAAATACTTGTATTTCAGCTTACCTTGGGTTTAAATTCATTTCTGAACACCATGTTAGTAAATCAAAACGTGATTCTTCATGCAGCAGAAATCTTTCAATGCTGTTCTAAACATTTCAGTACAGGTTTTGAATTGCTGTAAATATGCTGGTCTCTTTCAGACAGATAATCTCAGCAACTTGATTTAAAGCACATTTAAATTAAGCATACAGACACATAGATAATATATATAACTACAGGAGCATTTGTAGAGCTGGGCCATGTCGCAACATAAAGATACTCCACAACTATTCAGTAGTGATGTAATGCTTTATTTTTGTACATTTTCTTCTAAATTGAGCAGCCCAAGACAATAACTTCATTCTGTCTTGAGATGAGTTTTTTTAAATAGTAAAATTCTTCAGTGAAATTGGTGTATTATCTTTACCTCTTTTCCAGTATGAAGGTATGAAGCAATGCTTCAGACCGTGTGTAAAGTAAAGTAGCAGCTGTCTAATCAAACTCTTGATAGGCTGGGGACAGAGTGGCTGAAGAGAAGCCAGGAAGAAAGGGACCTTGGGGGTACTGGTAGATAGTAGCTGAACATGAGCGAGCAGTGTGCCCAGGTGGCCAAGAGAGCCAATGGCATCCTGGCCTGGATCAGGAACAGTGTGGCCAGTAGGACAAGGGAGGTTATTCTTGCCATTACTCAGCACTGGTCAGGCCACACCTTGAGTACTGTGTCCAGTTCTGGGCTCCTCAATTCAAGAGAGATGTTGAGATACTGGAACATGTCCAGAGAGGGGCAACAAAGCTGGTGAAAGGCCTGGAACACAGCCCTGTGAGGAGAGGCTGAGGAAGCTGGGGGTGTTTAGCCTGGAGAAGAGGAGGCTCAGGGGTGACCTCATTGCTGTCTACAACTACCTGAAGGGAGGTTGTAGCCAGGTGGGGGTTGGTCTCTTCTCCCAGGCAGCCAGCAATAGAACAAGGGGACACAGTCTCAAGTTGTGCTGGAGAAGGTTTAGGCTGGATGTTAGGAGGAAGTTCTTCACAGAGAGAGTGATTGGCATTGGAATGGGCTGCCCAGGGAGGTGGTGGAGTCGCCGTCCCTGGAGGTGTTCAAGCAGGGACTGGATGAGGAACTTAGTGCCATGGTCTAGTTGACTGGATAGGGCTGTGTGCTAGGTTGGACTGGATGATCTTGGAGGTTTCTTCCAACCTGGTTGATTCTGTGATAGTGAAGAATTGGTCAGAAGCACGAAGAAAAGCCATATGCTTAGCCTTTTAACCTTTTAAGGCAATTTGGCTATTCTTTTGATTACAGTATTACAAAACAATATAAACAAGAACAAAAAAATTTCCATGGAAAACCTATGGCCATATCCCACTGTTTATTTGGCCATGACTTATGTACATCTCTGGCAATAGTGCATCTTGCCTCGCTATGCTACATCAAGTTATCTTGGAAATATTACTAAAATTACAGCCTGGGGCATTATCCAAATGCCTATTTCATTTCAATGAGCATTTTGAAAAGTGGTTGGATGTCTTAAACAGAAAATTCCTTATCCTGTGTATAAAGACTTCTTGCTGTATTGCAATAAAATATACTGAATTGCAATTTTTCTCCAAATCAAGCACTGAAAAATCCCACCATTCCAATTCATGTTTCCAGTGCAACAAATTAATGTTTTTATTTGTATTTCACTAAGTTAACCATTTTCTAGAGTTTACCTGCTTGCCTGGTAAGGGAGGAAAAAAAATGTAGTCAGCCTTGACCACCAATGTAGAAATATGCAGCAAATACAACCTCATCCCTTTCACCCCAGGCTGAAAGAACACTTGCAAGTTAAGAGTAACTTGGCCACCTAGGCAGTGTGCCCAGGTCGCCAGAAGGCCAGTGGCATCCTGGCCTGTATCAGGAATAGTGTGACCAGCAGGACCAGAGAAGTCATTCTGCCCCTGTACTCAGCGCTGGTCAGGCCACGTCTTGAGTACTGTGTCCACAGGTTGGACTCGATGATCTTAAAGGTCTTTTCCAACCCAGTTAAACCTGTGATTCTGCAATTCAGTGGAAAAGTAAGGAGGTGGAATAACTGCACAGGAATTGAGCAATGTCCAGCAATTAATTCAGCCTACTTTTATTAGTGATCATTCCTGGTACATTTAGGAGGCTTACAGTAACTGTAGTATGCCTGCTAAGCAGTGCAGTATCACTCCATGGAAGAAGGGAAATACCTTACCAGCTGGCGGTAAATTAGACTTGACACTTGGGATTAAGGGGCCTTGTTATTATTGAAGCAACCCTAGCATTTTCTAATTTATGAATCAGAAGACCACTTTGTTTCTCCTGCTTCTCTCTAATCTGCATTAAATTGTGACTGTACATTTTTATGTTCTTTATCATCAGGTGCTCAAAGGCCATGATGACCACGTGATCACATGCCTTCAGTTCTGTGGGAACCGAATAGTGAGTGGCTCTGATGACAACACACTGAAAGTGTGGTCAGCAGTCACAGGCAAGGTAAGCTGCTGATGTTACTGAATTCCTTAGGAAATGAGCTACAGGTGGGGCACTGGTATGGCAAAAGTACTGCTCTGCCACCAGACCACAGAGTCTTCAGTGCTGTCTGGTGCAAGAATTGGAAAAAGCGCTGGTAAACATCTGGGTCATCTTTTCCTACACAAAAAAATAAGTCTAGTTACAAAAGTCACCTTGATGTGAAATTGCAATGCTGCTCATGTTACCTTTGGCACGTATCCTTGTTCTCTTGGTGATTCTCTATTCTTGTGGAGTCGTTTGTGACACGGATTCTAAAAAATTTGGACAGATAAGTTACTTTATCTCCCTGAAAGCTTCGTTTAGCCTGATTTTACCCCTCTGGATCTCCCTTTCTCCCTTGTCTTCTATCATCCTTTATGTTGTTTTCAAGTTATTGAAATAGGGTGTTAATTTTACTGACTCTAATTTCAAATACCGAGTTTATTTTTCTTTCTGAGCCCTACTATAATCCTCAACCATCAAAAAAAATCCAAACCTCATCTCACTCAAACAACAAAAAAAATCCCTTGCTTGAAGTTTAAATATTTCCTATTTAGGAATTTAATAAGCTTCAATGATTTGATTTTGGTTTAGAGAACAAAAACAATATTGCAATCAAAAAGATAGAAGTATTGAACATGTCACTCCTGTTAGAACATGACAGCAACCCAGCACACAGAGTTTTTGTTGTAAGGTGACTGACAGACCATGCTCCAAGGATATAGGAAAGGCCTCAGGGAAACAGCTCTTTTTACTTCCAAACACATGCTGTGTGTACTTAGCTTTAAGCTTTTTTAATGATAATAGTTGTGTGAACAACAGGACAGCTATCTAGGATAACACGCTTCAGATGTAAAAGGTATCCACTTCATACGTTCAGCTTTAACATTATAAAGTATTTGTGTTTGCATGCCTTACTGTGCCTCTGTTGGCTTCCTTACAAGAAACTAATGAAGGAATCCATATTGGAATTCACATTTTTTTAATTGAAAAGGGCAGCCTAAACTCAAGTGAAAAATACTTTCTTTGTACATATCACCCTCTCAAAAGTAGTATGTTCCTTTAGATACATAAAATTGATCACAGTAGCGCAGCTTAACAATTCCTGTGCAGTAATTTTTGGAAAGTAATTACAAATTGCAGTGCGACTCTTTAGCCCAAATCTTCAAGAGAGCCAGAAATTGCCTTTTATGCTGGAAGAATGCTGTATGAGCCTTCATGCTCACTGTTGCCGAAGAATTAATAAAACAAAAAAACCCTAAAGGTTGGTTTGTGCAAATGAACATGACTAAATAATTCCCCTGACAGATGTAAAGCCCAAAATAAGGATTCTGTGTTCTTACTGCTTTAGAAGGAAGATTTCTTAGAATATGAGCAAATCAGTTGATTTTTTTAAAACATAACAGGAACTGTAACAGTATAACAGCTATGAACTGAAAAAGATGGATTTGATAGCAGCAAATTAAGCTAGGAGCCAGGAATTGCAGAAGGCTAGTAAAAAAATGTTTGAGAACAGGAAAAAAAGCAAGGCTTTTTCAAGGGTGTTAGAAAGAAGAGGATATTAGCTGAAATTAGTATAGTATTGCTGATGCAGAACAAAATGGAGAACATCTATGCGACTGAAATGCAGCATGCAGTGATAATAGAACATTTCAGCAGAAACTCACAAGGATGTTAAACAACAAAGTTCTGGTTTTTCTTATTGCAGTTGATCCAGATAACCTGGTTGTGGTGATTTTTTTGCTAAAAATAATCTGTGGGATAAAATTGGTGTTTTTTCAAATGGTGTGAGCACAAGGAGCAAATCCGGCGGGTAGTCAGAAAGCTGAAATGCGTCAGTGTTTAAATGGAGTAAACTGAAAGACAAGGTAATTAGGATACCTTATCT
Source organism: Tricholaema leucomelas (assembly GCA_013400475.1). Lineage (NCBI taxonomy): Eukaryota > Metazoa > Chordata > Aves > Piciformes > Lybiidae > Tricholaema lacrymosa > Tricholaema leucomelas. Next base: position 645,177 of record WAAF01012629.1, read on the forward strand.
CAGATAAAAAATATTGGACTACATCAAGAGGAGTCAACTAACAGTTAAAGGCAGGCCATGGCAATTAATGCCAGATAGCATTAGATTACAGAAAAGGAGATCGTCAGACTGTCTTGACCTCTTTCCTCGTGCAGTTACAGGTTTGACTGATAAAAATACTAGTGCAGAAATAGACAGCTGTATGCACTGCAAGGCTGTATCCCCATGGCACGACTGAAGAAAACAGAGCAGTGCAAAAATCAACATGGCACATATTTAAATGGGTTAGAAAGTGGGTAATTATAGAGATCATGTTGTTATGTAAATGCAGAATCTTCATGGAATGTCTTTCTAGAGGGGTCTTGCAAGGATCTCTTCTTGTCTGTGCTAATTAGCACTTATTGCTGCCTGGTGAGAAAGCATATATAGTTGGTACTTGTAAGGAATACAGGCTGAGAGAGAGAGAGAAAGGTCATTGTTCCAGAACCATGGAGGCATTATAGAAGTGGGTGTGAGCAAACACTGTCTCTGCAGAGTGAGAAACCATGCCATCTATTTGGGATCAAAGAAGGTTAGGCTGTGCTTGCATGTTGTGGGGTTCTCTCCTGGGCAACAGGGAAGTCTGAAAAGGGTTTGAAACATGATTTTGCAGTATTGATGCCATAGCTCTGGCTTCCAGAAGGCAATGTTTCTTGGATAAACAAACAATACAAAAGGAGTTTATGGTTTATACGTTGGTGGTAAAACTACTGAGTGAACACTCTCTGCAGTTCTAACACTTCTGCTTCAGACTTCTATCAGAAAACCTGCGGTGACTCAGAAAAATGCCTGAAAAAATGACTCAAGTCCGAAAAACACTCCCTGTATTGAGAAATCTGGAAAGACAGTTTAGTTTATTAGGGGGAAGAGGATAGGGAAAATTCTTTGTAGTTGAAGTACCAATGACGGAGAGAGGAATTTGATGAATATATATAAACGTTGGGAATTTCTTGTTCAATCACAGAATAGTCTCCATGGGTCCTCTGGCTCTTGCTACGAGGCTCCTGTTACTTCCTAAATTCCTTTTTCTTAAGTTTCCATTCAACTCTGTCAAAAGGGTAACTAAGCAAAATATTTTATTTCAGTGTTTGAGGACACTGGTTGGGCACACAGGTGGAGTCTGGTCATCACAGATGAGGGACAATATCATCATCAGTGGCTCTACAGACCGAACACTGAAAGTCTGGAATGCTGAGACTGGAGAATGCATACACACCTTGTATGGACACACCTCCACTGTGCGCTGCATGCATCTCCACGAGAAAAGGTAAGGATTTGTCCAAAGTACAGCCACATTTACCCTTGTATTTGCCTTGTTGTTTGCACTTGCGTTCACACAAGATCCTTGTTAAACTTGGGTATCTCCTCCGACATTGAGTGAAATACAAACCAGGCAAAGCATTCAAACTGCACTGCATAGATCAAGAGAAAGGAAGTGATTAATAGAAGCAAAAGCGTAAGGGTACTAATTAAAGAACAGAAAATTGTGTCCTGTGTTTTCTAAAGTTACATTCTATGTTATTTCAAAACTACTTCTTTGTTACTCTGTGATCCAGTCTCCCACACTCTGAGTAATTTCTCCTTTTTTCAGTGTTACAGACTTCTGCTCCTTTTACTAAATAACTTTTTAAGAATCATTACCACAGTGTTGTATTTAAATTTTAACATCATTTCTGGCTTAGTAAACCATGTCTTAAGTCAATGAACATTAGAAAGCTCTTACTTGACCGTGTATGGAGCTGTGAACCAAGTGCCTGGTGTTGCATTTCTTTCTTTTTTTTCTTCTCCACTTTTTTGAAGAAGGATGAAGTTTTTTCTTACCAATTCTACAGCTACTAATTCCTTCTCATTTCTGTTCTTCCCTTAAATTTTTTTAACAGTATAAGCTGAATGGAATCAAGCAGAATAACTGTTAGTTTACTAAAACTTCTAAGTATCTTCTTTGTCATTAGTTAACTCAGTCATTAAAAGGAAATGCTCATAGCACTGCCTGGAGCTCAGCCTATTCACAGGCTTTCAGAGATAGATACAACAATCCACACCATTTCTTGTAGCGTCATTTTGGTGTTCAGGAATGAAGTGCCTTCTTACATACTGTTTGGTATTTATATCAGATAGATCTGAGGAGATGAGAAGTGGAGGAACAAAAGGCACTCAAGTCATCTACAATCCTAATGGAACGTCAGGCTAAAGTAGACCTTGGGTGGCTGGTGGACTAATATCTGATATGTTCTACTGTCCCAAATTAAAACTTGTAACTGATTTGTACACAAGTCTAGTTGTTTTAATATTTTTGTGTCCAGTACTAAGTACAGGAGGGGTTTTCTTGTTCCTCCAGAGTGGTCAGTGGGTCTCGAGATGCTACACTGAGAGTATGGGACATAGAGACGGGCCAGTGCTTGCACGTTCTGATGGGCCACGTAGCTGCAGTTCGGTGCGTTCAATATGATGGCAGAAGGGTTGTAAGTGGTGCATATGATTTTATGGTCAAAGTGTGGGATCCAGAGACAGAGACCTGTCTGCACACACTGCAAGGGCATACTAACAGAGTCTACTCGTTACAGGTATGTGATTTTTCATCTGCTTTAGTTTCCTTAAGTAACATTTAAACTCAGCCTATTTCACCTTGTTTATTAAATTGTAGGTACCTACTCCAGAATAACTCAGGTCATGAGAGTATAGAGTCATTTGTAATTGATAGTCTCCTCTTTCCTTTTGTTACACCAGTTATATGTTGTCTTAATTTAGAAACAGATTTTTTTAGAAGAGCTTTATTTTTTTTAAAGCACCCAGTATAATAAAGCCTGACTCTATACCAGCAAGTTAAATAGTTTTGTGGGTTTTGCTGGGTTGCTTGGTGGGTGTTTGGGTTTTTTTCAATCTTGCATGTATTTTGGGGCTCTGTCTTCGATTTCCCAAAGAAAATCTAAAATTACTGTTTTAAATGAATCACATGATACAGTAACTGAAAATGTGCACAGAAGTCCATTGGGTCAGTGTTCTGAATTAGCAGATCTGCTTACCCTTTTTTTGTAGTCCCATCTTCCAGTTCCAAACTGTAATCCACAGTAAGACTGAACCTAAAATCTTGTGTTCCTACATAAATCTCCAGCCTCCTACTTCGTTCTCTCTGAGTAGAGGCCAGATCTACAACTGTGAGGCTTTGTCAGCAGAGGCACATTGTTAGGACATGGCCACGTGGACTGCTCAGCAGAACTACACTGCCAAAGATACATGTAAACCTCATGTAGACTCTTCTTACTTTTACTAACCCAAAAGATCATCTTGTTCATTCATAAAGTCAAAGCATCACTTCCAAGCATTGAAAGGCGAAAGGAATTAATTTCATGCTTATGCCTGTTCTCACCACAGTCTGGCAGGACTTGAAAAAAAAATTAACAAAGACAGGTCAAAGTCAGGAAATTGCATTTGGCATGTAGCTGCTCTGGCTTGTGGCTCAGAAAGCGAAGCTCATTCCTAGAGACATTTTTCATGAAGTGTATTCTTGGTAAGGTGTATCTCTCCATAACAGATTAAATAGGAACAAAACACCTAATTGGTTTCCTTTCCCAAAATACTTGGTAATGTTTATCCAAAATCTTCATCCCTTCCATTTATATGCTGAGGAGTATTTTCGAGACAAACAGCATGTTAAAAATGCTCTACTACTTTACCTGCCTATCTCAAAAATATTCAAGGACAGTTGGGAACAGCATGTGTTGCTCTGCCTTATCTTCACCAGTGGCTCTTGTTTTGGCACACAAATAGCCACATCTTGTTCTGATACTGCTGTAATAATGGATCAAATAATTGGGTTGTCTTACACACCAATACTATCTACATCCTGTAAATGGAATCTGGCATTCTGAAACAGATGATTGGGGAGCAGAAGGCTACAGCTGCTTACAGTTTTAGGGCTAAAAGATTCATTAAAATTGCATGGTGAGCTCCTGCTCTCTGGTCTAAAATAGCCCCAAACAGCAGAATTCCCATAAATAGAACAATCCAGCTGAATACCCATCCTGTCTTCTTTGGCCCTGCTCTGTGGCAGGTTCTGTTATATCTCAGTACTTCCTTATTTGTAGACCCCCTAACATTTTCTAGAGCTCTTTTTGCAGCAGTTTAAGGCTGCTGACCATGTTGTGTTTTCTTACTCTTTCTTAGCTGCCTTTCAAGTAATCCACACATTTCAGAGTTCATGAATCAGAGCTCAATCACTGATCCAAACCACTGTCTGTTTGACTATAGCAGTATCAGAGTAAAGTTTGTCTTGAATGTCCAGCCTTAAAGCTCTCTTTCTGAATACCTTATGGACATGGAATACAATTAACTTTCAGAAAAGGGGGAAGGAATGAAAGGAATTCAGAAATTGTTACATCAATCTGGTTTACTTCGGTTTAGGAGAGGAAAACATTCTGCAGTGTCTCCACCCAAATCACTTGCTGGGCTACTTAGCATTCTTCATCCTTTTAGCTGAACTCAAGTTAGTTCATATTTTCTTTTGAAAGCAGGGTGTCTAAAACAGGATGCCAAATTCCAGTCAAAGTCTTACCAGGTGCTTATTAGAAATGATAATTTGTTTTATGCATCTTACACAGAATACCTCCAGTTCAGATACCAGAATGCGTTGTTAAGTATATCTTCACCAGAAATGTGGTGCACACAGCCAGTCACTCTACATTATTTTGAACCTAGGTGCCATGTATAACCATGTTTGACTGCAGAGATGTAAGAAGTTAGTTTTCTGCAGTTTTTTTAAGAAGCAGCAGTCTCAGATAGTTGAGTGCCCTTAATAGGTTCTTTCTTTTCCATTATTAGATACCACTTGGTCTACATGGACAAGTAGTGTTGGATTGCCGTAGGTGTAACAAAGATTCCTGCTCGGCCTTCATTCTCCCACGCTGCAGCTACACCTTCATTTCTTCCCTGCCAAGCTCAAATATTCACTATCTTTTTTTTACTTTCACGCTCTTTGCTTTGGGTCAGTTCTACCATTTCAAATATCATCCAAATCTTACTGAAAATACTAAATTCCAAAGTCCTCCTGGAACTCTTTCTAATATTTATAATATTGCTGTGAACAGAGTTCTGAATGGGATAGTATCTCTGCCTCAAATTTTCCTCTCTCTCTGTGAAAATACCACCAAGACATCTGTTGCTTCACATGGCTTTTTACTCTGTCACAGAAAAAAAAATCATACTGGTTAAGATCATTTTCCCAGAAATCTGTGTTTGCTGCTACTTACTGCATTGCTGAGGGCTTACAGTCAGATTGATTATTTGTTAGTTTCTTCTGAAAATTGAAGTTAGGCTGACTGATCTGTAATTCCCCATTGCCCATCATCGTCTCCTTCAATAAGGAAAGGAATTGTATTTGCCATCTGAAACTTGTCTGTCTTCCACGGGTTCTCAAAGATAGCAGCAGATGTCTCTGAAATTGTCTTAACTTGCCTTATGTAGGTTTTTTCCCCTGTTCCAGCGAAAGCTTGTGCTCAGTTGTCACTGGTGTTAGCACTGTGAGCCTACACTCAGATGGCTGAGGACTGAAGCAAAAAAAAATGTTAAATAGCTGGTCTCACTTGGAGTTTCCTTCCCACTGAGCATAAACGAGCTTTTTCATGTTGGCCTTCCTTTTGTTTGGATTTGTTGTGGGGGTTTTTAACAGAATAGTGCTTTATCATCCTTAACAGCTCTTGCTAGTTTTATCTTGGTTTGTGCCTTGCCTTTCTGATGTTGTCCTAGTGTGCTCTTTCAAACACATCTATTGATCTAGTTTCTACTTTTTTTTGTACAATTCCTTGTGCTTTAGCCAAGTGGGTCTTGGTAATTTACTACACTTCCTATCTTTCCTTCACACAAGGATAGTCTGTGTCTTTAAGAAAGTGCCAACTCTCCTGAACTCTTCTTCCCCTCAGAGAATAGATATATAATAACCTCCTGGGAAGGAAGCCTCAACTGAAGTATTCCTCCTTGAGGCCCACTAGTTTTATTCTGCTGCTCTTTTCCTCTCCTTTTCTTGAGAATCTGGACTCTGAGGTCATTGTCACTATCTCTTAAGTTACTTTCCACCTTTATATTCTTTACATGTTCAGCCCTCTTGGTTGAAAATGTCTCACCTCTCAGCTGATTTCTCTACATATTTGCGTTCCACATGTTTTATATCTATAACCAGTGAAATCCAAGAAATTGGACATCCTCATTAGCTCGTATGCCTTTCCCTGCAGTGCCTAGGAAGTTGAAGTTCCTTACTGCACAAAATTATGTTTATAAAACCCTAGCATTTTTCAATTATATTACTTCCATTTTTCTGTTTCGGCTCTTCTGTAGAAGATGCTGGGTTAATACTGTTGTTGTTGTCCTGCTTTAAGTCCCTCTGACTTGCAAAAAAGCAGGTTGGTCTTGTAAACATCACTAGGAAAACTGCACTCTCCTCCTGCTGCACTCTGCAGTGTGGGGAGGATTCTGTTGTGTTTAAAGCAGTTGTATTACATTTGAAAGACCAAGGGTTTATAGAGTCTTTCTCCTAAAATCATGTACCTCATAGCCCATGTTTACTGCAGAAGTGACAATGACCATGAACCACCTGCTCTGATTTCAGATGTTCTATATAGGCTGAATTCTTACTTTGCAGCATAGTTTCTGAATATATCTAGCATCTAGTGTTGCACTTGGTGAATTAAATGCTTAACAGCCTTCTTCTTAGGGTCCTAATACAACTGTTTCTAAGAGATTTACCTTTCTCGTAGTTCGACGGCATCCACGTGGTGAGTGGATCTCTGGACACTTCCATCCGAGTCTGGGATGTGGAGACGGGCAACTGCATTCACACGCTAACAGGCCACCAGTCTCTCACAAGTGGAATGGAACTCAAGGACAATATTCTTGTGTCTGGGAATGCCGATTCTACAGTCAAAATCTGGGACATTAAAACAGGACAATGTTTACAGACATTGCAAGGTGAGCTTAAACTACCTGCATGTAAATCAAGCTGTCTGCAGAAATCTATGCCACAGGTTCTATGTAGAAAAACCTGAATTGCAGAGAAACAAACACAGACCACTTACAACTTAAATATTTTTCTGATGACAGCTCCTTCTTCAGTTTAGAAGAACAAAATATATTTAATCTAATCTATTCAAATCAGTTGCCTATTATGAAAGGCAGATGGTCTGGACTGATAGCAATTTGCTACGGGTATATTAGCCTAATAAGCCACAGAAGTATGTAGGAAATGACATCTCAAAACAGCCAGTCAACGTATTTATTTAGGGGTCACTTGGATGTTCAAAGCCCACTGATTAATTGGATTGGGAGGCAAAGTACGCTGTCTGTTGCAATAAATCAAGAGAAATGAGCAGGAAATGTTTTCTTTCTTTCAGTAGGAAGAAAGATTTTTCTTTTCAGACAGTTTCCACTCAGGCATCACACGTACAAACACATCATTTTCTTTTTTTCCCCACAAAAAAGGTCTTGCGTCGTTCCCACAGATCAGATGCAGCATCGCTGGCTGGAGCAGAAAATTAAATAAAGCTGTTTAACAGTATATATTTATATGTCAATAGATGACTGTCAATATTTACTGACAGGGTAATCTCATCATAACTCTTCAGAAGGACTGGGAGACAAACACAGCAGTCACCTAGATGCTTAAATTCATTCTCATGGGTGTCCAGGTGCACACTTTCCCTGCCATTTGTACCCCACAAAAGGAGGTCACTGTAACAAAGGAAGACAAATCGGGGAATTTGTCTAAACCTGCCTTCGCTTTCTGAAAGCACAGCAAGACTTCTGTACCTTGTAGAGTGCACAACCTGAATTAACACATCTAATAGACAGAAAAGGCTGCATGCAAATCGTCAGGTATTTGTTCTGTCTGCATTGCTGTCTGACATGACTTACTAATCACAACTAAAAATGTTTTGGTTTACTGTTACAGGTCCCAACAAGCATCAGAGTGCTGTGACCTGTTTACAGTTCAACAAGAACTTTGTAATTACCAGCTCAGATGATGGGACTGTAAAACTTTGGGACTTGAAAACGGGTGAATTTATCCGAAATCTAGTCACATTGGAGAGCGGGGGCAGCGGAGGCGTCGTGTGGCGGATCAGAGCTTCTAACACAAAGCTAGTGTGTGCGGTGGGGAGCCGCAACGGGACTGAGGAAACAAAGCTGCTGGTGTTGGACTTTGACGTGGATATGAAGTGAAGGGCAGAAAGATGAATTTGTCCAAATGTGTAAACGATGTTCTCCTTTCCCTCCCCCTGAAAAAAAAAAAAGAAAAAAGAAAAAAAGAAAAAGGAAAAAAAATCCCTTGTCCTTGGTGGTGCAGGATGTTGGCTTGGGGCAACAGATCCTAAAGACCTACAGACTACAAAGGAGAAGACAAAGATGACAAACTATAACTGACAGGAGAGGCATTTGCTGTCTCATCACATAAAAAGGCTACACTTCTGACCGGGGCAGCTTTGCAAAAATGCAACTTTTGAGATGAAACCAGGTGCAATTATTTCTTTACTTTCCTCCAACTGCTCCTTGAGCACTTTGGAGGTGAAAAAAAAAATATTGTTACAGTTCTTGTTAAAAGCTTATTTTACCACAAAGATCTTGAAAGAAGCTGCACAGGCGAGTCTGCTCGTGCACCCCTGGGCCACTCTAGGTCCTGGCAGCCCCTCTGAGCAACGAGCTGTCCCTTAGCCCCGCTCTGAGCATAGGGTTGGACCGGACAACTTCCAGAGGGGTCCCTTCCAAGGCCTATGAGCAGTCACTGGTTGACTTTCAAATACTAGAGAGCATCTGCAACGAAAAAAAAACCAACCAACAAAAACAAAGAGTCCATTCCTGGTGTGGAAAAGCTAAACTATTACTGTGAATTGTTTTGTACAGTTTATCAGAGCTTTTTCTTTTTTTTCTTTCTCTCTTTTTTTTTTTTGCCAACCATTGCCAATGTCAATCACAGTATTAGCCTCTGTTTAATCTACTTACTGTTGCTTCCATCTACACTCTTCAACACATAAGTTGCTCTGAGGTGGCAAGTTGTCCTGGGTTTTGAGAGTCCTCTGATGGATTTAATTCGCAATGCTGGTGCTAGAAGTAGGTCTTCAATTATGGGATTGTTGTCCCACCCCTGTACTGTATTCCCAGTGGCCAAACTTATTTATGCTGCTAAATGAAAGAAAGAAAAGCAAATTATTTTTTTTTATTTTTTTTTCTGCTGTGACGTTTTAGTCCCAGACTGAATTCCAAATTTGCTCTAGTTTGGTTACAGAAAAAGACTTTTTGCCACTGAAACTTGAGCCAACTGTGCCTCTAAGAGGCTGAGAGTGGAAGAGTTTCAGACAATTAAGAGTGAAGTTTGCCTGCAAATAAAGAATTGAGTGTGTGTGCAAAGCTTATTTTCTTTTTTTCTGGGCAAAAATTAAAACACATTCCTTAGAACAAAGCTATGGCAGCCTGTTCTGTGGGGAAATCTTTCTTTGTGAGGGCTGTGGTGAATGGAATAAACATACATTAAAAGGAAAAAAAAAAACAAAACACTGACAAAATTTTTAAAAAAAATATTATAAAATAGAAAAATGAAAATAAAAGTTGCTGGTCAGTCTTAGTGTTTTACAGTATTTGAGAAAAATAAAAACAAACAACTGTTACAGTTATTGCTGGGAGGAACTGACAGAGCAAAAACGTACGTTTTTGTGAAGATGTCACACGCAAACACGCTGAGAAGCGAAGAGAGTCAAAAGGTTTGCCTCATTCTCCAAGAGCCACAACTCAAGCTGAACTGTGAAAGTGGTTTAACACTGTATCCTAGGCGATCTTTTTTCCTCCCCCCCCCCCTTTTTTTTTTTTAATTTTGGTTTTGGTTTTATTTATAGTCTGATTTAAAACANTTGAAAGGGTTGTAAACCCGTTTCTTAAGGGATTTTTTTTCCCCCCCCCCCCCCCCTTTTTTTTTTTTAATTTTGGTTTTGGTTTTATTTATAGTCTGATTTAAAACAATCAGATTCCAGTTGGTTAGTTTTAGTTATGTAACAACCTGACATGATGGAGGAAAACAACCTTTAAAGGGATTGTGTCTATGGTTTGATTCACTTAGAAATTTTATTTTCTTATAACTTAAGTGCAATAAAATGTGTTTTTTCATGTTACTATGTCTTTTTTTTTTCCACTCCACCCTCCTTATTTCTTGCTGTTAATTTAATAGGATATGTCCCATGAAGGGTAAAGCAGGTCAAGTTGCTCAGCTTACTGGTTGATGCTAAAATATGTCACAGGACTTTTTATGTAACCCTTCCACAAACAGGTGTCCTCTCCTTCAGTTGCCATGTAAGATTTGTCCCACGGACTTCAACAAACATGAAGGAAAGCCATTAGCTTCCTATCCCTAAGAACGTGTCAGAACTTGACTCTGGGGGGAGTTAGCTATAAAAAGCTGCTCAAGTACGTAAAACTTCTTCCAATAGCATCCTGTTACTGCATCTTAAATGGAAACAATGTTTATTATTTATGGATTTCCATCAATTGATTGCACTCTGACAGCAGAGAGTAAATCCATAAATACAACTAATATCAAAGTTAGGATTGTAGGAGAGCTTGAAATAAAAACCCGAAATAAGGGGAGAAAAAAACCCCAAACCACATCATACTAGATCAGTCCAACAGTACTTTTATCAGTGCCCTGAAACCAAGGTAAGTCATCGGCTGTCTCAGAAACTTACAATTTGAGTGCCAGTTTATCTTTCAAGGCTCCTTTAGAAAAAAGAACAATTGTTTTCTTCTGTGTAAGACATTTCTGTCAGGGCATAGCATTTACTTGGTTGTTACAGTTTTCCCTATGGAAAACTCATTAAAGAAAACCAAACCAAAACAGTAGAAGTGAAAATACGGGGATGGAAAAGAAAAATATTTATGTACTTCTACATCTCTCTCTGTGCTCCAATCTCTGCATTACTCAAAATAAGCAATGCAGAAGAAGCACACTTCTGTCAGGCCTCTAGTGATTAAAAAGCCATGCAAAATGACTGAGCAGCTACAAGTTGTAGAATCTCTTCACTGAGTTGGTATTTAAGGGAGAAAAAAAATTTGCAGCGAGCACTAACATATAAAAGCTATGATCAAGTTGGTATTTCTGTAAAAACAAAGAGCCAATCCTCTCCTAAAATGACAGCAGAAGAGTTCCAGGACTTCACATTGTTCTGCTGAGCTTATAGGGCAGGACTTTCAACCCCTTGATGACAAGATACGTCTGTGTGAGAGGGGATAGAAATGGAAGAGTAAAGATATGAATATTTAATGCAGGAAAGAGAGCAATGGCTTTTAAGATTATGTAATTTTCTTCCATGATTTGCAGAAATTGCAACAAGATGTTTTCAAAGAGCAAAGGCGCTGGCCTGACCATGCAGGAGAATGAGAGGTTTCTGAGTAACGCTGTGCTGGAGGGCAGGCATACAAATCAGGGCAGAAGAGTGAAATAACAGGACAGGAAAACTAATAAATCCAAATCAGCTCAAGCTGTGTTTGAGTACACTTTAAGCAACCAATGTGACCAGGAGCAAAATGTGCTTAATCAGAATTGAGAAGTTTTCCAGTTAATAGTGTAGTTCCAACACTATCTAATGTTCAAATTAATGCGGATTGACTTCATCCTGTTAAGCAGACTACATTTATAGCTTACTTCATCCCAGATTTAGGTTAAGGACCCAAAAAAGGTGCTGGCTGCAAAGTCAAGGTATGATAGGCTGTCATTAAATACAAAAAAACCAACTCAGTACTTAATACCTTTTAAAAAGGATATTCTTCAACAGAACAACTTCACAAAAGTTAATTGTGTTAGTGCTCTAAAGACTTCTGTTTTGTGGAAAGTAGTAGAAGTTGATGTTGCCTGTGAGACATCTAAAGAACATAGTTGCTTGACTAGAAGTCTGTTAATTTAAGTGACAGTGTTTCACAAATGGGCCTGTAGTGAATACACTGTGTGTAAGAAACTTCAAGCAGTTCTTTAGTCTTCTTCATACCCCTTTAAGCTGACACACTCACCCTGAGATAGGTCACTTGGTATGAAGTCCTCAGTTTGGCAGCAAATGCTCCAGCCGAGGCTGTTTAGGAAACATCTTCATTTTGCATAACTATAAAATAAACCATTTAGAAATAGCAGTCTAAGTCTGTACCTGCTTTATGCTCTCCAAAACACAGATGGTTCTTGAATCCAGCAGCTTAGTCACTGTAGGCTATGTCAAAATACCTGCAGCTATCCTGGAGAGATAATTGTGCTGATGTTTCTGCCATCTTACCCTCTTGTTTTAATGCTGATTCCATTTTTTCTTCTTGTTTTAGACCCAGAAGGAGCTTCCTCATTTGCTCCTGTATCTGAAGCCAAGATAAAAACATTAAAAGTCATTGTTTTGTTGTTTTGTTTTTGTTTTGTTTGTTTTTTTTTTTTAATACACATTATTCTTAGTGGATCTTGATTTAGGTAACAAGTCAGAACTAGTACTGCTGCTTCCTCCAACAGACTTGCTATGGTCTCAATTTACTTAAGAAATCAAGCCAGGTATTTAGGAGCTCTCTACACAAATTCATAGTCAGATCAGCAGCTCTCCCAGCAGAGTACAATGCTGTTTCAGAGCCTGCAACAGGATTCCTTCAGGGTGTGGCTAAACCTGGAGCAGCTTTCTAGGGGCACACTCCAGGCACATGAGTCACTGGTGTACCTTGTGCAACCAAACCAGACTTAGTCCAACACCTCAAAAATATACTCGTGGACATTAAGACCTCAGGACCAGCAAATCAGTTCTACAGCTCTGCTGCTGCAGCAGAGCACTAATTGCTAGTGCAGGCATAACCTTCAACAAATTCCCATGGCGCCCTTAGTTCCTGGTTTGTAATCAGTATCCAGCTCCCATCTAAACAGTAGTGGCAGAAAACCAGAATCTGCCTCATACTACTGTAGCATTTTTCCCACCACTCTCATCATGCTTATGGAGAGGTTCTTCTCCTCATCTTATGGAACCCACTTGGAAAGAAACAGATCTCTTACTCTAAGTCTGGCCAAAATCTTTTACTGACAAGTCAACACCTGAATCATGAAATCATTACATTCTCTAAATAGGCGAAAGAACTTGATAGAAACAGTAAAAAAAATAAAAACTTGCCAGTAATTACTTGAGACACTCTGAACAAACAACTGTTACTTACTTAAAGATTATTATCCAAACACACTGACCACTGAATCTCTAACAAAAATGGAAACGTTATTTTCTTTCCTTCTCCTGCCATATTATCTACAACCCTGATCCCAGACTGTGCAAAGATTCACATGGTGTTTAGTATTTGACCATGAGACATGATGTTTAGGATCGATGATACATGAAGAATATGATACACACCAGCTTTTTCAAACTGCATTTTAAAGTGGCATATACAATTTTTCAAACACCTCTTCAAGCATTTGCACAGGTTTCTAAACACAACAGATGTTTAACAGAAAAGCTGTTCTAGATCCCTTCTGAGATAGATAGTCTGACAAACTAGGTGCCACCAAAAAGTCAGCAGGCAGTACAGGCTCTTGCTCCCTGTTCAGATTGTCAAATGACCCAGCAGCTGTAGCGGTACTTCAGAGGAAAGAAATGGTGCATTGTGCTGCCACGAGTACACTCTGCTGAGGGGAAATGCTGCAGCACTCTGCGAGACTGCAGTGGCCTAAGAACCAGTGGCTTTATGCCCAATGTGTACTGCATTGCTCACGCCTGAATGGGACCAAAGAGTCCTAGAAAATCATAACCAAGCTACAACAGGCTCTCCCCAACAACTAGACATGAGAGAAATCATTAGTCACAGAAGCTGCCACCTAAGAGCTTGGCAGCATAGAAGATGCAGCAACATCTCTAAACTACACACTGCACTAAGCTACGCACTTGTACACACAACTGAGACTTGGCCAAAGGCATCCTCCAGCTCTCCTTTGTTCTCTGTCTTGCTTAGATTCAACTACCTGGTCCCCACTCACAGCCAGTTTAGTCTAAGCCTATGTGGCAGCAGTAGTTTTGTTGAAAAATAAGCTGAGCTATTCGTCTTCTGCACTGCTGTGCTGCTGCAATCTACACTACTTATTGTCACTTGCTGCATGGAGACAGCACAACCTCAAGTCTAATGATGAATACTCCAAAGTAGTACGTGAAGATGAGAAGACATCATTCATTCCAGAATTCCTAGACTGAATAGAGTATTCTAGACCTGGTGCAATGAAGTAACCTTCAAGTTTATTTCAGACATGAAGCTTTTAATGCCACAAATCTCATCTGGCCGGGTTTCTTCATGCCTGCAAAGCAAGTACATTCTCTAAGAAGCTTCAGAGAACATGGATCTTTCTGTCTGGAATCTGGGAGAGGTTGTGGTCTGTAGACAGCAGAAGAAAACAGGGAAGGTATATGTGATCTGGGTCAGAAGTTACTTATGTAACTGAGAGAAAATCAGATGCAATGAATTTCAGACTTCTGTCCAAGAGATCATAATTGTAAGTACTGTAACGGTTACTGTGGGGAGTTTCATCAACAAAGCACAGGAGTAAGGTTTCTTTATGAAGCCTTTAGTCTGGCCGCCCTGTAATTGTGGATACAACCAACCACATGAACTTCTCTTACCTAGGGCAGGTTGTTTGATGAGAAGATGAACGAAATGCTCCTGGACTCCTCCTATCTGGCTCCTCATGCCAGCCAGCCAGATGTCTGAGGTTCAGGGTTTGCAGGGTGCTTACAGTGCACTATTTGAAAGTGCTTTGTTCTTTTAATTTTAAACAGGAAACATGGAAGGTAGAAGATCCAAAAACTTCAAAGGCAGCTTCCTTTGCCAAAGGAGTTGCATTTCAACTCAAGGGCATTCTCTAGATTAAATATTCAAATCTGAGAGTGTGGGAAGATGCTTACCCCTCTGAGAAGACTGGTGATTTCTAAGGGATAGTGGGATTCAGATTAGCTGGCTGTAAAAATCCCTGTGATAAACTGAGCAGTACAACTGTTCCTAAATGGAAGTTTTATTTTGAGCTCCTCAATTTGAAATAAATTTCTAATAATACCACAGCTTCACAGATACACAAACAATATAAAACATGTTTCCTTTATCCTGATATACAGAAGATCTGAGTACTACGTTCCTCTTTCTTTTCAAACTGTCATTTGCTTTTAACTCTCCTGATATATTTCATTGCCAATTGTAAATTTTCACATTATAGTTTGGAAAAGGGAAGGACTGAAAAGCTGCAGACAGGGCTCCAAAAATGCGCCTTCAGACAGTTTGCTACTACTTGTCTGCTTTGGTGTTCATCCTGTCAATTCTCAGTTGACAGGAGTGAATGTTTCAATTAACTAGCATACACATTTCCCCCAAACAAGCAAGCTCTATAGAAACATGTTATGTTCTCATCCCCAGAGGGAAAGTTCCTTGATTTTTGCTATTGGTAGTTCTGTTGCCCATTTAGCACATGCTTTAGGCATGCACTGGGTGCTGTCTACCATTCTGCTGAAAACTGCCAAGCTTCCAAACCCCCAATTTCAACCAGAACAACCCAGTAACATGATGTTATGTTCACCCTTCAGTCTCACACATGTATGCCTTTCAAAACCCAATACTCATCTTCTGGATTCACTGTTCACAGGCAGACATGTACCAGCTCCTGAGACCTCCCCATTTATCACTTTTGGCTATATGTCAGAATAGGGACAGCCCAGTGCAGAGGAACAACAAGATAGAGGAATGCTCTATGTGAGATACCACTAATGTGGCCATATGTTAGTACAACTAAATAGGATATGGCTCCACTAAGCCAATTTGAGTTGAAAAATGAAAAATTACAGGCTATAGGTTCAAACTACATTTCTGTACAAACGCATTCACATCTTGAAACACTTCTGGGTTTACATATTTTTCAAAAGACCTGGTAACTACATCATCTTTCTGTTTTCCTCTATTTGCTTCCCTGATTTTCTCTTTAGACACTCACACTTCAGTTTCCTTATGTTTTACTTCCTCCTTTGTCCTGTTCCCTATGTTTTTCTTTTCGTGTTTTGACACTCATGTCCCTATGTTTCACAAATTCATTATCTTCTTCACTTTTCTCCACTTTGAGATTTCTCTAGTGTCATAGCCAGGTTCTCTATCTTTCTTCACCCCAGGATCCAAGTTGGCGAGCTGCAATGTTTTTCATACCACTCAACAGATATAAGATATACAGGAGATAGATAAGACAGATAGAAGCAAATATAGAGCACTTGGGAAAAAAAATATTTATCTATTTCAACATGAAAAATCTAATGTTTGTCTGTCCACAATCCACAAATCACTTGAATGGTCCAGCAATAGGATCAGGCCCTCTAAACAGAAGCTCTTCTACTGGTTTCTCAAACAACTAAGCAACAAGCGTTGCCTAATTCATCTTTAAACATCATATTTTCTTGCTCCTTAGGAAATCTATTCTGTAAATGTAGGCTTGAAAATACTTCTCATTACAAAATGTGACTGGTGCCTTGTTTTCTAAGCCTGTGCAGAATCTGGCAGTTACTGTTGGTGATGATCCTCTAGAGGGATTCACCTCTGGATAGAAATTGTCATCCCAACAGATGCCTTTTTCATAAAGCTTTGTACAAATAAGAATTTGAGGCTGTAAATGAACCTGCATTCCAAACTTAACAACAGCAGCTGATGTTGCTGCTGGTGCTACCTACACAGCATAGCTGGGAGAGCACGGCCTGCCAGGGGGTGTTAGGAATAATAGATAAACCACATCTGAAACAATCCAGTGCACACTGCTCACTAATTCTTAATGTGCAGTGACAGCATAAACAGTAAAAGCTCCAGAGCCAGAGTATGAGGTGACTGCATACTGGGTATACTGCCCTGGCACTGGTGAAATTCAGCTGCTCCAACTGAAAAAAGCCAGGGATATCCAGCACTTCTCTGAAACGTGGCTTCTGCACAGTGTTAAACCAACAGCACTTATTTCAACAGGATAAGCAGCTGTTAAGCATGATATAAGCAGTTCAAAGCAACAAAGCCACAGATAATGTATCCTCATAGATACAAAAAGCAGCCAAAACGAAGCCCACACAGCAATCCAAACCAGCAAAACTCAAACCCAAATCCCCATAACTTCTATCTCCCCGTTAGATTTCACTTGATACTGTTATCAATTGTGACCTCCTCTCCTTGCAAACAAATTCCCTCCCATACACAGCCCAAGGTTTTGTGTGCTGTACTCACAGACTGTACAGCTGCTAGCAAATATCCACTGAGAAAGATCAATAAGATTTGCCTCACAATTTGGTTTTTGCTCTTTCTATTCAAGCATTTTGTGCTTGTTTGTTGTTTTAGGAACAGAACAGTAACTACTGTACTTCCCAATGGCTTGAACAAAGCTGACAACAGAGGAGTATTGCCACCTATTCTTTCCAGGCTGAAGGATCATTGGATCAGAGAAAACAAGTTAGAATTCGACAGAGGTTCAAAGTCCAAAAGGCAGGACATGTGACTAGCATTGTATCTTGAATGCCTGAGGTAAAGAAGCCTTCCCCACTGACAACTGAACTAATACCCCACACAGCTAACAGAAGCCACCATGTAGCACACAAAGACAGTTAAACCTGACAGTGAAGGGAGCAGAAGCTCTTCCGTAGACACAAGGATAAGAGTAGAGGAGGAGAAAAAAGAAACAAAACAAAAGAAAACTAAAAAAAAAAAGAAGCATGAGTCTAATATGAGGATATTCTGATCTGCTCTTGGAAAATCTACACACTACCCCCAATACGCAACCTGATTTATCAGACAGCGCAATGCAGACAAAATCGTTCTGACAGGAAGAAAAGAGTTCCTTTAATGTCCAACCCTCCAAACAGATTAAGCCTTCTAATTAATACTTGAATCCAGTTATTTGTGCACACAAACCGCAGCTTAAATTTTCTGTATTACAGAAGCATCTTCTCTCCATACCCCCGACTAGAACAGTCAGATCCACTGCCAGCCATCAACCCTTCCCTCTGGGCTGGCCACAGCTACCACACACTAAACATACCCTCTATAAAAAGATCCCTTTCTCCACGGTTGTTCTCTGAATATTAGGAATATTGCCTGTACAGAATATTCTTCCTATCACACTGGCTTTCAGTAAAAGCAATACAGGTGAGATAAGACACTGCCTCACAAGCCTGAAAAGAGAAGAATGGCTATTTCAGCTGTGTGATACACAGGAAGAAATTATCTCACTCATAAAATACAGTAACAGTAGAATTACCTCACACTGAACCAAAATTTACCTTGCCTACATTTTGGGACACTTCTCCTGTACCTAGGGGTAAGAGGGACAAAGACAATTGTGAAGGGGACAAAGACAACTGTCAAGTTCAGGCAGTATTTTTCCTTTCCAGAAGGAATGGCTATTTCAGCCTGCTCTTGAAAAAATGTCGAAACCGTGCTTTCAGTGAAACACTTGTCTCTCTCTCTCTGCCAGCCAGCTCAGGATATAAATTCTACCCTACTCTTGGAAAGCAACACGGGCTTTGGAGAGCCGCTCCTGCTCAGAAGCCTGCTGTGGGATGTGGCACGTCTTCTGGCATCCATGTTTGGTAGTGAGAGCATCTTTCTGCCCAAGTTTCCATCTCACATCATCTTAGACATTTTCTAGCATCCACCCAATGTGCACTAAACTGAGCAATTGCGAGTTCAAGCAAATGATATGGAGGAATGGATAATTAGCCCCTAGGAATGCATCCAGATACAGTTATACTCAATGGAGGTTAGAGGCCCAATTCCTCCTAATTTTAAATCTGATATTGAAGGAATTTATAGAGCTTTATCCAAGCTACTAATTTGCAATTTTACTGCAAACAATTTACAATCAAATTATGTGAAAGCTAGAAGCAAAGACTACATTAATGACTTCATTTTCTTTAACATTTCTCTTCGTTTTATCATCCAGTGAAGACTAATCTTAAAAATTGGATAATTGGCCAGTAAATAAATACAAACTTTTTTTCCATTTCATTATTACTGCATAAAAGCCGAACTGCTGGAATTGTCTTTCTGCTGAGGACAGTCCAGTATGACCAACCTCCAGCAACAGAAATTGGGAGAGCATCACCATTTTTCTGACTAAAAATTCCCGCTCTAACAAAGCCATATCAAAGCAGTAACAAAGTATCACACTATCTGAATACAAAATTTAGTGTTCTGGAAAGCAATGTGCAATTTGCAAATTATACAGCCATATGTACTATAAGATGTTACTTAAAAATACAGTAACTATTCTGTCAAAAAGGAAGCATGAATGTCAAAGCACCTTTTGTAATACTCCACTCAAGTTTCATCTACACTAAGAGACATCTAGGTGCATCTAAATCAGTTTTTTTCTTAGGCTTAGAAGCAGTCTGAAAGCATTGGTTGAGTGCCAAATCTCAGTCTAGGGGAAGGAGTAAGGAGAGGTGACTGTTTCACAAGGCAGTGGTCGGCCTGAGGCTTACTCTGAGGAGAGGCACTCAGCTGCCCTCTGGAACCGGCTCTAGTGCTGAGCTGATCTGCTGAAACTCTCAGAGAACTCACACTTTTATAAAAGACACTTTTCTGGGGCCTGAGTGAGCTGAGCTGGCTCAAGGGGATCACTTACCTGCCAGCACATTGGAAGCAAGTGGCCAAGAGTAAGGCAGATCTGCCTTTCTTAGTGTCAGAGAGATACTAAAACCTCAGGAGACATTGAGTCAGGCTGTTATCGCTGAAACTGCTGGGGAAAGTGAGGGTGCTGCTGGACTGGATGCTCCTGGTAGTCCTTTCCACAGCGATTCATAGTGATTAGGTGTTGTGCTGAGGGATTTGGTTTAGTCAAGGACTTGTCAGCATGAAAACTAATGATTGGACTCAATGATCTTGAAGGTCTTTTCCAATCTAAGAAATTCTGTAACTTCTGTCATTGTCTCATCTGTCTCACTTATTCTCATGCTCACCTGACACTTAGACTCAATCCAGATAGTTAAACCCCTCTAGTAACAGTGATCAGTGAAATCTGCTTGGGAGCTCAAACCACATCCTCTGACTAGCTTAACTACCTTAGCAAGCATCACCATAACTGTACCAAATTGAACTGCTTTTCTTAACAAAATGATCTGATATTTTGCCCTAACTTAAATATCCATGACTAGACAATTAGCACAAACTCAAAATACCAAGGTACATGCTGCTGTAATACAAGTCATCTTCTGAAGGAAATGTAATGGCTGGAGAGACCGTCTATGCTTGAGATACCTTATCCTGAGTATTTTCAATGCAATCTCTGCATAGAAGAGGACTCATGCACCCCTACACTAAACTTTCAAACTCATCTCTATGCCCATTCATCTTCATTTGCATGATGCTGCATGGGAAAGCAGGAAGAGTGCTGTAAGAGCAGAAATCCCAAGAGCTGCTGAGAAGGTGTGCAATGTCTGGGGTGCAAGCCACTGCTTTTGCCTCCAGGTATTCCTGCAATATGTTTGCTCATTAGGAGCCCAAAAGAAATACACAGGAAGAACCCGCAGTTACAGAACTTGATCCCAGTGCAAAAGAACAAGTCAGAGTCCTGCTTAAGAAATGTGCAATGGTGAAACTGCAAGATGCTGAGACACATAAATTGGCAGAAAGTTGGTCAGAAAGTTGGTCCTGACCCAACTTGGCCAAGCAAATCAATATGCCATCAAGGTGAGTAACGCAGCACAGTAAAAAGAAGATTTGTTTGCAGAACATTCCTTTTCTAATAGTTTGAAATCTAAATGCTTGCTTCTAGCTGAGCAAACACATCACAAAGCATTCCTCTGGACCAGAAGTGTGTGACAGAAACCCAAGGTACAGTAAGAACTATCCTGTAAGTGTCCTGCTAGGCTGACAAAAGAGGCTGCAAGAACTTGTGCAGTTGACTCAACCATTATAACCCAGAAAGAAAAAGAGTTTCAGCCCAGGTTTTTCTGGGCTGAGAAAAAGAATTAAGAACTGAATTCAGGCAAGAGACTAAACATTACGCTGGTGAACAAAGAACAGACATAATTTTCAACTTTCAAGTACATGTCAGGTCTAATTATTTTCAGGACTGAATCATAGAATAGTTTGGATTGGAGGGCACCTTTAAATGGTCCAACCCCTCTGTGATAGGCAGGGACATCTACTACTACTTCAGAATGCTCAAAGCCCCATCCAGCTTGACCTTGAACACTTCTAATGAAGGGGCACCCACAGCCTTAGTAAAAATATCTCTCTTCATCTTTTTTATAAGCCCCTTTATCATAACTCACTAATCATCTCACTGGAAAATGATATGAGGAACATGCTAAGGAAATGCAGACTGGGAAAATACCCTAAATGCCTAAGAGAAAAGACAAATGCCACTTCAGAACTTGGGAAGGCAGCAGTATCAACTAGAGATAAAAAGAACACACATCTTGGAAAACTTAGGCAAATACATCAGATAGAATTTAAGAAATTGGGTATATTTCCCTATAGTCTCATATCCTGCAAGATCATTCACCCTTGTACAGGAAGAGTAAAATGAACATAAGGTGTAGGGCAGCAGCTTTCCTACAATTACAAAGGGCTGCATGAGGTGAATGCCCCTGAGCCTTCCTAAGAAGGAGAACTCAGAGAGGTAGCAGTGCTGCTCATTATTTCTCACCACAGAATACTTGGCAAAGGCAGGGTGCAAAATGCAGTTGCAGCTTTAGATCAGCCTTTGCGTTCTGGTACCCGCCTTGGAGCTGCTTTATGGTAGCCCAGCCTTCCAGCACAAGGCAAAGGAGCTGAAAGATGCCAACTGTCAGTGGCCACAGGGCTCATTACAGGTACAGTCAGAGGTGAAGAGATTACATAGATCTCTTCCCTTCCTTGCAATCACCTTTGAATGCACAACCATTAGCCTAAAAGCTTTCCACGACCCAATAAACATTTCAGTCATTTCTCTGTGCTAAAGGGTCTTAAAGAGCTTATATTAGCCAACTTACATTCTGGGCCCCCAGAAGGGAAAAAAAAAAACCAAACAACTTTCAGAAATTACCTGTGAAAGATATTTGTGAAACACAAATTTGCCAACTATGTTGGCAACAAACTTCCAAATGAGTGATTAAGCTGCACAAGGAGAGGCATAAGTGGAAGACATAGGAAAGGATCATTTAGTGCCAGTCACCTTAATGTGGGAAAATACAAGGATTTACAGGGCAGACATCCAAAGTCCTCAAGAGAATTAAAATTAAGAGACTGTTAAAAAAGTTTATAACATCTACAAATATTTGAAGATGTAAAGCCAGGAGTTTTGTGAGTTAAAATAAAAGGAAAGATCTATGTACAAGAGGAAGAAATTAAGAAAAATCAGACCCCTTGAATGTAGACACTTCACATTAAAATTTAATAGGCACTGCAATAGTTTCCTAAAGCAAGCAGCAGAAGTTTGAAAAACCTTGGCTTTAAAGAAATCAGAAAAATATCTGAATGGCAATTTAGATTCAAAACTTGGAGAGCATATAAGGCTGTAAATCATTGGTAACAGAATGATACATGTTTTTAAAGTCCTTAGCAAGGATGTATCTCATAGAGAATATGCCATGAGACAGAAGTGTGAGCCTAAAGCTTATCCCACTTGCAGCACACAATTCTCTTTCCTTCCCCTGCCAAGCCAATATCAACTAATTCTACTATGTAGCAAAGCAGGATACGTTCTAGTGATGTGCAATTACTCTTTGGAATGTAAACAGTATTTTCAATATGCTGCTGTAATCCCTACGGTGGCCTCTAATGGAAGCTGTGTCTTATTCCCATTTCCATTGGGATGGCAGCCTATGATGCAACTTCACTGTCAGTCTGGCCTAGACCGTTCCCCTGAGACTGCAGAACCATTCGTAGCGTTGAAAAAGTCATTTTAAGAAACATGGAAACATAAGTACTTTATCCCTACTTGACTCCATGCCAAAGGGGTTGCACAAAAACCTCAGGATGTTTCTGTGCTGAATATTATGCAACAGCTACCTTTCTCATTTAAAAATCTCAGCTAAAAATGAACAAACAAAACTCTCCTGCTAATTTCAAAACCTTCACTCTGATAGTTCACAAACTATCACAACATAATAAGATTTCTCAGTTCCTTTTTACTCCTCTCCTACAGAATTTTTTGATCTTCAAGTAAGCTTGGTTTCTTCTCTCCTTGTTTTTTATGTAATGGTGTAGCCAGAGCTATTCCATTCTGAACCACTATTCTATGCCATTAAGAACCGCTCTCTGCTACCGTAAGCACCCACATCCTTCATTAATTTAAATATATTCTAAAAAGCACTTAGCTCTCTACTGGGACTCCAAAACAACCGCTCTATTAGGAGAGCCCTATACAAGCTCCACTTTCTAACTGAAGAGCTTCACTTGTCTAAGTGCAAAACAACTGTTGCACTCATTCCCTGGAAGCACCAGTACTGATGGATGCTCCTGCTGGAAGGCAGAAATACCCATCCTCTCTAGATCAGCAGCTAGGCCAAGGGCTGCAAAATGAAGAGCCCATGTCTCATGACTCAGTGTCTAGTGACACTGAAGGCTTCAATTCCCAGTGCGAAAACTGAGCACATTTATTTTTTTAATGGAAGCCTGAAAAGATTTCTGGAAAGTAAGGAAGTGTCACTTAAAGAACAGAGCCAAAAATTCTCAGCCAAAGATCTCCAAGGGCTTTAAAGAAATACCAGTATCATTAACCTCATTTTACAGATGGAAAAGTGAAAACATGATAAGGTAATACCAGAGTCAGGGCCATCAATTCAAACGAGATTTCCTGTAATTGTTCACTCAGATATAAATCCATTCTTATCCAAATTTATTTAACATGTAATAAAGTAGATTGCAGAGACCTTACCTTGTTCTAAACCCACAGAAATTCTTGTTTTCTGTAAAAAAAAACTGCTCTCCTTATTCTCTATTTAGTTTTGACTGAAGAGTTGTTAAAGATAAAAAGCAAGCTTAACATGACTTAAGGCTTGCACAATAAAACCATACTTTACATTCTAATTCTGACTGAATCTCATACTGATTTCAGTGGGGCAAGGTTTTCCCCCAGTAATGTGTGGTAAAAGGGGAGAAAGATAAAATTGTAAAGGCTCTTTAACGAAGTACTAGATTCAAAGAACAGAAAAGTTAACTTAATGAAGTATTTAATGTAAACTCAGTGAGCTCATTTCCCAGGTGAGCCAGATATCTGCTGAGCTTGCCTTAGAGTGCAAAATGCAAAGATGGTTTCACCTCCTAAACATGGCCTGAGGCACAGTTAGGATGATTTACTTTAAGACAGTTTAAATGCTCGTGGCTTATTCTTACTGAAGATCACATCTCCTGACAGTCAAAAATACTGAAGTACTGAGGTTAGATCCTGTTCCCAAGACTCCAGAATAAAATACAGAAGGCACACCACAAACAACTGAAAAGAACAACAGCCTTCATCTCAAAAAGCTATCAAAGAACACCTTTGCTAAATGGCAGGGTATGTGTGAGCATAATACTAATTAAAGAGTTTATTAATTGAAAGCTTGACATTTCCTTGTGCACTGTCTGACACCTACAAGCAAATAGTTACAGAGAAGAGTAAGTAAAAAGTGTCAGCCTGATATAAGCAATGACAACAGTCTTGCAGGAGGGAAAAGTGTTCAAGAGAAGTCTTCAAGAACATGTGGAAGACTGGAAAGTGAGAGATACACAGAGTGGGGTGGAAAGGGAAATAGAATTAGATTTCAGTGCCTACCTGTCATTTCTGGAAAGGTTAGAGAACAATAAAGATTCGATTTACAGATATGAAGATTTAAGCAAGGTGATCAGTAGCAGTCAACACAAATTACAGCAATTTAAACTCCTATGACATTACTAGAAAACCTACCAACGATGCCTAACCTACCTCATGCAACGATTTCACAGTGAATCAAAGGGCATATGAGTAATGCAAAGCAGACACATTGCTGGTTGAAAACTTCTGTTTGCAGAATAGCTACCATTGACTTGACCTACTCAGACTTCTCTGTGTACAGGCATTTCATCAGCGCCTTGGATGCTGTAATACATTTGCTGCATTTGTAGACTGTATGAAGTTGTAAAGGGAAAAAAACTACTGGAGAACAGGATTAAAACCCCAAACAATTCTAAGAAAATGGAAGAATGGCCTGAAATAAGTAGGATGTGCTTCAGCAAAAAACAAATGTTAACTATCATACTTCAGATCTTGCCAGTGAGCTGAAGGTCACAACAATCAACTGCAGAAACACTCTACACAAAATAACTGACCAGGAAACACAAGGGGACCTAGGGAGTTTAAATGGCTCAGAAATCAAATGTCAGTCAACATTGTCACACTGCTGGGAGAAGAAATCCCCCAAACATTGCAATGCTAAGAGCTACCAAAGCCTCTTTTTTGTTCAGTTTAGGACTCTATATTTTAAAAAAAAATCTACTATCTGTGTACCACTTAGAATTTAGAGGCGTGAAGATAAAGATGAACAATGTCTGGATAGAAGGCCCTTGGAGCAAACACTGAAAGAATAAAAGGAAGAGAGAGACTGAGAAGTCAGTTAACATGTACATAGTGTGTGTAAGAAATGTTGCTGTAAAGAGGAAGGAGTAAAAGGTTCTCCATATTCAAGGGTATAAGAAAACAGCAGTGAGTTAAATATGCAGTTTAGGGTTATTGCTTCACTACCATCATGCAAATCTCTTTGGCAAGATTAGATGACTATTGGTAGCAATGTATGAGGTACAGTTGAACTGCCCTAGAGAGGTGGACATAAAACAGATGATCTTGAGGTCCCTAGGTCCCTATTTTACATTATTTTAATGCAAAACCTAGTTTTTAGAACAATGTATATGACTCACTAACTAGGCACACGTGTCATTTCCAAATGACTATTTTCCATGTGTTTTTTCTCTGTAGAAAACAGAAATTTTCTTGACTTGGGTTCAGTATATTCTTCATCTATCTACAGCAGCATTTACTTTAGAACTTCACACATCAGACATGCACATTTGAGCAGCATGCAGTATTCATGACTCTATCCTGGCTGAGAAAGGCACAGAGCCAATGATACTCTGAAAGCGTAGGCAAGGGAGAAACAGGAGGGAACAAGTCAGCAGTGCTTGTCAAGGGAAGGGAAGGTAGACTAGGAAGAGAAAAACTAAAGGACCCAGGATTAGCCAGGGCAAACCAGAGAGTAAAGAACTTCATAGTTAGGGCAACACTCCACATCTGAAGAAAACTGTCACGTTAAAACAACCCACTGTTGTTGTGCCTTTCTATGTTTTTTTTTCCTCCTCTCCTTCCTGTCCTCCCTACCCTCCTCTAACACACGCACCTCACACACTCATCCCCTCTGCTTTCTCTGGATAACTGAAGTACAGAAACATGTTTACACTTGTTCTGCTATTGAATAGGATCTTAAAATTGTGTGAGGTGGAGGCAGGACTGATGTGAGGCTGACAAAGAAACTGGAGAGTAGGAGTAATCGAATGTGAGCTTTCCGGGATCTGAAATCAGATTAGCTTTTGAGATTTCTACATGTTGCAATGGGCTGGAAACAGGAGGTTAGATGGAAATCAACACTTTGTTTAGAACTGCATGCCCAGTGCTAAGTATCCCATGCCTTCTACTTTCCTAAGCAAATGGTGGCAGAAGACCACGAAAAGAATAAAATTTCCATTCCTTTCTTAGGCATTTGGCAACTCTGCTTCCCAATATACTGCTTCTTATTTAATTACCACTTCAAACAAACCTGCATTACATCCACAGTGAATGCTTTGTTTTCCAACAGGCAAAACAACACCATAAAGAAGATTTAAGGCACATCACTTTAACAGTCATAGGAAAAGAAAACAATATCCTTAGCAGAGAAGCATAGATGAAACAACAAAGGTGTGACAGGTTGCTTTAAAAGAGGAGGCAGGGGAGTTACCAAAGTCATTATTAAGGACAATGAAAGCAGGAAGGGCATCTAGAAGTGAAAGAATGAGGAGCTTTTCCACTGAAGATTGAAGTGCTATGATCTAAAACATCCTTCACATTTTATTCACAAAGCCACAACATTTGTGGTAGTGCAGTTACCAGACTGGAAGCACATAACACAAAGCACTTGCTGCCTTCCGCTATTTTACTCAGTAAGCAGCCGCTACTACTTTATCTGCCTATCGTTTTCTTCCCATTTCTCTGCTATTGCAAGGTCCCACCAATGCTACCATTACTGCAGAGGAACAGAAAGGTCCTTAGGCAGTTTGTATCATTTGCACCACCGTATTATTTGGTACAAATAATGCACCAGCAGGCACAAGAGCTTTCCCTGCACTATACGACCTGCCATTCTGTTGTTTCTTCTGAAGCACTTGAA
Organism: Tricholaema leucomelas; assembly: GCA_013400475.1. NCBI lineage: Eukaryota > Metazoa > Chordata > Aves > Piciformes > Lybiidae > Tricholaema lacrymosa > Tricholaema leucomelas. The sequence continues at coordinate 672,572 of WAAF01012629.1, forward strand.
TGGATGTATTAAGAGAAAGAGACGTGAAATCACACGGGATGATTCCAAAGTACATTTCCCTTTACTGAAAAGTGGCACATTTTGCCTTGATATAGTAATATATGGATTGAGTTGGGATGGTATTTTTCTGCCTGTTTAAATTGCATATCTGCAACAGATGGAACAGAATAGTTGTACCCATAGGCCAAAATTTGAGAATTATTCTAGTGTAGGCAATAATAATAATCAAAAATGGTAAAATCAAGCAAAAGTTGAAATTTGACTCATCAGTACATTATTCTCCTCCTTGCCACAGAAAACTTGGCAATGACTACTTTCTGCTTGTGATCCTTTCTGAATTCAGCCAAAGACTCGATGTAAGATTTTCAAAACTTATCTAAGGGATTTCAGAGCTTAGCTGGGCAGGAGTTCTCATGTTTTTACTCCCCAGACAATACCAACCTTTGGAATATAGCTAGGGAACATTTGCTCCCTAAAGGAATAAAAATTTAAATTACCTGTGTTTGCTACCAAACAGGAATTTCAGGATTTTCTTTCAGGTAAGGCAGTGTAGCCAGACTACTCTACAGCTGAGGAGTGTGGGAACTAAAGTGCTGAGGAGCTGCAAGTTTAGCAGCTCTGAGAATCCAGGCTCGTGAGGTGTCAGAAGCCAGGAACAAAGTTTCAGCTGCCAACCAGCTGGTGCACAATCAGAAAACCTGGGATTTGGGGAAAATGTCAACTCACCACACAGGCCTTAAAAGGCTGAGCAGACAAGGACCCAACTCATGTAAGTTTTATGAAAGTGCACCTCATATTTGTTTTCTTTTTTTTTTTTTTTTTTTAATGAATTAATTTTGAATGAAATCTATGATCTTATGTCACTTAGGTCATTCAGAAAAATCCTTCCCTCCTAAACCTAGTATAAGTGAAAAAACTCCTGCAGAGAAACAGTAACACAGAATGGTAAGTTCCCTCCATCTATATGCAGAATAATTTAGTTATACTTCGACTGGATTTCTTCTAGTGACAATATACTGCAGTATGAAAAGGAAATTCAGCCCATTAATGGCTCTTTAGTCCCAAAACAAGAGACATCTAATATCACAATATGAAGCTTCTGTAGACTGTTAGGTACTTGCAGAGTGCATTTTTGAGATGCTTAGGCCTAACACATCTTCAAATTTTTACAATCTTTTCAAGTTCTACAGAGAGGCTACAGGGTGTACAAGCAATTTGTCTCCGTTTTGCTTATTATTGATAACTTGTGAATAGCTATAACTTAAGTAATAGATCCAGTCAAGAAACATATAATGCCTGGTCACCGCTGAGGAGCAATAAAAGCATGAATATTTGGATGCTGTCTTAAGAGAATTACAAATCTTTCAGGAACAATTTTTAAAAATGCATTACACAGGATTTAATTTTTTTCTTCCTCAGGTGCAATACCCAAATGGATGAGAAGCTACACATCCTTGTCAATACTTATTTGTTGTCCTGGTTTTGCTTTGCTAGAAGCATGATCTGCCAGATCTGAAGGTCATTAGCAGTTTTGAGTTAGCCAGGGCAGCTGACTCAAGTTGACCCACAGCTGTATTCCATACCATAAATGTCACACTGATCATAAAGTAGGAATTTTGCTGAGGAAAAGGGCTCCTGCATCTGTACTTCATTTTCTCCTGCTTCTCTCCATCCCTGCTCTCTTACAATTCTGCTCCTGAAGACTGCCTTCCCATTTATTGTGACCACTGTACATTTGCTGAATATAACCTTGTATACTTTATACTGGCATTGCTATTAGTTTTGCTGCTTCATTAAATCTGTTTTCATTTCAACCCACAGATGTCTTCTGAATTTCCCTATCTGCCTTCTTGGCTGGGAGGGGTTACTGGGTGGTAGAGCAATTGCTACAGTTCAGTCCCCTATATGGGCTAAACGTAGACAGCTGCAAAGCCATACAAATATTTAAAGAGAGTTGGAAATCCCTGGAAGGCAAAACATCTTTCAAAGGCTAAGAAATTTTATTAAATTACTGCCTTCTACACTATACAATCTCCTTACCTACACAGGAAATGGTAGGTAAGGTACCAGATTAAATCAGTTGCACAGCCACAAGGCATAGTGCAATAAAGAATCCATTACCCAAATCATTTTATACCTAAGCAAATGGAAAATGTAAAGTCTTTTACATTAGTGTGTGATGCGGATGTAAGCCCTGTGTCCCTGATGGGGAAGCAAGACTACTGCTGCCCATTCTGTGTGTGATTGCAGCACTGGGCCACCCAGTTAGCTAACCACCTCTTTTATTTAAAGATGTATTAAATATATGCAAGAAGTCTGCATTATATGGTAGCAACAAAGCCAAGAAACATTATTCTAACTATTTGTTAGACATCAATGCAAAATTGAGGACTGAGAAGTTATTACAAATATTTTTTTTCACTGATTTTCTACAATAAGCTTATATGTTTCTCTTAAAAATGTTTACTGTTTCAGAGCTGCTCACGCAGTGCAATCCAGGTGATAAACACAGTTATGATTTCACTGTTGTTTTGTTGTTTTTTTTTTCCCCCACAGCTCTGAAAAACAGCCAAATGCTTATCTGGACATTTATTCAGATGTGGAAATTCTGTCTCAAGGACATTTATACAAGTCACAAGAAGATGAACCAAAATGTGCCAAATTTTGCTTACTATATTAATGTACATAGTTCAGCTGAAATGAGTCAGACTGCTTCTTAAGCAGGCTCCATCATCCATGAAATCCACACACAGAAATCAAAATTTAAAAAGAGAACAGGTCTTGTCCAGATACTGTCCAAATCTCAATTCAGAACACAGCATTCTGCCTTTCTAAGATTAAGTTCATCATCAAGCAAAGAGGTTAAGGAGAAAAAAAAAAAAAATCTCATCAAAGTCACTAAATTACACTGATATGAGGACTACATTCTGCTGGTCACCATTTATGAATGAATACATAGCTGGCATAATTTGCCATCATATACCCTATGTTAATGAAAGATTATAACAGGTATTGCCAAGTCAGGTCATATTTAAGATAGCTGATGATTGCTTAAGAACTGTTAAAACGCGAGTAAAAGCCCTATCTAAATGAAAAGAGCCTTTTAAGAACATTATTTCGGTGCTTCCTAATTTCTATATCCAGCTCAGCTGGTGAGAAGAGAGATACCAATGTAATTTACCTTTCTCATGTATAATGACAATGGCTGACTTTTTCTTTCCTTTTTTTTTTTTTAATGGAAACCATTGCATTACTGTTTCCATTCTTGCTCCAGAATAAACAGCCACAAAAATGAAAACTAATGCATAAGATAAAAAGGCTATAGGCAAAACTTAAAAACAGCCTAGGGATTCTTATCCATATAGCACACAACTGAACTCTCTCATCTCACCATGGTTAGAACTTAACATTTGAAAATTAAAGCTAAACAGAAGCATGCCTTTCATCTTCACAGCACCATAGTTATGGCACCTCATAGAAATAATAGTCTGCTACGGTCATGTAGCAAGTATTTTTATATTAATCTATCTAGTTAGAAATTATGTAATTTGACTGGAGAACAGTATATGCAATAGCTACATTAAGAATAAGAAAGTAATATGAATGGAGGTCTGCAAGTCTGACCTCGAGAGGATGGGAGAATTTAGAACAAATTTGAATGGAAGGCCAATGAGTGATATGGACATAAAGGCAAAATGGGCTAAAATTCAAAGAGCTGACATGGTAAGATAATCCATGTTCTGGACAAGGACAAAAGAAATTTGATCAGTCTCATATAGGTGGACTTCAGTAAAGCAGTTCCAATGGAAACCATTTGTCAGTTTAGAAAGTAATAGCTGGTGGGTAGGTGGCTGTTTGAAGGAAGAATATCAGCAATGTCAGATAGCAGAAGCTTGGCTAGTGAGGATTTTAAAGGACAAATCTAGTTTTTCCTCTAATAACCCTGGCATAAAGAAGTAGACTAATGGGAGTCAGCAATGTGGGGGGTCACTGCCAACACAAAGGAGGATTACAATAACTACCCCCAAAACAATGGATTTCTGTGATGATGACAAGAAAAATAAAAATGTGAAATGAGTCCCGCATGAATGAAAGAACAGTGTGATTCTGCTCTTAGGAGCTAACTGCAGAAAGACCTGCAATAAGCTGAGAGCTCATCATTAAGGAATTACTAAGGTGGAGAACGTATGATCTGTAAGATTCCACTATGAAAGAGACAAACACAGTGCTAGGAAACATCAATCAAGGCATTTTCAAGTAGACAGAGAAGCATGAATGTCACTGTACAGTGGCTTTCTTGGAAAACTGCATGTGAGAATGTCTTCAGCAATCAGAGAATCACAAACCAGGAAAGGACAGGGAAGCTCTCCACAACAATCCAGAAGTGTGTATCTTACAAGAGGACAGAGAAGCTGAGATGTTTAGCATGATAGAAAACTGGACTGTTATATGCAATTACAACAGGGTAAACAGGCAGGGGGGAAGTTGACACAAGAATAAAACAAAAGAGCTATAAACAGGCCTTTAGGCTGAAAATTAGCAGCAGTTTCTCAGGTGTCAGGATAGTTTCATTGCAGAAGAATCCATCAGAGTAATTCAAGCTAAGAAACCCAACCCATGCTGCTGGGTACCCCCTGCCACTTTGTATCGCCAAAGATGCATATGATTAAAATGCATTTTATGCACTAATGATGTCTGCCAGTGCTGCAGAGATGGGGAGCAAAAGCAAAAAGTGTCGAGGTGTCTTATACATTAGAAGACAGAATCACTACTTTAATGGTGATACTTGATATAATGCAGCTTGCAATAGCAAGGGACTCATGCTGACAATATCAATTTTATATGTATGAATGTGCTGGCCTGCATTTATTTATAAGTAAAGGAAATAATAACAATATCTGTGGAACGCAAGAGAAGCCAGCAATTTTATTTACTTTATCACGTTTCAGGAATCAAAAGCAGTAAAAAGCAATTCAGAAGAGATTAGTGGTTCCTAATGCTTTCACTGCAATAGAGGACATTCTCACAGAGCACTGACATAGTGTCTTAAGGAACGACACTGATAAATAAAGACACAGCAGTGAATCAAAAGACATGCAAACCTTCTCTAGAAGCATTCCGGGGTGACAAAACTAACGACTTCTGTATATAATGACTGAAATGATCTTTTCCAAGCAGATGTAGCAGATCTGTCCCCATCAGTACAGTTGACTAAGCATGGCACACACAATGCTGTCTGCTTTAAAAACATTTCAGCACACAATATTAATAAACTATCACAGTCTTAATAACATGCATCTGGCCATTAATGGTAAATATTTTTATGAGTTAAACTTTCTTAAGGAAATTAGCATCATACTGTCTGTGCTTCAGTACTAAATATAGCACTACCATGTCTTTCCCCATCTACTCAATGTTAACAAGAAGTACTTAGGAGTCATACAGCATCTCTTACCATCAATTGGCATCAAATATAGGTTGACTCTAGTAGCACACAAGTGACTGTGCTGGGGATGGGTAAGTTTGCTTTGCTTTTCCTGAAGGGGATTTTCTGGTAGCCACTGACTGCTCACATAGATCAAGACTTGCCATAAAGGATTTTAAAAGCTAAAGGAAAACTGAAGGAAGAGAGGGGGGAAAAAAAAAATCCTGGAAGGATGTTTAATGTCGACAGCAAATTCCAATGCATGCTTAGTTCAGTTTGTCTGGGCCTAGCATCACAATCTCACCTATGCAGAGCAGCTCATTCCCCAAATTCCCATCAGGCCTGACAGCTCAGCAATATTATGGCTTTGACAGTTGAGGGAGACTGTCTCAAGAAAGTATTAATTTCTGAGGTGAAATACTAGAGATTGACACTTGTGGTTATTTTGCAAAATAAGTCAATTCAACAGCACTTAGGGGAAACCAAGCAAAAATGAGATTTGGCCTTTTGAGTACACATATGGGGAAGATTACAGTGAACCACACCTCACTGTATGAACATGTTTCTGGGATTACTGGGAGGTCTGAGATTCCCTGGATGCATGCAGGGACAGGAGAAGAATGAACTGAAAGGACATTTAGCCTCTTTTCTCTTTAATAGATTCCACAGCTCATGCAAATCAATTTAACGTGACTGCTATGCTACAGAAAAAAAAAAAGAAGTCAAACAAAATCCAGCAGTGCTAAAACTTGATGCCAGCACAATACCTGCTCTCTTGGGTAATCTGCAGCATCCTGTCATTGCCACTGCATGAGTCCAATCCTTGCAAAAGGAGGCCAGTAGGCATCACTGAAAGAATATTCTTGCTCACAGTTCTGGCTGTGACATAATGCAAACTACCTTACCTATCAGGAATCTCCTCATATTGCTTTGAGGAACCAATCCATGAGTATATCTTAACTCATTCAGCATCACTGCACTAGGGCCCCTTTCTGAGCCCCGGCTGAATCCAGCAATTACACCACTCCACCATTTTATTCTGAAGCTAGCAGAGCCATATGAGGTACAAGATAAGACATGTAGGGTATTGCTTGGACAGCTGTCTGAAATGTACTAAGAATTGGTGTTGCCCTGGGATTCCTGAAGCAGTGCTGAACAGGTGAACCAACAGGCCACTGCTTTGGATGTATGAAAGATGCCAATGAACCACTGACTGACAGCATCTCTCCTGTGGCAGCACTGAACCCTGACATCAGTGGGAAGACTTCGCAACTCCAGGGGCAAGAATTTGCCTCTATGAGGAGGAGCAGCTGTTGGGTCAAAGTGACCCTCATCAGATGCCAGGGTTAACAGGAGCTGAAAGACTGACTGATATGTGAAAGGAAGATTTTATTCATCTTCATTTGCCAGAATTAGGTAAGAATTTACCAGGGGAAGCTCAGAGCTTTAAAGTTTTGAACACACAACTGGTCGTTCCCACAGTCCAGGGTGCTCCAGGGAACAGTGACTACTTCCCAGATCCTTAAAAGCAAAAGAAACACAGCCCTGTTGGGTGCTAGGGTGGGCCACATATATCTTAATCCCATCTGTACAACTGCCACTGTAGGACATGCCCCAAACCCATTATGTGGCCTGAGAGTTTAACAACCCCTCCAGCACCCTATCTGTTCAAGGGCTTATTCATCAGTTTTACAAAAACTAAGCTAAGCAGGGGGGACAAAGTTGAACTGTGAGACTTTGCAGAAGGTCCAGAATTCACATTAACCTCCTTGTGCTTATCCACATTATTTAACACAAAACCATGTTTTCTTCTTAGCACTTTGGCCTGAATATCTCCGAATTTCAAAATTCATAAATGAACATAAGAAGTAACTCAATTTGCACAGGGAAGGCTTTAAAGTGTTTTTCTTACATGTATGTAATCTGAGTCTAATATATGAATAACCACAGAGCTACTTTCCTGTTATTTCTTGTCTTTAAATTGGTGTATCTCATCTTTAAACAGAACCAAACTTATATTTCTCCCCAAGGCACACAGTCCACTGGGTGCAACTACCTTGGAATCATGCCTATACATTATTAGAAAATGGTTTGTGTACCTACATGGAGGGCCCAAGGAAATGTGAGGTTTCAGATCAAGCCAGTAACATTTTCCACTTCATCTGTTTGTATACAAAAAATTATCTTCTAAAAAATAAAAACAACAACAAAAAAGTACTGTTTGCCCTGCACACAAATACTGTCTTGCAGTTACTAATCTCAGTGCCTGATGCACCCACATTTCCTGTTGCACATGGCTCCAAATGAGCTGCCCTGAATGGGAGAACGAAGTAGTGGAGGAGCAATCCTGGGAGGGGGGGAACTTCAGAAGAGATTTCACCTGAAGTAGCCTCTGATTGCAGCTGAAAAAAAGAAGGTGGAGCGAAGGGATGTGACCATGTAAGGCTGTGAGGACCAAGCCTGTCTATGGAAGTCCAAGACAAGAGAAGCCTTTTCCAGAGCTTAGGCAACAACGTATCACCACCAAAAATTCCTTCCTTCACTAGACAATAATGACACTCTCAGTAACCTACAAAATGTCACAATGTCAAGTGAACATCCAACTACTGCAGTGACGGTAGAGTTGGACTCTGCTGTAAAGAAGGCGGCAATGTGCCAGCTCAAACGGCCTGACAACTCAAGGACAATTTCTGCTGGATTTGATCAGCTGAGTTTCACAGATAGGCCATGTGACAGATTGTCACTTACCACACAACAAAAGGGTTATTTCTTCCTGCTAGTCTAAAGCCTAGATGATCCCTCTGGAAGAGGCATCAGCAGAACACTGAAGAAGTCAGAAACAATGCTGGGCCTTCCTCCTTTGTCAAGAAAGGGAGTTTTTTTCTCCCAACATTTCTATGAAGTGCCACTGTCATTTAGGAGTAGAGATTCTTTAACTTTGGTCATTTGGCAAGGAAATATGAATTGCTGAATTATTTCCCAAGGAGCACAAAAAATATAGTGGAGCATGATTTGGAAGGCTGAAAGGCAGGACCTAATGCTAAAATTGCAAACTGATGAGCTAAATCTGCTTCCTGTGATAACTGCTTGCTGCTTTTTTTAACATTGAAGTTAGAAACTGATTTTTACCCACAGAGGAAAAGACAAGAAATATAGTCAATGTGTAAGTACTGCTGCAGATTCTCCTTACCCTGGACACAGGGTCAAAGTCAAGGACAAGAATGACAAGCACAACCAGCACTGGTGCTGACTTTCCCTTCAGACACTGACGAGGTCAAAATTTGCAGGGTATGGTAGTGCTCCAAACCCAGTTTTGATCCCTTCAGGCTACTCCAATGATCAAGTCTCCTGTGTTCAGAATAGGCAACAGCTACTATCAAGCTAGCAGAGAACTGACACAGGGTGAGTGTAGTGTCTGCTTTGCTCTGCAGAAAAGTATGATTTTCAGCTTAACCAAAAGCATGGAACCAGGCTGTTATCGATGAAAAATACAATGGTGCATGACATCATGTAAAATAGTGGCACAAGTCCTTGGATTGCACTACTGCATCTGCTTAAAACAGCAAATGCAAAAGCTATGAATCCAGCAATAAGGGACAGGATTGTAATTCTACAAAGGCCAGGTGAAGGGCAGGTTATGGACAACAAGGAGCAATCCAATTTGGTTACACTAGCTAAGGCAAAATTTACAATGGCTATCAATCCTCAGGCTTTAAGGCATAAACTGAGCACCATCTGGGGCCAGAAAGAAATTTCCCTCTGTGGTACACTATAACACAATTGGCTGCCTGTATTTCTTCCTCTGAATCATCACATACTGGTTACTGTCAGAGATGGGATACAGGACTGTACGGATCACTGGTCTGTTTCAGAGCAGCAATTTCTATGTTGTTCATTTTTTTTCCACAGCTCTTACAGATTACAATAATGTTATTAATATTGCAGCAGTCATTTTCTCAACATACAATAATAGGTTTTTCTAATTCTGAAATAAACACCAATAGCAACTTCAGTGACTCCAGCAACTAATCAAAAGCACCAGTCTATATTTTTATGGGGTCTGAGTGATTTACTAGTTCTGGTTTGGAAAACAAATCTAACTATCTAATTACTTGTATTTGCAGATTACACATCAAACAGCCTATCTAGCATTCAATTTAACAATAGCGACAGTATGAAGAAAAAGCACCAATCATGTTTTAAAAAGTAATTTGAAATTCAGCTTCAAATTTATTTTAAAGAAAAGATGTAAGTATTGTCTTTCTGACTGAGATTTATTAATACTCTCCCTTTCCATTATCTGAACATCTCACTTGCCCTAAAGCACATCTGTAAAGACAGTGAGAGACTGCATGCATTTTCTATATCCATAAATTACAGATGTTGCTTTGAGCTACTCATCTATCAAGACAATTTTCCATCAGAGTAGACCAACCTGAAAAGTATCCATCTAACAGAGAATATGGAAAATAATTAGTAAAAGCACACAGTCTGCAGATTTAATTTGTTTTACTGGGAACATTCTCTACCCAAAGCTTTATAATAGGGTGTGACAGAACACAAGGAAGCAAATCAAAGACCAAACCACACTTCTGGGTATCGAAACAAAGACACTGATGCATCACTGCCATGGTGTTGTGTACACATAGTTCTATTACAAACTCAGTAAAGAGGATATGGATAATTTCATGGCAACTTCTGTGCTGAATAATTTACAGTAATACACAATTTCCACCTAATAACTTGAACAAGCTACGTGCTTCTATGGAAGAGCTGGTGGCCTGTATATAACATAGTGTGTGATTATCGTAAAACTGAAGTGTATAGAGCGAAAAGTAAATTAAGAAGATAATGCAAGCAGCACTTTTACAAAGAAAGATTCTGCCATCACAGTGCCCAGTTACTGTATCTTAACCTTTCCACTTTCATAGCCAACTGAAAAATGAATAAATGCTGAGAAAGCAGATCACAAGATTAAGAACATAGAGCCTTTCCTACGCTGCATAAAATACAGAACATGACTTAACTGAACAGAAAAAGGGAGAACAGTACTTGTGGGAGATAAAAGAAAGACACATACTTGAACAGTTCATGCCAGTTGTGCTTATCCTAAGCAGAAGACAAATACTGTATTACTGCCTTCAGAGCTGGGTAAAAGAAAAAAAGATAGAGCCTTCATGTACGGAAAAATGTCCATTCTTCCACTGCAATTTGCATTTCAGAGATAATAAAATACCCTGGGTTCCCCCTGGGTCCTCTCCAATACAATCTCTGCAAAAGCCATTGTTTTACTTTGTTTTGTAAAGCATTTTTGCAAAGATGAAACTGCAGGTTTCTAAACCTATGAGACGAGTTTTCTTTTTCTCTTCACCAAAATAGAAATCTTCAGTGGAAAGAAAAGTACTTCAATTCTGTTCTGACTTAGGCAAATAGAATAGAAAATTATATGAGAGCAGCTGTAACACAGCATACAACAAAACTTTAGGCTTGATTTCCCCACAGTCAGATGAAGTATATCTTAGGAAACATGGGAAGGAAAAGGAAAAACACCGGAGTAGAAAATATTCACAGCCATTCTTCATAAAATTATTGCCATCTAGAAAAGGAATGTTTTACATCAATGGTTCCATCTCACAGCCCCAAGGAAGCTACCTAAAAGTTCTCGACCACCTATGCTGCATGTAGTAGGTAAGATTTTCAAAACTGGGTGCCTTTTGGACATATATCTGCAAGTGTCTTCATTTTCTTAAATGTTGAGCATCCAGCAGTCCTCTGCAGATTCAAATGAGAACTCTGGGGCACCCAGCAGAAAAAAGATTGCACTTATTTGGAAGCCTAGCTTGTAAGCCTCACTTTTAAAAAATATTATCTTGGTTTGTATCATTACAGTTAAAGCACTGAGACTCTCTTTGGAGTCCATCTGTGCAACTCCTAACAGGCTGCAAGAATACCTAAAAGGCTGCTAAAAGAGCCAGGCACTGCCTCTGTGTCAAGCATAAGCACGTTTTTCCACCACAGTATTCCTAGCCCTTGTGCACACAGCAGGCGAGAGACCAGAGCTAGAATCATAGCTAATTTTCTAGAGATCAGTGCCATCAGGATACAGAGCACACTCCCTAAACAAGAACTTTATAGGCTTAATGATTCAACCGACTTACTCTAAAGCTTTCTATTTAAAACCTCACCGTTTCTCACAGAGATGAACCACTGCTCTTTACACTTTCAATAGCATCAGCTTAGAAAGAGGAAAGATTCTGACAAGTACATCTTTTTATTCCACAACCCTTTGCTTGATTGGTGCAAACTGCAAAAAAACCCTCAAACTGTTTTATACCTTTTTTTGGTGTTGTTTTTATTTGTTTGTTTTTACATAGCAAGTAGATGTCACAAGAAACTTGGTAATGAGATCCTAAAAAAATGTTTGCAGGACTAAGTCAAAACCTGAAAAAGCAGTAAATCATCCACTGTAAACACAAAGAAATTGAAGGCAGTTTAAGTGAGGCAAAATCTTTGATCGACTGTCTTTCATCACCAGTGAAATATGAGAAAACACAAAGAAATACGTTATGTGCATCCCCAGGAAATAGAAATACAGTTAATTAAGAAACAGAATTTTGCCTTTTGATCCTTTTAATAATTCTCCTTTTTCCTCATTGACATGTACACAGAGCGACAAGAAAATGAAGGGTTTAGGTCACTGTTGCTAAAGGCAATATTTTGCACAAACCTTCCCTCCCATGGTGCTATGGACAGCTTGAAGCTCATGTCTGTCCTCACTACATATTATCCTTCTCCTACACATACTAACACTTAAAATACAGAACGTGCTTGACCTGGCAACAAGATGTTAATTTCCTAATTTATCCAACGTTAGTCTCAGACTAAGGAGAGAACAGTTCTAGCGCTACGCAATTTTATGTGTGTCTACATAAACCAAGTACCAACAGCAATTCCTAAACCACTCTATGATGTGAGAAACACTTCATTATTAAGAATCTATTTCTACTAAACATGAAAATAGAGCATCATAATCAAAACCTTCTATCTAACTTTTAAAATTCAGTAATATCTTAGGATGACTTTTTCTCCCATCTGCCTACTAGAATCAGAAGGACTGGAAATTAGGCCCTTCAGAGAAGCTTCTGGGCAGGCAGTGGTCTTGTGAGAGGAAGGGGAAAAAAAACCCAACACCAAAAACATAGTGATTAGACTAGGGAAAGTAAAAGGCCTGTCCAGGATGGACCGATGACTTGAAATCTCTCATCAATGCCAAGGCCCAAAGAGAGTGACTTGATACTAGTATATATAAGGGGAGGCCTTATCCCACCTCTCCTAGCTTTGAAAAATAGAAGAATATTGGTATCTTACAGTCTTGATTTGGTATTTCTAAACTGAGGCAAATTTAGAAGGCCTGGATTTTTCAGAGACGATGATCTGCATCATCTGAAATTTAAGCCTGAAAACCACAGCTAAATAGGAAGACAATGTCATGTTCTGATTCTGCTGTAATGATTATTTTGCACACACTTTGTATCTATTCCTCTTTTTTTTTTTTGTACAGCTCTAATGATCCAATTTGCATTTCCCATATGACTCCATGATCTTTGTGAGAAAGACAACATCAAGATGCAGTTAGATGTATCATAAGCAGTTTGTGCTACATCTTGAATTTGATTTCTCTAAATAAGCCACACTAAAGATAAGCTCTGATCATCATCAGAAGTGCTACCCTGCTCACAAGACATTCAAACCTCTCCAGCACATATCTGCAAGGTTTTGTAGACAAAAATCACAACGCACAGCACAACTCTCCTCTTCTTAATAAAGACAACTGCAATCCCCAAGGCTGTTTGTGCAAGCTGCCATTGTGGGTGCATAATGGTTGCCTTACACATTAGCACAGCACCAACACACCTACCTTTGTAAAAATAAATAAGATTCAGGCCTCTCTGGCATAACAATTAGAATAATCATTTTATTCTGTTTGATTACTCCCCTCCAACTCTTTCCATGTAACATCAGGCTGTCCAACCTGTTTTTCAATATACATAGCAAAGTGTGGTAACATCCAACAACATCTATTCCTTTAAACTGAAATTTTGCATCACCAGGTACTTGCAAAAGTAGCATAGTAAAAGACAGCTGATTTGAAGGGTTTGCCAGTAAAATCTGGAACAGATTCTGTAGCCAGAAAGCTACAATATACAAGGATTTTAATGGCTATGAAATGTTTGTTACTCTCTGGTAAAATTAGTTAACAGACTGATTTTTCCTCTCTAGGGGACTACACTCAAAAACCTGCAGGTGTGAGAGCTGAGTATATAAGCATACTTGTCCATACCTGAAGCCATTTGCCCACCACACAGTCTGAGCAGCACTGCACTATTTAGGAGCACTGAGGAATAGTGTGCCTGTAAGACAGGATTTTAAGTAGTATCAGCAGCATACTGTGATGAATGTGCACCACATCAGTTCACACTCTTGTCTGTCTCTAGACTGCAGCGTCTGTTCTCACAGATAATGATTGAATTTGATGGCTATATTCTCCAGAGCCTCCTCCCTCCAGCACTGCTTCACACCTGAACAAACACAAGTGCAAAATGCTTCCACTCCGATTCGGCAGCAGTTAGACTACTGTCTTTACAGGGTATAAACAAACACACAAGATGGAAAAAGCTCAGGCTCTGTACGTAGCAACTCAATATGTCCATAGCAACTACATCTTCAATTTTTGGATTAGCAACATTACTTTTATCACAGTATCTACCAGACTACCCCCTGGCTGCCTTGCTAGATAAAGCTTCCAAATAAGGCACAAGGCTAACAATAAGTAAGTCTATCACTAAAAAAAAACCACCAACCCACAAACAAACAAAAAACCCCAAAACAAAACAAAAAAATATTAATTAGCAAAGAAAATTTAAACTGGTAATTTCTGGTCCTGCAGTCAAATTGTTTTCCCCTAGCATGGAAATAGGTCTTTTAGGTCCTTGTTAGTCCAGAAGCAAACTGATACAGAAGATAAAAACCTATGGATACCCGACCATCTTTTTCTGGGCAGAGGAAAGTTCTCTTCTCTGCACATTATTGACCTAGAACATACCTGCACACAATCTGGAAATATTGCTGGACTTTATTAATAATATGCCACATTGCTAAAATGACAAAAAGACATTTGACCAACAGGCATATCCAAGTCCTTTCCCAACATACTGCAGTACTGAGACTGTCTTCTCAGCACCTTTATAATCATTTTGGCAGCAGCCAATGTTAACAACATAAGTACAAAAATAACGTTTGATTCAGCTGATTCAGAATAGGAGGCAGGTTTTGTAGGAAAGCCTGGAGGGCTTCCTAGCAGCCAAAACAGTTGCTGGGCTATATTACTTGCCAGTGGGAATGTTGGGGTGGGGAGGCTGTGTAGATCTGGGACGGCACTTACGGTATCCCAAACATTGCCAGGCTCTCTCTTGTCCTTTGCATAACCATAGGTTCTTTCACATGTAAATAGTGCCAGCACTCTGCACAGCTCCACTTATCCTATATATTTTTAATCAAGCAGACACAATCTTCAGAGTTTTCTTAAGAAGTCTCTGAAGTTTCTGTTGTAAGGCTAGATGGGATTTGTAGGTTGACTGTACTAGTCCGAAATTCTGCTGCTTTTCAGGGACAAAGTGGATCCCAGACATGAAATCCTGAAGTGCATAATGCTGACAAGATCATCCCACCAGATACAATATGGTGGCACTCACTGCGGGTATGTCTGAAATACCTCTAACAAGGGAGGCTACTCTTGCCCTGTACTAAGCACTGGTCAGGCCACACCTTGAGTACTGTGTCCAGTTCTGGACTCCTCAATTCAAGAGAGATGTTGAGATACTGGAAGGTGTCCAGGGAAGGACAATGAAGCTGGTGAGAGGCCTGGAACACAAGCCCTGTGAGGAGAGGCTGAGGGAGCTGGGGTTGTTTATCCTGGAGAAGAGAAGGCTCAGGAGTGATCTTATTGATGTCTACAACTACCTGAAGGGGGGTTGTAGCCAGGTGGGGCTTAGTCTCTTCTCTCAGGCAACCAGCAACAGAACAATGGGACACAGTCTCAAGTTGTGCTGGGGGAGGTGTAGGCTGGATCTTAGGAAGAAGTTCTTCACAGAAAGAGTGATTCGCACTGGAATGGGCTGCCCAGGGAGGTGGTGGAGTCATCATCTCTAGAGGTGTTCAAGAAAAGATTGGATGAGGCACTTAGTGCCGTGGTCTAGTTGATTGGACAGGGCTGGGTGTTAGGTTGGAGTGGATGATCTTGGAGGTCTCTTCCAACATGGTTGATTCTGTGATTATCTCACCTAAAAAAAATTAATTTCTTCAAATAAGGTAGTAGTCACTCTGTAAATTTGCTATTTTAGCATGACACCTCTATAATGGCTTTTCTGCTTAGAGACAGATTTTAATAGAATTTCTTGTGGGGCAGGAAGGGGGAGAGTACTGATCATGCACCTGTTCCCCAAAGGTTCATAAATGGTCTCCATTCCTCCCAAAATCTCCACATATAAGATGTGGTATTGAACAGTGTTTGGGGTAAGAGTCTCTTCAGCACTTAGCCCTGAAGATGGTCTTTTTAATAGCTGTAAAATCTGCGGAGGGAATATATGAACTAACAAGTTTAATGTTTCTTGTGCACTTTACTGTGTTCCACAGGGACCAGGTGGTTTTATATCCTCTATCTACATCTTTCCTGAAGGTGGTTTAGAATTTCCATTTCAATCAACGCACAGAATTTATCAGTGCTCTTCCCAAAACCACATGCATTATATGGGGAAAGTGGGTTATATAAACTTGATTTCAAGATGTTAAATCATTGTCTGGGCAAGGCAAGCCTCTATGAAGTTTCTGAGATTGTTCTGTAGCATCAGTAACAGACTGCTATGTTATCCTCAGTATTGTCTCCTATTCAAAAAATTTCTCCAAATAACTCATGTTTTATAGAGAGGTTAGGACCAGAGGTTTACGGGGCATCTTTATGTGGCATTTTTGTTAGGGAAAGTGGCACCTTGGTGCTTTCTTTTGCAGCTTTGGATTTGAAATCTCACAGTGGGGGGCAGGGGGAAGGGAGGCAGTGTGGAAGGATAGTCATTGTTTAATTAGTGCTCTTCTCAATTAGCATCTGGAGTTAAAGATCCACAAGTACGTATATACCCAAGAAATTCTCAGAAGAATTACCTAACACTAACTGAATAAGCAAAAGTTCAGAAAATTGATCATCCTCCCTCACTTTGGCTTCTTCAGAGATTTTCTTCCTCTAAATTGGCAGAAATAAATGCAAAGTAAGCAGGACTGCATGCTCTCCTTTTACTTCCATGCTCAAAGAATACAACCCAGAGGTAGTTATAAAATTGCTTTCTTTCTGAGTTCTAAACTCTATACATGGAGACCTGAAAACCTGCAGGTAAGATACTCTATGAAAACAAGAGAAATTTCATTAACCACAAAAGGTTAGTCAGGTCCTACTTGGGCATGCATACAGCTGATCTGGGTATCAAAACTGTTAAGGATGAACAGCTGCTCAGAACCCTGGAAAAATCAGAATCTTGTGTACAGATTTGAAAGCCAAAACTTAAGTATCAATTCAACTATGCAGGGAGCTTCACAGCTCCCAAAACCCAGCCTCCCTAGCACACTGTGATGCATGTCTGGATTAGCCCACAACTACTACTTGATGAAACGGCATACAATGACAGGCAGAAACAACGATTTTGTAAGGAGACTTGAGTAGAAAAAAGAAATCATGCCTGCTGCTCACCAATTACTAGCTGTTTTGAACCACTATTTCAAGGATTTGAAAGGACTCCATTAGTTTGATCCTTTGGAGATTTAGGCAAAATAAAGCCAGACCACTACACTGAAATTGTCTACAGATCACTTGCTTTCATTTGCTGTTGCTTTACAACAAATTCATTTCCCCCCTAATAACTGCAGTGTAAAGGTTTTCTTATGGAGAGCTGTTTCTACCCACAGGAAGAGGAAGCTGTTCCACATAGGCTAAAATACTATTTAGGAGGAGCAGTATAGCTCCAGCTCCTACATTACCTCACATCTGGCAAGGACAGCTATGCTGGAAACTGCTCCTGCCTTACTGAGCAAGGAAGAGGCTGGAGTATGTAGGCAGTGGCTACCCGGAGAGGGAAGGAAGGGTAGCTCACATCAGTGCTTCCCTCCTTACATTAGCAATGGCTTTCCTCTCCTGGCTTCACTTTAATAAGAGTAGAGAATTACAACTTTGCCTTCACTTCTGAGAAGCATTAAGCTAACTTTGTGTATGACTACCTAAAAACGAAACAGCTTAAGTTGCGTGTTTAGTAAGCACACTAAAATAATTAAATTTCATAGCACATTACTATACGTGCATACACAAAAAGACCAATAATTTCTAGTTGAAAATCATCTACGGCAGAGCCAAACTCCTAGTTATGCTGAGGGATCCTGTGATGAGGAATCTTTCTCTCTAATTCATAAGAAGACAGAGGAACAAATTCATCCAACATCCTAGGAAATATCGTGTCTGACATTCTTAACAAGATGAGTTTACATCAGTTGTTAGTATTTTCATTTTTGGGGAAAAGAATTCTGTTTGTATCATGCCAAAGCAGAAAACCACAGTTACTCCTCAGGAAGACTAGTTCTTCACCTTCTGAAATGTCAGAAGAGTCAATAAGAAACTAGTCAGAAAACCAAGGAGAGTTGACTGACTGGGCACATACAACCATGAGCTGTGTTTGCAGCATCACATAACTTCCACCTGTTTACATGTAAACTCAGTATTCCAAGTCCCAGACCACTTGCTGCCTAAGGAAATAATGTTAAATTATGAGTAAGCACAGGAATGCTGGGGAGGGGAGAAGAGAAATGCCAGTTACACAATTTTTACACTAATCCTTATCAGGCCACTCTCAAGGCAGAATATCTGTTTCCTCTTGCTTTCTCAGCTGGAGCTAAGGTGTTTTACTGCAAGTTAGCTGTGGATAACAGAGAAATAATGATAAGAGAATAAGCAATATAAAATGCTGGAGAACAAGTTGGTAATGGAACCCAGTCTACTCTTGTATTCAGCAAGCAGGAAGGGTTTTCCCCTCCTACTCACACAAAACCTCCTCCCCACCCCCAAACAACCTTTCACAGCAGCTATCTAATTAACAATGCTGATGTGGGAGGATGAGCCTGCCTCTGAGTTCAGCTCTGTCCCACAGCAGAGGCATGCTTTATTACTAACACAGTAGTTTGCTGCTGATCATGGAATAGAAATAGATTTAATCTGTTCACATATGTACTTTTTGGTTAAATTTATTTTCCATACACTGAATATTTCTGCAGCTAGGATAAAGCTGGATAAAACAAAGATAGTTCGCAGAAGAAAGTGCCTTTTTATTACAGCTATCGTGTTTGGTCAAAACAAAAACATCTACAAAAGCCCCTTGTTGCAGGTCAACACAAAGAGCCTCACACCTAAATACCAGAAATAGTGGATAGAAGAAAGTCAGTAAAACTGCAAACATGTAATACAGTAATGATTATGTATTTATTCTTAAGGAGTAAAAACATTAGCATGCCCAAACCACATACAGTGTTTATCAGCCACAATCAAGCAGGCTCAGAGCTCTGAAGACCCTGCACTCTAACCGAAGAGCATATTTACAAGTAGATTGTTAATCCAAATATTTCACCTGCAGATGAGAGATGTCACCCAAGCAAGCTCAGTTTTGATGTTTCACTACCAAATTTTTAGTTGCTGAAGAAAAACCTGGCACCCCAGGCCACAACTGCTGTTCTTCCTCTCTGTTTCCATTCACGTCCACCCACTTCAGCTCCCACCCCTTTCTTTTTACTCCATCTATCTGTCTTGTTTGTGCCCTCCCATACCCTTGGCCCTCTTCAGTCTCAGCTCTGCTTGCCCTCACTGTACCTGCTATCTCTTTTCCAACACACCATTTATCAGATCCCACTCTTCTGTCTCCACCCTCCAAAGACTCTTGCCTATTTTCCCTCCCACCTGCACCTCCCCACTTCCCTTTCCAGCTCCTGCTCCTACTCCCCTGTTATTCCCAATTCCCCAGGCTGCTCCTGTGGTTTCCATGCTCAGCCTCTCCCTCTCCACACTGTCAGGCCAGCTTTCCTTCAGGCAGCAATGGCAAGAGAAAACAAGGGGGGAAATCTGTCCTGGCACTGCACACTGCTGCAACAGGAAAAGATTAAACACAGACAGCAACCACCTCAGATCCCAGAGCCATAAAATAAAGTGTATTCAGTTGAGTGGGCACCAAAAATACCCAAAGGACAGATCATGCCGAATGGACATAGAATCTTCAGTATGCTAGAGCAATATGCACAAACATATTTAGGCTTACTGCTCGGACCTCAATGTCTGTTCCCCCACCCACAAATCGACAGCTCATCAGAACACTGAACACTTTTGTGAATCTTGAACTCAGTCATTAGGTTCTGACTCATCTGCCCACTGAGAAAGCTTATTTAGATTTTCATAGGCTCATAACTTGACCAAAAATGGACAATTTAACATAGCTAAATGTAGACTTTGATTGATGCCCTGGCAAATTTCAAGTCTCTACATGAAAACAGAGTAGACCTTCGAAAGCAAAACAGGTATGCCTTTATTTCACGACAGGCAAAATACCTTTACTCCTTGAACTCATTCTCAGAAATGGTCAAACTTACTCGAAACTCTCTCACAATGCATTCTGAGGCAGATGCTTTGCTTGAAGTTCATCTCAAATGCTTAGAATGTGAAAAAAGCCATACAATTTAAAATGAGGTCTCTATAACAGAAAGCACCAGACTATACTATCTTCATTTATAATTAGCACATATAAACTCAGGTTTTTAATTGCCTTTTCCACATTCTTACAATTATAGTTATTGAAAACATCACCCTCAAAAATTTAGCCAATCTTTTTATGTCAGCTCTATCTTGTTCTGCAGGGGAGAACAGTCCAGACCACTAAGACTTCTACACAGAATTGAATGACTAGATTTGCAAGAAGGAACAGACTAACTCATATAAAAGAATTGCTGCATTTCTCCTTTCATGTTTCTTCAAAATATCTGAAAAAGGTTATTTAGAAAACTGTTTCACAAAGATGTCTTTATGTGGGCAAGTTGCTTGCAATTGAAAAGAAATAAACAAGGTGATGTTTCCTTCATGTTCAATGTTCCTATGACCACTCCGCTGATGTTAGTATGATTTGATAGTGCTCAAAACAGTGCACAGTTGGCTTCTACATTTCAAAACCAAACACGATTACTTTGCCTTTCCTCTTCAGAGGGACAAACTTCAAAGAAAAGATGCAAAACCAATTTAAAAAGTTAACTGCAAATGTCACATGCTGACCTTGATCATCCAGAACTCTACACAGCAAGAATTCCACATCAAGGATTACTAGAATTGTGAGGGTTTTCACCAACATTTGACAAGGCCTCTCTGATGGAAAAGGCATGCTACACTAACAAAAAAATTCCACTAGTTTTTATTTTAATGTAAAAAAGTTATTAAATCTGTCTTAGATTTGTCTGCAAAGAAAAAAAAAAAGAAGTTGGCAGATCTGCTGATGCTTCCAACTGGTCTTCCAGGACCTTTGTATTATTGTTGCTGTTATCACTGATTTCTCACAACTATTAGCCAAGCCTGCTCTGCAAGGCAAAGTGGAATTGCCACACAAGTTTTTACTGGTAGCCTTGGCCAGACATTCCCAAGAACAGTATCAAAATATTTTTAAAGCTGTTAAATTTTGGCCTGTATTATTCCCCTTCAATAATATCAACATAAATATATTTAAAAAATTGACTCAAGTGCTGGAAAAAAAAATGATGTCTTTAGCAGAACAGAAAAAGTACTTAAAATATAGATCGATACATCCATTAGGATGGGTCACCAGAACCTATTCATAACTCTGTTTTGAGGGATGTCACAAGGTAAATAGCCTAAGACCAAACAAAAATTACCAAAGAGTGACTTCATTGGCTTTCTGAGGTAGTATCTGCTGGAACAGTAGAGAATATTTCAGCAGCCTCTACAGTTCTGTGAAGGTTATGAAGAGTCTGTGAAACTAGTGCAAATAAAAAAAACAATGAATAAAACATTTCCAGTAACATGGAATTCTCTTTACTCAAACTTTCCTTCGTCAAACTTCTTAAAAATAGGTTATAACGTCTGCTAATTATAGAGTATCGAACCTCATTCAGTCAGTCACAGTACTGGATCCACTCAGAATAAACACTACCACTACTGATAAATGTACAATATCCTTCTTAATACCATTTAGCTCCTTATATGAACAAGAGCATAATTAAGGTGCTTGATGCTGATCTATGCAGAATACTCATGTCTAAAGGAGCCACCGTCAATATTTCACATTGCTGGACGAAGCGTAACGAACACTAATGAAGAGCTTTGTCACGGTCTTCTAAAGAAGTCTAATAGTCTGGGAAACCTGACATTGGACACATTAGTTCATTCAAATCGTGTTTCCCAGTCTTCACCTGCAACTACCCATCTTTGATTCTAGTAAGAAAAGTTAGTGTCTTTTCCCTCTGTGGAATAGATCACTTTACTCTCAGGAGTCTTACGTAAATGCAGACTCTATATGCTCACAAGTAGCTATCCAGAGGAGGCAAAGCAAAACAGACATAAGTTTACAACCATCCATTAGTGTTTTCAGGTTCTGTAATACATGCTTCTGTGATGTACACAATCATCTTCTCTTTAGCGAGATTCAGGAAACACACTTGTTGATTCACACCAGAGCAGAAGGCCACTAAACAAATCTAGTATTTGTAGTAAGCAAGTAAATTGGAAAGTGGATCCCAAAAGAGCATCTAACTTTATCATCAGTAGTTTTGCTGAGATTACTAGAGACCTCACAACACAGATATTACACTTGCATAGGGATGTCATTTGAATTAGGTAATAAAATCTACTGAGTAGTAAGATTTTAATCCTCAGTATCTGGTATTGCACAAAGACTTTAAACCAGCTTTTTATGATAGTTGAATGAAATGAACAGAAGAACCCCAATAAACACAGAAAAGAGGTTTCTCACAGTATCTTTGTCCTACTTTTAAAGCTTTTACTCTAATAGCAATGCTATTCTCTACCTCCCCTGTAGCAGATTACAGTTTTCTCCCGTCTTTGTAGCATGGCTAATAAGTTCTGGGTTAGAGCAGCTTTGACCTCAGGCTACTAGTATGTTGAAATCAATTATGCAAAGCCCATTCATTCTAATACAATGTCCTAAACGGCTGCTGTCACAGCAGTAGAATGGCTGCTCAGATTGGTTTCTTGGATTTCTCCCACCCTCCTCTTTTTTTATCATTACAATGCCTTCATCCATCGCCAAAGTTGGCATTCTTTGTCAAGTGTACTGCCTCCTTCCTAGGATGCAATGCTCACTTCAAGATTAATCAAAACCAACTTGAAATGTCAGTAGCAATGAAAGATGAAAACATTAATTCTGTACAACATGAGGTTTACATAAAGTGAGATTAAGAACCTAACTTATTCAGTATATAAAGTCACTAATCTGATTATGAATGTTTATTCCAAGATTAAAGAAAGAAATTTCTCTGAAAGTGTAAAAGCTGCTCAAATTTAGGAGCCTTTTAATTTTTGTTTTTAAGCGGATAGACAATATGTGTATTAACAAGGTAATGAGATTCATATTTATGATGTACTTGGATACATCAGTTCTTAAAAGTCGAAGTGGCTAGCTAGCCAGCTAGCTCAGATTTCTCGTCACACATAACATTTTTATCCATTTCAATGGAAATAATGATTTTTATAGGAAATTACTTATTATGATAGAATGAGAAACAACAGCTAAAACCCCAAAGCATTACAACACACTGGAGGGACATTGTGACTACATACATGAGGTTTCTTAAGACACCTAAATGAAATTTTTAATTCAAAGGCACTGAAATGGCTGGACTTCTCAAGAAGCTTTCCAATTTACAACACTGTTAGGAAAGTGCATTTTTATTTTTTTAACAAAAATTGAACATGTCTCTGTTGGTTTAGTATGCCAAGTCAGCTCAACAAAGGGTCAGACAGGAAGCAGAAAGGAGGAGGGAGCGGGACTACCCCTTTTGGCAGTAACAAACCATTTCACTGGCACAGCTGACTCATGAGACCTCACATCCTACCTTACTAAAGGATGTGAAAAACAATGTGAAAATACACTAATGAGGCTAAAAATCATTAATTTACCATATATGATTAAACATTACATTTTACTCAGAAAATAACAGCCTTTAAAATGGTATTTGAGCCCATAAATGAAGTTAAAAATTAGCAGCGAAACAATCACAAGTGGCTTGTATGTTGCCACGGAGATAAATTCAGAAAGAAACAGGAAACAATGCTTCAGTCTATAAATGTGAGGTACTAATGTGGAAGGAGAAGCATAACTTTCAATTTGCAGATCCCCAGCTCATACAAAAGACCGCAAACAAAGGACACACAAGAACCCCTCAGGAGGGCTGCTTGAAACAAAGTATCAGGATTTCACTACAAAACTGGGAGTGCTTTTTCAGGTACATTATGTCTGACAGCAATGCCGGTTTAAAAACAAGCTGACTTCCCTCACCCCTTCTCCATCTGCCTGCCTTCACCTCTCCACGCACAGGCCATTGTTTCCAGCAAGGTGCCAACACAACTGCTTGAGGTGTGACTGCAAGGCATGTCACAGAAATCTCCAGATTAAAAAAGACAACAAAACATTCTAATTAGACTCAATAACTGTGACATAAATACTTTCCAATAGTAAGAATGATACCACACTTGAATACATAATAGGGGAATGCTTGAACTAATTCATGCATCACATAATGAAAAGCCGTAAAGTTACAGAGCCATTTCTCTCTAAATGCACAGGACTGAGCTTCAAAGGCTACAGATGACCACGCAGCCTAGTTATTCTGAGCCTACCTTACCCCTTTGCAAGAGTATTTGTGAAACAGAAAACAGGAAAAGTGCAAACTATCTGTAAAAGAAACACCTGATGATGACCAGTCATACCTTTAGTTTTCATAGTATCAGTTACATACCACCCCCTAACTTACACAAAATTTGGGAAATCAAGAAGATGCAAAAGACCATGAGAGAGATATGTCCACGATAAACATCCTGAGGATGTAAACACAATGCAGTACAAATATTGCCAGTGTTGGCAGAATGCTCATTTTTTGCTTTGCTGCTGCAGGACTAGCCTACTAGCACTTGCAAAACTTGTTCCTTCCCCATCTCCCAGCCTCCCCCAGACCTTTTCAATTCAGTCTCAAACTGTAATGATCATTAAAAACAATGAGCATGTCTGGCGCAAGTAAACGTGCCTTGACTATCAACGATTCATTAAGTACCTGGCACTGGATCCATAATATGGGATTCTGACATGGAAATAAAAGCTTTAGAGCTCATTCAGAACTACGAGGTTTACATATAAAAGGTGCATCTTTGTCTAACAAGAGAAGACTAAGTCCCGTGTGATGATGTTGATTGTTACATCCACTGTATCAGCTAATTTTCCTATTTAGATACCACCTTTTCCAAATCACAGATAAATTAAGTCAACTTTAGCTAATGTGGTAATGATTTGTAGTGAGTGGCAGAAATTCCCCTGTAATTATGCATGAATTGATGTGTGATTTCCTAATGAGCTTAAGTGAAGAAATCATCATTTTGCGATAAATGCCTTAGTTCTTAAAATGCTCATAACACATTTCTAATAAATTTAATCAAGCAACTCATACTCATGTAACATTTACAATTATTAAGTGTGCAGTCTTTTACTCTGCCTTTTAGCATTGGCTGATTGCTGTATGTTAAAATTTAGCATTTTATAAACATGGTTATAACAACCATTATGTTATTTTTGCTCAGAACCATGAATTACTTCAGTTTAAAGTTAATTTACATTCTGTACAAGTTTCATGCCTCAAAAGCAAAATTCTTCTGACATTTACATATGGATGTACACATTAAGAAATTAAATCAAGCACTTCTACTTTTCTGGACACACCTCCTTTAACATTGTCACGTCAAGAAGAGCAAAATCTCACTATAGGAAGCTTACTACTGGAATCCCAGTTTAAAAGAATTCTCATAGTACAACTGTTTCATCTCTCTGAAACATCCTTGATCAGTCACCACCAGTCCTTCAAACTGTCCTGTCTGAAAACCGGTACCAATTCAACTTGGTAGCAGAGATGAATTTCTGTGGGAGTTGGAGAAGAAAAAAAGCTTTCTAATATGACCTGAAGGCATCTTATCTTATGGTATCTTTACTAAGAAATTTAGGTTAGATCTTTCATTCTATAGCAAGCTGCTATAAGGAACAGCTGACTTCAGGGAGTCATAGATCTAGACTCTTCAATGAATTGCCCCATCTCTAAAGACCAGCTGCTTCCTGCACTTCCACATGTTTAGGTGCTGGAATTTAGCCATGCCAAGTGTACCACACAGGTTAGCAACTTCCTAAAAGGAGGTTTTGCCTGACCAAGGCAGCTTTGGTATGTTTCCTCACACTGTCTTCACAAATACCTTCTTAGAGCTTCAAAAGAAAAAGGTGAAAGAAGAAACCTGGCCTGTCTTTCCACACATGTAAGGAATTTCACACTACAAATAAAAACTTCATGTAAAAAGGATATTAAACTCAAGACAGTGAAACTGACCAGTTTTAAATGCTGACACAGTGTTAAATTGCACTGGTAGTAAACCTCAATTGTCACAATTCCTTACATAATGCTGTACCTTGAGGTAGAAAGGATCATTCCAAGAACTACACATTAGCACATCAAAAGAAAAAAAAATGATCTTACATGTATCAAACACATACAAATGTTTATTTTAATGCTTGGGTGGACTGGAGCCATTTAAATCAGAGTTGACATGAGGAATACAACCTAAAACCAACCCTATACTGCTATCTGAAAACAAAGAGGTTTGGAATAACTACTTGAGCACCTGTGTTCCCTGGATCACATCATTAATGCATAATTATTGCTGAATACATTGATTTTGGTTTGAACTGAGTAACTTACCAGTGAACTCAAGTTCCAATGATCTACATTCAAAAGGATTTTATTATGTGTTCAAGTCCCTTAGGATACCTAGAAGAATTGTAACACAAGTCTATCTTAGCGGATCTATCTCTTAAGAAGCTCTGTATTACAGCTGTTAATAAATCCATCTAGATTATAATCTTCCTTCCTATCTTTCCATCTGCTCCCACATGAGGCCAAAAAGGTGAGTGTCAGTGACTAACTGAAATCCTCTTCCTGAGCAGGTATTCATTCCTTCCTGATCCTCATAGACATTCTTAAAGTTTTTTTTCTATTCACTCTGATACAAATTCGAATCACAGGAGAAGTCAGGAAATCATGGAATGCTTTCGGTTGGAAGTAATTGTTAAAGGTCCAGTGTTCCATCACCCTCACAGTAAAGAAGTGGTTTCTCACATCCAATCTAAATCTACTTTTCTCCAAGTTGAAACCATTGCCCCTTGTCCTATCCCTGCAGACCTTTGTAAACAGTCTCTCCTCATCCTTCTTACACTTCCCCTTCAGGTACTGGAAGGTTGTTATTAGGCCTCCCCAGAGCTTTCTCTTCTCCAGGCTGAACAATCATGGCTCCCTCAATCTGTCTTTGCATCAGAGGTGCTCCAATTCCTACATCATTTTCATGACCCTTCTCTGGACCCACTCCATCAGGTCTATGTCCTTCCTATATCTATGGTTCCAGAGCTGGACACAATGTCAAAGATTTAAAAAAAAAAAACAAAAACAAACAAAAAAAAAAAAAAAACCCAAAAAACAAAAACCCAAAACATTGATCACATAGGCTGGGATTTTCAGAGGAAGAAACAGGAGTTGGGCTTCTATTCATTCTACACTCCCCTGAATACCCCAGGTCTAGCATGTCAAAGATACAGTATGGGAAAAGAAAGTTTTGAAAACCATAGGATAAGTAGTTCTCTTCAGAAGAAGAGTAAATAATTGTCACCTGACTTAAACACTTAGGCTTCAGGAAAACCAAATATTCCATAACTTGCTTCACTTCAAGGCTTAGTGCATAATCTCCTTAATTCCACTGCTTGCTTGCAACAAAACACTAACTTTTTGGTATAAAAGTTAACAAAGCTTCTACTTATTGAACCTCAAATGTCAAAATTTGCATTGTTTTCCTGCAGCTGTGCGTGCGCTTTTCCAACTGGCTCACACTTAAATCTAACTAAAAAAAACCCCATCAAAATAGCAACCAATACATGGACTATTCCATTAAAAAGTGTTCAAAATCTCTTTTTTTTGGTTGTAAAATTATTCTGAATAAAACTCTGCATATTTTTCCTTCCCCTGAAATATTTATTTAATTTACAAAAAGAAATGCTGCATTTGTAAGTATGTAAAGGACAGGACACAGAAGTTTGCTTTTTCAAGTACTCTGAACATTCAGTATTTCTCATTTAAATAAAAACCATATGCTATCCTTACATTTTTTGTACAGATATTAAGCAGAGACACTCTTAAAAACACTGTGGTTTGATTCTCCCTGAAAAAGTGAGAACTCTTTAAATAGTACTTTTCTTCTTCCTTTTTCAATATGGATCTAAAGGTAGTATTTGTATCCTGTATATGGGATAAGTTGTGACATTACTGACCATTCCATATTTCAGTGTAAAAGGCAAAATAATATAAAATAATCAGAGGACTGTAATATTAGCATTGTGTTTTCTCACTCTAAACTCATATCCTGTAGTAAAAAGGAAACACTGCATTCATATGATCTGGATCTCAGTTTAATTTGTCAACATTTCATATTTTTACCTGGTCATCTACATTTTATGAATGTTATATGCACTTTCCACTGAGATGTAAATATAATGAAAAATACAAATTCTCTGTTCTCCTGAAACACTGAAGAGTCAAACCTAAGCCATAAAGCCACTAAAATGAACAGAGAAATATGAAAAGTGTATTGAGCTACATGCTTTTTCATTAACATAGATTAGTTTTTGTAAGATAAAACCAAAATATGTTGTTTTTTCCTTTCTATAAAAATACTGGATTCTAAACTGATACATGTACATAATCTGCCAGACAGTAAGAGACAGTTCTGTTTTATTGCTTACCTAATAATGGAGACTAACTACTTTTGGATGGCCAGCAAACAGTAACAATAAACCAGATTTCACTAGAGTAAAAATTCTAGCAAGTTTTGCCAAGGTAAGGAAGCCAAATCTAGGAGTACTGCAGTTGCAAAGTGTTGTCTAACTGACTGTCATGCACCATACCCACAGTGAATACCTAGTGAAGAGTTGCAAGCCAGAGACATCACACTCATTACAGCTCCAGCTAAAGAAAGTGTTTTGGTATATTTCTAAATTAAAAGAAAAAAATCTCAAATAACTTTCAAAATAGGAACCTCTGTAACCAGCTGCATTGTTTATAAAAGCATTTTCAACTGTGAAAAAGAACAAATATATTAATACTAAAGTACTACATCAGAAGGCACGATATAGAAGTATAAATGTATTAATACCTTAGCACTATCTGTGACAGTGAATATTTTTACTGTAAATAAAATTTCATTTTATGCTGAACTATATTGGCATCAATAAAAGTTGTGGAATAGATGGAATAGATAGAAAAGAGGTATGCTACCCCCAAAAATGTTCCCAAGCATAAGCTGGTACTTTGGATGAGTTGGATGAGTTAGCAGAGACTTTGTCTGAGTTATATTCTTGAAAAGTTACTGTTATTAAATGAATAGTAAATAGTATCCTTTACCCCCAAAATTGCAGTTCCACTCCAGCATTTACCAATATATTATATATGGTTATTAGAGCACATTGAAGATTAATGAGCACACTGAAATATATCCACACCCCCTGCTTCAATGCCACCTGGAGTCAAAATTATGGCACTAACTCACAGGCACTGCATCCCAGGAACCAGTAAGCAGTGCCAAAGAATCCTTGTTAAGTTATAATTACAAGATTTCTGTTTTTTCCAAGCCACTTCAGGGGCAGATGCATGTGATATCAAGATGTCAGCTCTTTAGTATTAGATGAAAATGGGAAGAGATCATTAATTAAAGCTAGTGAAATAACAAAAATTTAAAAACACTTTCTATGAACTGCTTGCATTTTCCAGTGCTCCACAGCTACTGTTTGCCTTACATGAGCTTATTCTGTTTTCTAATGAAAGTTACAGGAAAAAAAGGAAATGTATTTCTAAGGAAATGTATTTTGACACACTAAAATACCCAAGCAGAGGTATATCAGAGTATATCAGCATGTCATGAAGAATGGTTTAGCTAGGGTTTTTTAAACTTCATCCTCTTTTTAGCATATTTTCTTTATATAATTCTATGAAATTTTAAGTAAATTCAAAATTATAAAGGGAGTAACTTCCCTGTTTCATGTGGTAGTAGAAAGAAGTCTGACTGCAGTATCTTCCATTTTTATACATACAATAAAATGCCAGAGATATTCCTATTAATAATCACTGACAAATGCAAAGGAAAAAAAAAAAAGACCTAAGTTTTAGGAAGAAGGGGCACTTATCAGTTGTAGAATTCATCTGGGTATGACATAGGTTGCTGCAGATGTAAAGCCATTGAAAGTCCTTGCTTCAGGGTTCTGGAATATAAAATATTCATATTGTATAATTTTGCATAATTTGTTTAGCTACTGAAGCATAATTCAGTTCCTTGGTGCACAGATACAAAGCAAACGATGAAGGAAAAACCTTTGGTTCTGTTGTGTGTGATGTATAATATCCATGTGCATACTCACTAGTGTTTAGATACTACAGATAAACCAGAGAGGTGTAGATATCAATGCAAAAACATCATGCATTTGTTTATTTGCTAAAGATAGTGACTTGCCCACAGCCACAGGCTGTACTCTCATAAATACAACTGAGTTGGGCATAGTCAACTTCCAGATTCATGAAGCATCTTTTGCTGTACTGTCCAGCTCTTGGCTAGTTTGCACTTATTCAAACACTCTGTGTACAAACAAAAACCACAACTACAAAGAATCCAAGAAATATTATGGACAGGATATTAAATGCTACAGGTATTTCAGCTTGATTTCCTTTCTGTTGAGCTAAATCTAATCTGAAATGTTTTCAGCAAGTTCAGAACACAAAGCCCACACACTCTATCATGGATTTGCAAAATCAACCCCAAATCCAGGGTTTCCCATGACAAATTCATGGTACTCACTCTGTACCAAAATCCCAGTGATAAGATCCAAAAGAATAACACAAAGAAAGAACAAGTGCCCATTTCTTTTTAACCACTTGTTTGCTTTTATACTTCTTCCACTTAGCTGCATAATAAACAGAACTGCAAGATAGCACTGAAAGAAAGTGTCAAGACTTCAAGAGGTCACGCTTAGAAATCCAATACTCAAGAGACAGAAGGGGAAGAATGGCAACAAGATAGCAGGAGTCCATGATAATTCTTCTCTTAGTCTGTCACCTGCTTTTAAAAAAATTCATTATATGAAATGTTAACAGAATTTATCATTAAAAAGACTAACTTTTTTTCACACACAGACAAAAAGGTTATTGACAATACTGCTGTAAATAAAAATTTAATTGTTCTTTCAATTCATGCATTGGAAATACCTAAATAAATATAAATAAGCATGAGAAGGAACTTTAAGATAAATACTTTGGAGGATTATTTGCCATTGTTTTCCCATATTTCTTGTCACAATATTTTACAACTATCTCTAAACTGTAAAAGACTTTATACTTTTAAATAACAGTTACATCTCCAATCTTCCTTCTCTTACTCCAAACACACTTCACAGGGAGTTTGGCCCAAGCAAGAGCTTTTAGATTATGACACTACTAAATATGATACCAAATAAGCCTACAAACATTAACATGCCTTGTATCTTAGAGAAGAAGTCTATTTCCTCATGTAAAACCCACTAATTTTCAGTCATTATGCCAGCTTTGGCATAAGTACCACATCACAATCTGGAAGGCCTGATAAGGAGATAAAAAATTACCAATAATAGAAATATGTTATCACAGTATCACCAAGGTTGGAAGAGACCTCACAGATCATCAAGTTCAATGGGAAACTATATACTCAGTGCAACCTCAAATGAGTTTCTAACCTACTATTGCCAGAGGAAACAATCTTCTGCAAAATTATTTTCCTATAATTTTTTACTCACACACAATTCAACAAATATCTGAAACAGATAGAGAGAGAATCACAGAATAACAGAGGTTTGAAGTGACCTCTGGAAATCACCTAGGCCAACCCTCCTGCCAGAGCTGGAAGACATGAAGAGAGTAAACACACAGCAGAAGTTCCTGCAAACTGCACATTTTCCTTGAAGGCCCTAGCCAGCAGATTGGAAACTTGACCATTTCCAAGTCAGCCTGTCAGTTCTGCCTTTGTATCTCAAGAAGTTGTAGGAGCAAGTATTACCTAGGCTTGGTCAACTACCTGCATTTACCATTTACTTGCCAAAGAACAGAGGGAGAGTACGTAACAGTAATTTAAAGCCCTTTGAAAATCAAGTCACTACCGCTGAGTGTTTCTATACCTCAGGCTATATGAAGACAAGTTAAGTGCTGATTCTGAGCTCTACCATTTTGTTTTATTTTGCTACGATGGGCAGGCTGGGAGTTACCCAAGACAACAAACGTACACATAACCCTTCTTCATGGTAAACATATAATTTCCCCAGTGATCCAGTAAGCAATAACAAAAAGTTATGTGTAGTACATATAGTGTTTATATTCCCTTGGGTTTAATATGGCTCACAGTAAAATTGATTTTCTGGAATCTTGCAATAAACCTCATCAAAGTAAATGAAACCCACGCTGGCTTTTTATAAAGTGATTGGATTCAGACTGATAAATTAACCCTCAACATCAGAGAGGCTCCAAATAATGCACTTGCTCGATTAAACTCCTCCAAATTCTGTTTAGAATTTAATTTTTCTATAAGACTTATTTAACTCTCTCAAAGCTTCCAACTTAATGCTTACAGAAGGGATAGCAACTGAAAACTATATATTTTCTGCTCAGACTAAACAGATCAGCCAGATTTATATTGTTGAGTACTTGCTTGACACTGTTCTCTAATGTATATAAAATCCCCCCACTGGTAGCTATTAATATCCTGTGGGAGTAAGAAGGAGGAAAAAAAATTACTTTCTGCTAAGAATTCCTAATGAAACATCAGGAACTGAGAAGAATTTATTAAATCTAAACTTTTCTTACACATGTGAATTCAACATTTGTAAGAGATGATAGAGCAAAATCAAATGTATGTCCTGCAATAACAGGCTCACAAGAGGCTTCCCTGCACTATACATTCCCAACAGATGATTCTCACTTGAAATGACCACCTACACTTGCTGATGCAGATTATTCCCAAAAAATAATTCCAAGTGATCTTCTCTAATATTCCTCAACAGCCTTTAGTGACTTTCCAGATAAAGAAGTATATGATGTCTATTCACAGATACTGTGCAATTTCTATGAAAGCAATTTGTTGTTTCCATATTTGTTCTTGGTTAATTTTTTTTTTTTTTTAATTCATTTATCCAGGATTAAAACCTCTGAGATTTTTTTTCTCATTTCTCAGCCTGTCTAGGGAAAACAGGCTGCAGTAAACAATCATGCCCTATTTTATTCCCACTTAAATGAATTATCATAATAATAATTACTAGCAAAACCATCTGGTTTCTGCTCGGCACAGACGACAAATTCTTTGACACATTGCTTGCAGTTTTCTTAGTCTTGAGGCTGAGGGTCTCATGCTTTTTTGACCACCAGACATGCCCACCTCACAGCATGCCTGATAGTACAGATTTATGGAGAGACTGATGATCACCAAAAAAATGTTTCCTCTGTTTATTCTACCTCTGATAAATTATGCCGTTGTAATAATATGTTCTCTTTAGAGTATTTTCCTGCTTTTTGTACAGATGACATTTACACGTAAACAAGTTCTTGCTGTTTTTCCTCACTACTGAACAATATCCAGGAAAAGTAATGTTCCCTTTGACAACATATCAGCCTGTTATTGTAGAATGATGCTAATGTTACTATTTATGGTTTTGAATTAGAAAGTAGGGCTATCCAATAGGAACAGTTTAACTTTCTATTTAATTAATACTTCCATTCAAACAAAAGAAAATTTTGTGGTAAACAGAAAGAATTACAAATCAACTCGTTCACCATGTGAGACTTTGAACAGCATTGGTACTTAAGAACATTTACTGCATTTCCATAATACCTTCTATCAGAGGATCTGTATTAGTGGCTGCTGCTGTTGCTATGCCTCCATTGAGCACACTGCAATGGAAAGCAGAGCTCAAAGTCAGCAGCAGTCATGGTCCAAACAGCCCAGAAGTATGAAATAGTTGGGGATGAGAAAGGGACCACATGAAGTCAAATACTGACTGCTGCCATGATGTCTGCATGTTTTTCCTTAAGGCAGAAGGGGATGTAGGGTCTCTAAGAGTCTCACCAGCTTTTAAAGGGGCCCAAAAGAAGTTGAGAGACCACCAGACAAGAAACAGCTTAACATTGTTTCAGAACCATGAGTTTAAAAGAAAAAGTCTCATAACTTTGGGGAGCCATGCAGCCTGTCTGGCCACTGATGCTAGGAAAAGCTTCTCAAAGGCAGCAGGAAACTCTTGGTAGAGGACAGGCATTTACTTGCCCTGTGCAGCCACAGACCAGTTGGTTGTGAACAAACCCTGCATGCAGCACATCCTTTTCCAAAAGAGTCTGCCTGGGCAGTCTCCAACATTTCACCCTCATTTGACTGGCAACATTTCAAGCTTTTCATCCTGTTTGACTTCCTGGTCTGGGGAGGTGCTCCTTCACAAGCAGGGCAGGTGGGCAGGGTCCACACTGCCCATCTACTACCTAGCGTGCACACAAGCAATGAGGGGGGCACACAGATCACTTAGGTCCTCACTCTTTGGATGCTCTGCACTAAAGACTACGTTTGTATTGGTAGTCAGTAGGCACCAAATGTAAAGCAGTCCTGAGCTCCTTCAGGATATATTACAAGGATACATTAGGTCATCTCAACTTCACTTCCTTGCCAAAGTGACTCTTATGCCAGAAGTACAAGGGAGACTTGCCAGAGCTTGGCTTAAAAGCAGCTTATTAATATCAAGTAATTCTGGATCCTGAAATATTTGAAAAATAAATGTCTCATTTCATAAATGGAAACCAGAAGCATTGTGACATTCAATAACATGTAGAGCCAGAAGCAGAGCTCAGGGACTGGGACTTTGCTGTCTGACCACTCCTGCAATGGTTCTCTCTATATTTTTTGAAGAATTTGTGTTAACAAGGCCTGCTGGCCTTACTTTTACTGAGCTTGGTGATGTAAATATTTGGCTTGGGTTCCCAGCAATCCAAGGTAGAAGAAAACCCACCCTGCACCCTGTCTGTTGTTGCTCCCATGATACATACCCAGCAATGCGATCAGTGTCATCTGGTTTATACCTCTGTTTGAACCACAAACAATTCACCTTTCTTTCACCTAAATTTATCTCAACTAACCATGATGTGTAAGATTCCATAGTTAATCATTATAAGCTTAACTTCATAAAATCACTCTTATATAAAAGAAGCAATTAAAATCGAGCATGTATTCATTTAATAATAAAAGGCCTATACTAACATAAGGGCCAATATATTTAAATGCTTTCAGCAAATTACTTTAAGTCTTATTGCAACATTTTACGCTCTCTGTATCTTCTTTATAACCTCTTTGTGAATTTTCATGGTTATTTCCTTCTCACTTTTTCAAGCCTTATAATATTGAAAAGGTATCTTGAACTTGCCATTAAACATTTAAGAAACAAACAACCCAGACTTCTGCAAATAAAGCACAAAATGCTGTCAGAATTCTACCATGTAGGAACAACTCTAAACACATAAAGGAAATATGAGAGAACTCTTAGCCATTGCTTCTACCACTGCATGTAGAATATATTTAGAGCTTACAACATCTTAACTTCCCAATTCTGATTATCAACCAATCAATTATAATTTAGTGCTACATTGGTAATGCCAAAATAATTATGTGGTGGTTTTACACCACTTAGAATTTGGGTTCTACCCTCCAGAGGTAAATTTGGAAGTAAAATGAAATTATTATTATTTTAAATATTATATTATTTTAAATTATTATTATTTTAAAAGTAGGCTAAATATATAAGGGCAACAAACATATACAGATACATGTATACATATATACATAACTAGTCAATAGCCCAGCTATCCACCCTTGGGCAAAGCCCAGGCACCCCCTGGACACTGCAGCCTGCAAGATCACATTGCCTTACTTTCTATTGCAATACAACCCAAACAATGGTCAGCACAGAGCAGGCAAGGCGAGAGGGAGAGACAAAGGGAAAAACAAGCAAGTAAGAGAGCAAGAACACTCTAAACTTCCAACTTTATAGATAAATAATAAGCCAATGAAATGGGATAAATACATCTCTGATATTTCATTCAGCCCCTTTTGAATCCTGACCCCTGAACTCTCTTTCAAATTCTCTGGAAAACTTGTATTTGCAATTTACAATTAAGACAGCCTTAAACTGTAACATCATGAAAATAAGTTCTTGTAAAAGTGTATTTGATGAGAGTCTTTACCCAGAGAATAACTTAGGCTCCTGAATATGAGGCAGTTGATTGGTATCTAACAAATTCGGCATTAAAAAAAAAAAACCAAGACACTTCTGTAAAAGATTATGCTAAGCATATAAAAATCATAACTTTTTGAGTTGGAATTAATTTGGTTGTTTTGTTTTAAGACTATAATCTGAAGGCCATATGAACATAAATAACCTCATGGATTCAACTACTTGTGCAAGTAAAGGCTGCAGTATGAAATTATCTGTTCTGAGAAGAAATGAAAAACAAATGAAAATACAGTTTTCATGATCCTAAAAGAGGATCAAAGCCTTATAGAAGTTCAGGAGGGAAACAAACTTAGGATTCATACATGCCAGTACCTACCTCAGGCTGCTTTCCCTTTCTGAAGGAAATGAGAAAAAAAAAACCACCATATTTGTAACTGCTGTTATGGAATATACCCATTTTACTAAGTTGTCTTTCACAGACAGTGCAAAGAGTCCTTGTTGAGTGGTTTGATTTTTCTACTGCATTTCACTGTTGCAATTTCAGTGGCATTGAAATTAAAAAAAAAAAAAAAACCCACAACAAAAAACCCCAACCAACCAAAAAAAAGCCCCCAAAAAGGGTTGTAATTGTAGAGGATTCCTAGACAGCTCAGAAATCCATTTCAGTGACTAAGGTTTGGGGCCAAACCTTGCATTTATACAGATATGCAAGCAACATAAACCATCAGGCACCTCTGAGCATGTCTTTATCAGTGCTTATAAACTCTGTCCTTCTGGTCCTCCATTATTGGGAGCAGTATTAAAACAAATGTTTCCTCACAGCAGTTTGCCAACTTCAGAGTAGGGTAATTTCTACAGAAAACAATTGTAGAAATTTAGAGGGAGGAGACAGAAGGAGTTCAGGGAAAGCAACTGCACTACTGTGAGGTCCATCCAGAATCCATGTGAGAAAAGCAAGAGCAACCAAACAAAAGGTCCTTCTGGAAGTAAATAGTAGTGTGTGCAAGCTAAGGCTATGATAACTTCAGATACATTTCTCTTACACACTTGCACTTCTTTAGAAAGGATTGCAAAGACTGCTACAGTGAAAACTAGGAGCTTTGTGAATCACATCTTCTGAAAGAGCTGGAATCAGCCACAGGATCTGTGTGGTATGGCAACAGATTTTTCATCTCTATAAAGCACACAGCAGAAGTGCGGTACTATGAAACTTGCAAAGACCTGCACTTCCTTTTTCTAATCCCATGATAAAGTTAGATTCGAATGGTAGACATAAATATCTAATAATAACAGACACTCCTTTTAGATCAAATCATCAATAAAACCATGAAAAATAGAGGTCAAAGATGAGCCGAGCCAAGCCAAGTCAAACCCAGCTGACCCAAAAGAAGATCATTATGATTCTAACCGATTATTATGATTCTCGAACCTCCACATTTTGTTACAGTGCACTTTTGTACACAAAGCATTTTCTTCCACATTGGTATCACCAGAATACTCAACACTGCTGAAAATCAAACTGCTTCTATTTATATGCCTAAGCATTGATTTAGGAGACTATTTTAAGCATCTCAGTCTCCCAGCATCCATTTTCAGCATAATACAGGAGTGTGAGCAGTATTAATAGACTGTCAAAATATATGTCTTTAATAGATATACAAGCCCTGGTAAAACTATCCATATGCCTATTGATCCTCTCTCTACCTTCTTTTCTCCCTCAAGAATTCCTTTGGTTTCTAGTTCCACGTGAAGCATTCAACATCCACAGTCAGACAGTCCAGAATGGAAATGTCAGGATCAGGCTGAGCTCAAGAGTATAGTTTGGTGGTTTCACTATCTTTATAATCAGACACGGGCTGCCCCTTCCTATAAAGCTCAGGCTTCTCAGTTACATAGGAAGGAAAGGATCTGAGTGCTCAGTGAGGAGCTAGGCCATGCTGGAAAGGGTGCTTTTTTTCAGGTACAATGACTGGAGGTAGTTTAGGCAAGAGCCCTGAAGGCCATTAGTAAGTAGATGCTTTTAGAAGCCTTGGTCAGAGTACACCCAGTGAGAAAATCAAGTGCAACTTTGAATTAGAAAACACTTTTAAATAGATAAATAAACCACAAACCTCTTTCTCCCTACAATTGCTCTGACAGAGATTCCAGCAACCTTTCTCAAATGCCTGCAGCAGGAAAGGTATAAACTCTTCTCTCTCCCCTCTTGTTTTTTCTAGCCATAATTTTAGCAGCTCACTGAATCACATAATTATTGAGAATCACAGCATTACTGAGGCTGGAATAAACCTCTGAGATCAAGTCTAGCCATCACACTGACTGGACCATTTCACTAAGTGACACATTCAATCTTTCCTTAAACATATCCAGCAATGGTGACTCCACCACCTCCCTGTGCAGCCCATTCCAATGTCTAATTACCCTTTCCATCAGGAAGTGCTTTCAAACATCCAACCTAAACCTCCCCTAGCACAGCTTCAGGCCATGCCCCTTCATCTTGTCACAAGTTGCCTGGGAGAAGACCCTGACCCCCACCTTACTACAATTCCCCTTTAGGAGTGGAAGCCACATGAACCTGGACTACCAAATAGAAGAGATAATAAACTAAAGACTAAGACGGAAAGGACAGCCCTTGTTTTAAAATCCATTTTATATTTTGCTGTATTTGTGTAACGGTATAGGCCATCGGGATCTATTCCAAAATTAATACAGTTTATTAATTTTGATCTTTAGCAATCTCACCACTGACCATAATTTTTAATAATAATAGGTTCTTTGCATGGTCATGGGAAGTATTACACAGAGGGAAATAAACAGGGCATCTAGAACACTTAAGAAATAATTATCAATAATATAACAAACATTAAGTACTTAGGAAAGAGAATCTTGTGGCTAATATGCTGCTCACCTTCGAGGCACTCAAGGACCTGAGACACTCCTTTCTGCTAAGGCAGAAGACACATTAGAGTGCAGTTATAGAGAGTCTTATGAATATTTACTCACAAAATATTATCTCCAGATTCCCAGGGCTAACTACGGTTTCCACACAGTACCTGAACACTTAAAGGGAGTTCTGTCAGTGTCTTGATAGCCTTTGAGAGGCTTCTAGATCTTCCCAGGCTCGAATAGAGTGCTGGAAAAAAGGCAGATAATCTCTGACCTGATCCTGGTTCCTCTTGGCATGGAGGTTTGCAGAGGTGCAGGTGGAATCTCTTGCAGAGAGTGGCTACTCTCACCACATGATGAGGCACTTAATGCCTTCTCCTGGTAAACTTGATGCACTTAAGTGTCCAGGTAGTTCAAGCCCAAAACATCAGGGCTTTGCTGGTATGAAGCACAAGGCAGAGCAGAGCAGTACACTGCTTGCCAGACCTTTTGCTGCAGGTAAGCTAATGACCTGGACATCAGATTGTCCTATTTGACATGCACTGTCCCAACTCATCACCCAATAAATCCTTCCTTTATACCTGAATATCTGGTAATCTTGGCAAAAGAAACTCTTCTATCTTGCCCCTGCCTCATTTCTTCCAACATTAATCTTCTACTTCATGGCTTTCTCCTCTGTTTTCCCTCTTTACTCCTTATTTCTGTACTCCCAGAGGGCACATATCCCTCCACACATCTTGCCCCTGCCTCATTTCTTCCAACATTAATCTTCTACTTCATGGATTTCTCCTCTGTTTTCCCTCTTTACTCCTTATTTCTGTACTCCCAGAGGGCACATATCCCTCCACACATCTAGAGACTTTTGCCTGATATATATATATATAAGTTTTACTACAATGAATGACTTTCACAGACCCAAATCCTAACCCTCATTGTCCTTTTAAACTCACTTTTCTGTCCTGGCCTATAGGTCCTCAGCTGCTCTAAACCTGCTCATTCCTAAATACACAAATCACATCGCTGCACCTTCCTTGTTACCCACACATTGCCATCACAGCAGATCTCCAACTCCTGACGGAGATGCAGAAGCTTTTTAATAGGAGAGTAGCAAAGGTCCAGATGAGACTGAAATGGCTGAGACTCCTTTCCTAAGTACAAACACTTGAAAGAAACTATGCTCAGCTTGATGTCTAAAAAATATCAAGGAATAGCAGATGCCCAAAATGGAAAAATATTCCTGCATTGCTCTTGATTATGTCTAGCACAGGAAGTGGGTAACACCAAACAATATCTCTTACAATTCTATTAATTATAACATCAATAGAGCTGGCATTTGTGAGACAATGAATGTATTAATGTGACACATCTTGCTACACAAAAAAAACGAGGTGGATTTCCAGTATTTAAATGCAAGAGGTCTTCTGCATTTTAATAACCTGAATGATACAGAGATCATGCTTTTTTCTTTTTTCTCTATGGGATTACAAACCCCAGTCTTTAACAAAGAGAACATCTCCTGGAAAGTACTAAGTCCCTTATCTGTCATCTTGCAAACTAACGTAGACTGCCTTTGAATTCATCTGCATCTACTAGAAAATGCTGTCCTGGCAGGGCGTAAATCCTGCCAGGCTGGTTTAACCCTTGCTCTCCTCCTCCTGTTGCGGGTCCAGGAAGTTGAGTCAGATGAGCAAACAATAAGAGTTAGGCCCCTGCAAAGCCTTGAGGGCTAGGGGCTTAGCACCATGTGTCAGGTGTCTTGTACTGCCCATCAACATGTCTGCATGCTCACACGAGGCACAAAGCTTTGAATTCACTGGCCAGAACAACTATGCGAGTGCCTATTGGCCAGTTTCATTTTCAAAATGATGTATTTAATGGGAGGTGATTTAGAAACTGCCCCTTTCAGCACTGAATCTCCACTGGGAGCCATTCACAGCTTGTTAACTGGGAATCATGGCAGCCACGTGTATGCACCTTGCACCAGCTCAGCAGCAGCATTTCAGTTCTTCTCTCCTTCCTTCTGCCTGGAATATTTTGTATTTTTACTCTGCGATCACTATCACGAGTTTTGGAAGTGTCTTTGTACAGGAGACTTACTCAGGGACCATAGTGTCGTGAGCACATCTGCTGGAGTTAATGCTATGGCTCCATAAGCATAGTTAGAATTTTCCTGTTCTCGCGTTCCTATTTTTCCAAGTTATGATTGTGTAAACTGTTAAGTCTGTGTTTATAAATACATATAAAATTAATATCCATACAGAAATTAATATTCATAATTCACAAGTGGGTATCAATTTCCACAACAAATGCTCAGGACATCACAGGATCAGACCTATGTAAAACTAAACACATACAAATACTGCATCTGCCTGAATCTTCTGACTCGCTCACAGCTTTATGGTTCCAGATGAAGAGGGAGAGATACTATTTTTCTTACTAATTTTTCTGTTCCAGAAAATGTGGAAGACTGAAAACTCCAACTTATCTGATACAGGAGATGGGAGGAGAGAGAGAGTAGAAGGATAAAGTACTGATGAAATGCTGGCAGTTTTCTATATTTTTGCCAATTGTGGCTAAAATCACAGATGGTGATGTTTATGAAATGTATAAATCACAGCACATTTGCCTAGATAACCAAGTTAAAAACGTTCTCTTTCCTAAGAAGTATTATGAAGCAATCAGTGAAATTCAAAATATATAACACAAACTGAAAATTAAAGAAAACAAATCTTTCCTCTTCCCTTAAGTCAATAGATTTTCTGAGACCAAATAAAGTTCTCGTCCTTCTTTCAAATCTTCACTATTCAGCGAATCAATAGTTTAGTCATACCATGAAAAATGATGCATACATATTCTTCACAATTGACATTTGCTAATTGTCTCCAAGGTCGCATTGATTGCCAGTTGTTCAGTTTACTCAACTTCTGTTTTGAGCCAAATAATATGATCTTTGTTTCATTAATATTTAATAGTAATTTAGATTGTGCCAGATGATCTTAAAGCTCATTTAAATCAGCTTGAAGATAATATTAAGCTTTCTTCTAGTATAATCTATTACCATAAATGATTGTGTCATCTACATATAAATGGTGAGTTGACTATGATAATGAAGTGCAAAGATTATCAATATAGAATGACAACTGCATTTGACTTAAAATAAATCTTTCAGAGAACCATTTAGTTTGTTTTCAGTGGTAAAAGATGCATTGTTTCGCTTGAAGTATTCTATAAAAAACATACAGGATTTGGATCATGAGATATAATACTTAAACCCTGTGTGAATAAAAAAGAAAACAAAAATTCCAAATTGAGAACTCTTCTAGTGTGGCAATTACGGATCACATAAATCTGAACAGATTATATTTTTCGTACAACAGGCCTTGATTAATTGTAAGTTTATTTTAAAAGAGTGATTACACAAAAGAATGTTTTTATTTAGACTGGGCTTAGTTTGTTTTGCACTAAGTGGTCATTTAAATCAGTTCGTTTCAATTATTGCTAAATGTCAAGCCCATTGAAGAAAAGCACCTGAAAACTGTTTCCTCCGTAAAAACGACAGCTGGGAGGGTTGCAGGGAAACCCTGCCTGGCAATAAGGCTGCATTTAAAATAATTAAATTGTCAAATTCTCTAGGCTCATGGGTTTAATTAAAGGTGGTGGACAATTTTAGGGACAAAAGAAACAATTGCAGCAATGATAAATACTAATAAATACATTACAAATGGTTTAAAATAGTTGAAGAGAAGGTAAGTGCATTAACAGACAGATATTTTCTAAGGCAATTATA
The DNA here is from genome assembly GCA_013400475.1 of Tricholaema leucomelas. Classification (NCBI taxonomy): domain Eukaryota; kingdom Metazoa; phylum Chordata; class Aves; order Piciformes; family Lybiidae; genus Tricholaema lacrymosa; species Tricholaema leucomelas. The sequence continues at coordinate 715,383 of WAAF01012629.1, forward strand.
TAAAACAGTACCACACAGCACTGCAGAAAATAGTGAGGTGACAGAAACTACCGGAACTCAGTGCTTGCTGAGAACTGGCAGAACAAATACACTAGAACTGCAAGACCTCTTGTTTGCTTTTCATTCAAAATCTCCCTGCTCAAAATTTAAGGTGTTTTGATATTGCATAGACTTAATCATTTATCTCGGGTGTAGACAGATTGCAGAAAATAGTCAGGGTCATTTTGGCCTTCTAAGATCTCAGCTCAGAAGTTTTCATCATTGGTCTGGCAGATGCATCTGTGGCAATAAACTGGTCGCAAATAAATCTGGACTGGAAAGTGGAAGGGTTTTATTTAAGAGTGAAATTCTAAAAAATCTTGTAAATGTGATTAAGGAAGCAAGAAATGTAGAAAGCAAAATATACCTACAGAAAGGACAGAAAATTAAGAGAACTTCTAAAATCAATAAATTAATTCTGTGGAGTGATGCCTAGCAAATTCAGTCCTCAGTAATATCCAAACAATTTTGAGAGTCAACCAGACTGATGAGTGTCAGCATTACACTTACATTAACTTCATGGTTCAAGACCACAACTTGTGTGGAACAGAAAGGAATTTTCCTTCCTTAGTCTATCACTTGAGTTCTGGAAGTGGGATGACACAAAACCTAGCATGTAAACAGAGTACAGCTGTGTTCCTAGTGACGTAAAATTCTCAGATGAATGGCGTCCTGCTTACACACAAAGGATTAAGCCATTCATCAGGCTTAGAATCACTAGGACATCTGTCTTCCAAGCCAGATTAGCAGGGATCAGAGGGGTTTTATTTGCCCCAACAGTAATTTCAGGGCATGATCAGCTTCTTAGGATCACACAAGAGTTAATATTACAAATATTTCGCTAGTACACAGAGGTGGAAGACTAGTAATGTCCTCCATTCTCATGCTTTCTGCATGGAACATGTTACAGGTGAAGCTTTTAGATTTTTACTGCAATCTTAAATTTCTCTTAAGTGTGGAGAATGATGATGTCTGGTGCTGTAGGATTATTATGAATTCTTCTGACAACCATATCTACTGTATGGTTGTCTGCTGCACCAAGAATGAAAGGATTTTGTTGCCCAGATGCTGTCTGCTAGTACTGAATTCCTACTTACTTAGGCATACGTACATCAAGCACAGTGTGCACTCAGGGAAATCACTTCAGTGTCCCTGGTCTTTCTCCCTTAGTCTTCTGCAATACTTAAGAGATGAGGAAATGAACAAATATATATTATTTCTGTACACAACATAGATTTTTATCAGATAAGAGCAACTTTTTCTGACCGCTATCACCTTCACTTCTGACTGTGAAAGAAGGATGATTTTAGCAGTTGTGTTTTCTAAGATTAGAAAACTAGGATAAAGAAATCCAGGAAGTCAAAGAAAATAGAATTTTATTAATGAAGGTAAAGAGAAGAGCTGAAACAAAAGTTGCGGCTCTCTGAATAGAATGAAAAATCTTGATTCTCATGATAGTGGACTGGAGACATTAATATTTAGAACCAGTCTATATAGCATGGACAGGAAAAAGGAAGAGCTGGAGGCAATTTGCAGGCTACAAAAGCTTCACTTGACAAAAGGTTAGGGATACTTGGACAGTCTATTAATCTGCTCACCAAGGTACAGCTTCTATTTGATGCTCTGAATATATTTTGCACTTTGATACTGAGCAACCCAGTGTGGATTATAACTGCTTTGTGGTGTAAAACAGGACCATGGCAGAAAGGGCAAAGCTAGGCCACCAGCTAAAACAGCTTTACTGTAACAGGCCACTGATGATGACCAGCTTCAGTGGCTGACCTCTAACGACCACCTGCCAGGACTCTCCTCAAGAATCAGAACCCACTAAATTTCAGTAAAATGTACCATAATTTGAAATAAAGTCCACATGACAAAGTGCTTGTCACCTACAGAGGTAGCAGACTCTGGAAAAAGAAATGGCAGCAGGACATTCGAACTTTGAGAATGGGAAGGATTTCAAGGTAAGGAAATTTTTTTTTTTTCAGATGAGTGTTACTACTCATACATCAGCAGTTCTCACATACTCTCTATTTTGAGTGACACAGGTCTTGCACCTGATGCAGCAGAGATGAATAGAATGCTCCTTACCCTTATCCTCCCATTCCCAAAAAAGAGTGCTTGCAGAAGTGAAACTAGAGATGGTGTTTGGATGCTGCCAAAGTTCACTTTCATTGTAGAAGCAATAAAGTTCAGCTGAGGCTGGGCCTAATGCAATTGAGAAAGAACAAGATACAAAAGACTAAGGAAAAGGTATCTACAAATTTCCAATTTCCTAACCTACTCTCAGTGTTAGAAAAAACAAGAATTTATCACACAAAACAGCGACATGAAAAAAAGACTAAGTGGTGGCTGCTAAATGAAATGCAGACAATACCACTTTTGCAAGTAGGCAAAACATCTTCTTGCATCTCCATTAACTTGCTCTATTCAAAATCGCCCACAACAGGTGGTAGAGCCTGGATGTAGTGTATTTTGTACCTTGCAACAGCTGTGAATGGGGTACACACTGAAATGATAAAGAAATATTACTTGCCACAACTGTCTCACATGACCAATAGCAGTTCTAGAATTCAAAATATTTCCTTGTTCTGAAGTTAAATTGGGCCGCAGTGATATTCATTCTGCAATTCGATACCGAAAGGTTTTGAGAGACACATGTACAGACAAAAAACGGTATTAGGAATCTGCAACTTTTTTCACAATTTGGTAGGATATTAGCACAAGACTAGGGAAAGTGATTTTTAAATAATTGTATTATAGACTTCAGGGGTTAGTTCTTCAGTAAGTATGAGCTATTGTAGTTCACTGACTTTAGCTATGATGATTTACATTAGCTGACAGTTACATGTTCTACATAGTTCCATATTTAACAGCTTCATCCAAAGAAATGATAATGCCCAAATTGGAAATCTAGCCAAAATATTTGTTAAATTACTTCCAAAGTAGAAGTCAAAGCCGATGAGTAATACTGAGTTACACTGTCTAAACCTACATCTTTTTCTAAATAATCAGGGGAAGACAAAGGGAAAAAGTAGTTGAGTGAATGAAGGGTATGAACAGTGAGCTTCATTTGGAAGTCTTCATAGAAACATCTCTTAATGAAGTTTGGACATAATATATACCTTTTCCGGGTATATACCTTTTCTCTTGTCAGACTGACAAGACTCCCACAGAAATGCACCAGTTCCTTATTGTCAGCAGGAAATAATACAATATACATACTTTCTTTTTAGAGAGGACCATAAATATGCATTGTACTAATTCTTTTCTTTGTATATATAAAGGTCTCCCAAATGCAAGAAACCAGGAACAGAAGAGCTTAGGAGTTTTGCGTGATTGCTTTTGGTTTGTTTGGTTGTTTTTTTTTCCTAAAATAAGCATTCTAAACCTGTTTTTTTTCACTATTGTCAATGAAATTGTAATAATCAATACAGACTTTCAAGAATATGTAACATTATAACATGTTTTATCTGCCTCCAAGATTACAAATAATTCTTGGCAATAATCCTAGCACACATTAATGTTAAATACAGCAATTGCATTCAGAGATTAAAGATCCTACAACTTGATGAATGCTATACATTTATTACATTGAATGTATCTAAGATGCATCATATCATGTTCTGTGCATAAAAGATCAATGGATGCTTCTAAACATCATTTTGAAGGCAATTATAATTAACTTTTTTTATATATATAAAATATTTTAAATTCACCTTAAGTTGGAAATGTTTATTCACTGCCTAGAAATCAATCTCTTAAGAATATTTTACACAGATTCCAGTTTTTCTTCTGCCACCATTTATTTTCCTACTTCAGGCTAATACTAAAATAGATTTTTAAAGCCCTACAGAGAAAACTAAATGTAAAGACAGATCACCATTTTCTTACACATAGCCCCCATCTGTAAATGTGTTTATTTTTTTCTTGATACAGCATTTTCATCCTTCAAAATAATACTTTATATTTTTTTCTCACTAAAAATGACCAAAAAAGTAAAAAACACCACTGAAATTCAGTATTGTCAGCTGTAGCACAGCAACAGCAAGACAGAATCAGTGGCAAGGACACTAAACAAGAATTGACCATTTTCACCATGAGTTTCATCATGAAACTCAACTCTCCTAATTTTGAAGGATATTTCCTGAAACTGAAAGAAAAGCAAAGAGTGTGCTGTGGAACGTCTGTTGGTTATGCCTCCATTTATTTAAAGAATGTACTTGTCATCACAGTTCGCCCTTTCCACAGCCTACTTTGATCAGGAAGCTTCAGACTTCCAGCATAAGTTAGCCTGCTGTACTTTCCTAGAGCATCCAAGGCCTTGCTTGAGTACCCTCTCCCAAGGTGATGAGTCTCTGTTCTCTCAGATACTTCAATCCCCGTTCACAGTCCTAACAAGAGGAGAAGCCACAACATAATTGTGAGAGAAAAGGGCATTTTCAGTTTGCAATTAAAGTGGAAGCAGAGTAGAGGTAATGGCAGATAACATGCTACAGATAGATTACTTGTTTTGATCCCATGTACTTCTAGTTTATTTCCAGTTTGGTCCAGTTAGCAAGTCACTTGAAGAATCTTGGTGCGCATCTTGATGTTTAAGGCCATTTGATGTGCAAATGGCCTTAAACATTAGTGCTTGCCCTTTTCCAGCCTAATCGAGTTCCTCACTGATATGTTCCCGTAACCTCTGTAGCAAAAGAGGACTAATTTCAGAATCAGTAAAAAGGCACTTTGAAGAGACCTTTAAAATAGCCTTGTAGATTTATTGGTGGGACTCAGAACTCAAGGTTCATCCATTTTATCACCTTTTCATCACAGTACTTCTGTTGCACTTACTGAGTTCTTAATTTACATGTTTATGATAAACTTAAAATATGGAACTACAGAGACTGCATTAGAATAACACATCAAATTCAATCTTAATATCTATGAATAGCATCTCACATTTTATCAATAGCTCACCATCAGCTTTGCACCAGGCCACCTTAACGGCACCCAGACATTCACAAATCTCACCTACTAGTGTGGAATCAGACCACATGAGCTCTTGCTTGCACAACATTGGATTAGCTCTCTCTGTTTTGCATTGCAATTGCAGAAAACAGCTTCCCAGATGTTTGGGCTTTTCCTGTGGAGAGAGGCAGGACTGCTCTTCCACCAAGTTGCTTGCAACAGGAATTTGACCACAACAGAGTGCTCTGAGAGGCACTCCAGGCACTTGTGTCATCAGGGCACTGCAGTAGACTTGTGATCCTCGTTTACGGTCTCATCCTGATTTAAGACCCCATTCCTTTCACCCTCACCCCAGCATATAGATTACTGAAAACCAAGCAATACAGAACTCCTCTTGTACCAGCAATAAAGAGTTTCTTGAGCCTACATATTTTTTCCATTATAACTAAGGAATACTGAAGGCCTACTAGTCCATAGAGGGCTGAAAGCTAGCTACCCTAGAAGGTGACTGAGCATCTCAAACCTTCAGTGCCTCAGTTCTTCTGTCATAAAATGAGGACAAGTTATTTCTCTAACTCACAGGAATGTGAAAATCAAAACTACTTCAAGGTAACAGGGATGACAAACATTCTCTAGAGTATGGCACTAAAAAATAATCTTGGCAAATAAAATGCTTTGGTTTAGCACTCCTTGGTTACTCACAAATTCAACATTTGATGAAAAAAAGTATAACAGGTATAAAAGTCAAGAAACCCCAAGCTTTAACAGTCCTGATAGTATTTACTTCACCCTTCTGCTACCCTAGCAGGGCAGACCCTCCTTAGGGCACTGTTTGATCCTATACACGGTAAAACCTGTGCTGCAGGATGGTGAGTGAAATTACAGATCACAGCATCAGCTTCTGAATTCTCTGTTGTTGATGAATTTAAATCAGAACTTCAGTGTTAGGTTGTTTTAAGGTGGGTTTTTCAGGGCTTAATTTCTGAACCAGTATGCATACTCTTCTAAAACTCCCAGGTAACTTGGTTCACTTGTGGAACTGAAATGTAACCTTTAATTTTACAGCCTATATTTCAGAAAATTATGCATTTGAATGGCTGAGACTTTTGGAAGGTGGGAGTGGTATACCAACCACATAAGAAGTGGAAAGCCACAAGAGAATTCTTTGTGCTGTGAATAATGAGTCAGGAATACAGTTATGAAAAGCACATATCCCACTCTTTCATCATTGTGCAGACTCTTTCCTAAAGCTATTCTCATCTTCTGCAGCCACTGGTAAAATGCACAGACATAACCTCAGATCCAGTACAAACAAACGAAATGTAAATGTCAGTGTGGCTGTAGCTACCTCCCCTAGAGCTGATTTGCCACAGGATTAGACTGAATGTAAATCATAGGGAAAGTACAGCACTTTGAAAGAAACATGTCAATTTAAATTAAATAGGGTTTCTTATTTTATCTTATAAACCATGATCCAAGTAAGATTCTCTGGCTTTCTGCCAAGCAAGTAGGCACCAGGCACTGAAGACCAATGAGTATCCAACTTTTGTGTCACTTGAAAATCTTTGGATTAATTCACAGCCCACTATTTGCAACCCAACTCAGCAACAGCCCACTGCTCAGCTCTCATTGCCTGCCCCTTTGGTGATTGGTATACCTTACTAAACACAGCATCCCCAGAAGCAAATATCCCGGGGAGCAAGGTCACATAGGCAAGCAGATACAGGATGACTGCCAGCTTCCTACACACTTGGGATACTTTATACAGTCAGTGTAAGTATGTATATAGACACACTCACTTCCCAAGCACCACACCCTGGAACAGCTGAAAGAACAGGTCTTAACTCTGCTGCAACTTGTCCAGCACGTTCAGTTTTGCAGTCTCTGTTTGACTCAAGATTTAGTTCTGATCAAACCTGACGCAGTTGGTTTGCTTTCCTAGACGACTTCAAATACCAGGACAAGTCAACACAGATAGAAGTATTAATATTTGAGTATAATCTTTCTATCTTCAGGAATAAAAAAAATGAAGAGCCATTATTCATATTATGTGGTAGTGCTAGGGTTTTTTTTAACTCACAGGAAACACTGTTCTTAATAGTATAGCTTTCCAGAGATTAGGATAAGAACTGTTTTCCCTTAAATATCTGGGCTAAAGAGTCCATACAGATTTCCTTCTGTGTTTGGGTCTCAGCTCTTCAGGAATTCTGATTTGTGATTCTTGAAATACTATTTATTCTAGACTTATACATTTTCACCAAATATTTGCTTGGAAATACACACATAGAAAGTGTTTTCTAAATAACTTTTAAATTGTATTTCTATATAGTGAACATAGAACACTGTGGAAAAAATATTTTGGGAGTGAGATGTGGTTACAGGTGCACATTCTGGACCACAGATTAGTCTAGCTTGCTTTGATCCACTGATTACTGCTCAAGCACACCTCAATCATTTTTATAGGTTGACAGTACAACAGATGTTTATGCAGTACCAGATGGAATTAAAAATAGTAGTTGCTTCTAATGTAATTTTTTAAAGTATTCTAAACAATAATAATATTTTTATTTAAATATCTAATGCTTCAAAGGACAAGATACCCACCTGATCAGTGCATACTTGAAAATTCCACATGCAATTACTAGGAATGTTTCCTTAGCACACAATGTCTTTCTTGTTTGATACAGTTTTAAGGCAAGAGTATGACAATTGCATAAGAATATATGCACATGCACACACACAAAAGGCTAATTGTAAGCATCATAGTTATTAAGATTCATGAGGCTGAAGGAAAGGCTGGCATTAGAGGTGCATCTCCATTACTCATATTTTTTCCTCACAGCGTGGGGCAGCACTGGACACTGTAGCAGACTTGGCCAGTAGGTAGTAAAATAAGAAGTGGGATCAAATCAACGCAATAATGCAGACATTTTATCCCATTCCTCCAAGAATCTAACTGTTAAACCTGCTATGATTGCCTCAGGCAAGGTTTGACCCACTAACTGTACTGAAATCAGATATGGTGATACATTTTGGAAAGCACAAATTCTACATGCCTGTCTCAGACATTTCAGACATTTAGTTAAAATAAAGTGACAAGAAATAAGCACAATTACAATTCCTCCTACACTATTCTGTAATTCAGTCACACTCTGCTTTAAACTTTTGACTCATTCAGTTTTTATGCTAGTTGTTCATTTTATAATCCAGTTGTTATGTTTCACTTTCATTACTTATTTTCCTTTGCAATCATCCTAGGATAGGGACTAATTATTTTAATAGCTCTCATTACAACATGCTGGTGCATTTGCTTTTCTGTTTTAAATGGAGTTATGTTTATACAACCTCTCTCTCTCTTTTTTTTTTCCTTACTAAACCATGAGAGAAATAGCAAACTTCATTATGGGTTACACAAATAAACAGGACTTCTAGCAATTTTTTCATCAGTCAGTGAAATGAGAGTATGATGAAAGGGGTGGAAAGACTCACATCCAAGGAATTAAGAGTTATACGAAATACTGCAACATCATTGCATCTAACTATGTTTCACTGGAAAGGTTTTAAAGTTTAAAAAAAGCTTGAAAATAGGACCACTCTTGAAATGATTTTATCAAATATATGAGCCTGGGAAGGACACATAGGCACAACTTAAAATATCAGCAAATGTTAAAGGCAAAATAAAATAATCCCTTTCTGTATGCATGCACATCTGCATGTGTAATTATCTTAACTTCTCAACTCCAAGGTGAGATATTTTGATGAGCAAATAGATTTTTCCTTACCCACATCTTTGCTGCTTGCACAGCCCTGACTGTAAATAGTCCCTTCTGTGAACAGATTCTGAAGCCCTGGAAGGGGAAGGATGATCTTGAAAAGCAGGAGGAAGTTCCTTTAGAAAATATCAAGAGGCAAAGACAGATGTCCAGATACTTGGACACAACAGGTATTTACACTGCTGCCTGAACTTACAGATCTGCTCATGCATATCAAGTGGTTTATGCACATGTCTGCATCTGTCACAGACACACATTCATTCACTGAGTGTGTGCTGGACAGTACAAAGGTCCCCTACCACAGTAAATAAACAAATAAAATTGTAGACCCTGCTAAAAGCAAAGCAACAACCCAAGAGACTCAGATGGAATGCAGATCAGTAAAGACTAAAAATCTCTGGTCAGCTCCCTAGTCAAACAGGGCTACCTTGAATTCTTGGTCAAGTGGCACAGGATCTGTTCCTGTGAAGTCGTGAGTGTCTCCAGAGATTGATTTTCTGAAATCTCTTTTGGGACAGTCCAACTCATTGCGAAACATTTTTCCTAATATCCAGCTAGCTCAGCCCTTGGTCTAACTTGTTGGCTCCTGTCCTTTTGCTGTTTCTGCCTCTTTCTGTTTTATAGCCTCTAAGGGTTGTTCTAAAACTGGGTGCATGGTATTCTAGATGAAGCCTCCCAAACTGCTGACCAGAGGACAGTAAGGCCTTCCCCATACTTGCTCAGCATGTAGTTAGCTTTCAGCAATGCAAGGGTACACTCCTGACTGGTGCTTGCTTTCTTGCCCAATGGATTTCATCCCCTTCTCTTTGGGGCTGCCAGCTCCAAGCTGTGCAACGAGCTTCCTAAGGTTCCTGGCAGGCCAATCCCTTCAACTTGCCAGAAGCCTCTGAATGATAGTGGGACCTGTGCCGGGGTCCTTCTGAAGGACTGTGACCCTCCAGCATGTCATCATTTTTTTCCAAGCTGGCATCACCTGAGAATCTTCTGAAGGTATACTTTGTCTTGTTTATCAGGTTGTTGCTGCAGGTGTTAAGCATTGGCAGCTACAGGTATTACTTATGAGGAACAACATTAAAAATAAACTTGCAGCCAAAATATTAACTGCTGGCCTTTGGGGCCTGATAGATCCGCCATTTTTCCTCCCATTTTTAAATTCTACTCATTTTAGTCTGTACTTCCTTGAGTTGATTATGGTGGTACTGCAAAAGACAGTGCTGAAAGCTTTGCTAAAATAAATCACAGTCATAGAATCGTAGAATGATCTGGGTTGGAAGGGACCACCAAAAGTCATCTATTCCAATCCCCTCTGCAGCAAGAAGGAACATATTCAACTAGATCAGGTTGCCTGGAGCCCTATGGAGCCTCACCTTGAATATCTCCAGGGATGGGATCTCAGCTTTCTCCCTGGACAAACCTGTTTCAGTGTTCCACTAGCCTCATGATAAAGAACTTTTTCCTAACATCCAAATCCACTGCTCTCCCCTCATTCATAGAGCAAATAATTTCATCACAGATGACATTAAGGCTGATCATCTAAAATTTGACCCAAATCTGCATTTGCTCTTCCCAATCCCCTTCTCATCCTCTGCATGCCTGGAAATAGTGTTTATGAGAATTTGCTCCACAATTTTCAGGGTTTAAGGTATGCATCCTGCAGTTTGCCAGATGTCATTTTTTAAAATGAGCACACCATTCCTTTTTTTCAGGTCACCAGAAACCTACCTTGATTACCACAACTTGTCAAATAACTTGGCTTTACAATGACATTTGCCAGCTTCACCAGTATTCTTGAATGGAATCTGTTTTATCTGGCAGACTCCTTGCATCTAGTTTACACAATATATTCCCTAACTTGATCCTCTCTACCATGGACGGAAACTCTTCCCAAAAATCTCTGTTGCTAGGCATGGAGATTTGAGAGTCCTATACGTAACTGCTGTAAATACACACAAAACCACAGATGCCATGTCCAGAATATTCAATCAAATGGCATCTATATGTATAAGCCTATTTGTCACTGACAGCAAACCAGACAGTTAAATACTGCAAAAGACCTAATTAGACATGCTCACAGTACATAAGGGTATAGGTGTCAGCACGCAAATACCAGCCTAAAAAAACAAAAAACCAGTGTTCTCCTGAGAACAGCAAAATATGGTCACAACATTTTGAACCCCAGAGGCTTTTACACCTGGTTACCAATAAATGCAATGTGTTATTAGAAGAGAGTTACATTGATGGCAAACGTTTGCAATAAACTCATTGTCCAGGCAGTACATTTCATGTGGAGGAAACAAAACTAGGTTTGGGTATTTGTCAGTTCAAATTTCAGTTTGAATTCTGTGTCTTTTTCTTCATTTGCAAACTCTGTTACCCTGTAGGTATGCTGTGTTTGAAATGTGTTGACACCTTCTGCCTTGATGCAGCTGGCACCCCAGATCAGTTACTGGACACCTAACTTGAAAACACTTGAAAGGAAAACCACATGTGGCAGATGATATGGTTGGCTCTCAAGCTTGCTGGATATTGGCTGACCCAGCATAGCTTCATCCCAGTGGAGTTCCTTTATTTTGAATCTTTTCTCTGAAAACCATGAACATTTCCAAATATCTTGTGTACTAATTTGGTTTTCTAGTGTCTACCACAATATTGATGTGGTAATTAAATCCATCATTTCCTAAGACGCACTCTGAGCTTTGAAAGCAGCCTTTTCTTGGTTCCTGTAATTTAGTCTGATCTACTTCCAATTCTCGACATTCTTTTGATCTTCCGCTGCAGAGATGCCCAAAGTAGCAGTGGTTGTTGATTCTCTGTGGGTTGGTGATTCTGAGCAGTAATCAGTAAGACTACCAGCACTCAGACTTTATTTGGCTTTCACTGTAGTTCTTCAAGATCCAGTTTGGATTAAGGTCTATCCCCTTGCTCATACAGACGCCTAGCTTTGTACAGCTTAGCCAAAAAGGCAAACAATTACTACTCACTGTGGGAATGACTGCTTTACTGAAAATGAGGCTTCCAGCACCAATTATGCAGACAAGCTCAGTGGCGGTTGGACAACTCATGTCGATAGCAGTCACTGAGCTTAGGCTGTTGCTATCACTTACATGCAGCAGCTCTGAAAAGCTTTAAATTAAAGCGCTGCTTTCCATGACTAAGGGCAACAAACTCCCATACTCCCACTAAGTAAAGATAGTCACACCCTGCTATATCGTGACATTGAGTATATCAGCTGCGACAGCAGTTCTGACGCAAGCTCTCCCAGCTTCTCTGCTTCCCAGGCAGCCCCTCTTCAGATGCCAAGGTACACTAGAGCTTCATGTCAGACCACAGTATTAATGAAGCCATTAAGGGTTTTAATTTTAGAGAGTGCTTTATGGTTTTGTTCAGCTTCTAATCAGGTAAACCTAATGTGAAGAAGAACTTAAAAAGATTCTCCCTCTCTCACTGTTCATTTTGTCTCAATGTGGTCATGCAGAATAGTTTCATCTTTATTTAAATACCAATAAAAAGAGACAGCTCCACATTATGAATATGTCCTCATACTTCATGCATAACCAACATTTTTACATATTCACAGTCAAATTGAAGGCAAACAGAAGGATCTAGCTACTAGCATTTTTCATTAAGAGCCAAGTGAGCATTCTTCTCCCCTTAGTACTAAGCTCTGTCATCATTTAAAGGACACTGAGTTAAGGAAGGACAAACCGCTTGTCGCTACTGTATATTCCACAAAAATTGCCATTTATGCATCAGGAAAAAAAAACTACTTGTTACATTGAAACACCTAATGATATGTTCCATTAATATTCAGTCCTTTGTTCTCACTTCTCTCTGGTTCTGGCAGCAATTCCCCATGACCACTGCATAAGGTTTCATCAGGTTACCTATCCTTGAGAAGCACCTTCATTTGCTATCAAAATGACTGGAAGGATAACTTAGTTGGCTCAGCATTAGGCCCTTCTCTCCCTCCTCCTCCCTACTCCATTCATTTAAGGAAAACATTAAGAGAGACTTCACTTCTCTCCTCTTTCAGGTATGATGAAAATAAGCTAAAAACCCTCTGTCAGGCCTGTCACTAAAATTTCAGTTTATTTATTATGAGACAACATGTTTCTCCCAAGGGAGCAAGCTATTTATCTTCTCTGACATCATCATATACTAAAAAGGAGGGAGAATGCCTACTTTAGATCAATAAATTCCTTTGTGCCAATAAAGGTGAAAATTTCAGGTAATCTTCTTGTATATTTTTCAGGAGTGCAATTTGTAAACAATCTACTGACTGGCTTATTTTTCTCCTACAAGAACCTCTGAACACTACTGCCAGTACTGCTAAGAGTATTTCCAGGAAAGATAATAAAGAATCCTGACAACCATTTGGACATCTCTTCTTTTTTTTTTTCTTCTCCTCTTTTTGCTGACTAAAAATTTTCCTCTTTCCCTTGGCTGTATTTTATATTCTGCTTTTTGTTTCGTTATCTGCCCTCTTTCTTTCTTCCTCTCACCAAAAAGAGCTTGTGGGCCTTTCTCCTTCCCTCTCTCTTTCATTCACTATGAATGCCATTACCTTAGGGACATCAGGAAAATTTCCAGATGTAAACAACAACATAAATCCCTTTGCTTCTCTGTTCCTACTTTGTTCTCTTCTGTATTTGCCTCCTCCTGTGCTTCAAAAGTACTTTTGTATGTTTTGCCACCCGCTGAGACTGAGGGTGGAAGACACGAAATCAGAAGCAAACAAAACCTCTTCTTGCTTTAGCTTAGTCATTAATAGCACCATTAGCTTATTGAACTCCAGGATATATCATGTCACAGTTCATGATTCAGGGTCTCTCAATTGCTCTAGCATTGTTTATAGCCTGAGTCAGAGTCTTTCAGATAATTTAGGCTTAATCGTTCCTCTGCAACAACAGTCTTATGGGTGTCGTTCAATCAAATCTACCAGTCACGCTACGAGACAGCTGGAGGTTTCAGAGGAACCACCACACACAGACTTAGCATTCATTTACTCATGGGAGCAAAACTGTTATTTGTGCATCAGCTTGGTGAAAATGTGAAATGACAAGGAAGCTGAGTGACCTGAGGTGTCTATATAAGTTTTGCCAGTTTGGGAAGAGGAATGGCAGAAATAGAGGAATGAGGAAAGCATCTTGACCTCAAATAGCAGCCATGAACCATCCACTGATTTTCGTCCACTGTTTGCTTAGGTTTCTTCCGTAACTGAACCAGTGCAGACAAAAACCCAATCAAATACCAGAGATTAAAACTGTAAACAACTGGAAAAAAAACAACCTTTATTCCACTGTGTTACTACAGAACCTGTCATCTGAGTGATTTGGAGAAGTATTTTTGCAACATGGATGTATTTGTTCTTATACTCCCCTTTCCTCTCTAACTGAGGTGACAGGAGAAGAGGTCATCCATAGGCAGCAAGAGGAGTCAACAACAGCATGTGATTTGTATAATATCATAACTCTGCAAACAAAGAATAAAAGCCTTGATAGCTTGATCTTGTTTTCATGCTTGATCTGCATAGGGGAACAGCCTAAGAGCCCACACCACAGGGAAGAACTGTGCCCTTTATTTCAGATTTCTTTTGAAAGACTTAAGAAAATCAAGGGAAGTTCTAATCATGTCATACAAATGCCATTTTGAGGGAGATTTAAAACCAACCAAACCAAAAAAACCAACACAAAACCACATACATATTTTTATTTTATCCCCCACCTACCCAGAAATACTATATTTATGTACTGGTTGGCAAGGAAACCTGCCTCTAATGTGTTGTTTGCCAATTCTGACAAACAGTCATCACAGATACACACATATCCCCTACAGCCCATAGGAATAAAGCTGAAGAAAATCTAACCATCCATTGCTTACAAAAACAGTACTTAAGCATTTCTTATTTGCTTTTGATTGGATGGAGGAGTATCACATATAACCTGGCTTCTGTTTTAACATTCCTGGCAACACTAGGAAATTTATTTAAGCTAGATGTGAATTACTAATTCCTAAAATGTAATTTGTATCACTGACTCAAACACTTTTTATAAAGTTGGTCAAACCTTCTTCCTCCACAATCTCACTTGGCTCACAATATTCAGAGAAGTAATATTTAGCGAACAACATCTTTTTTATAGCTTTTACATTCTATGGCAGGATAAAAAGCTTGCTCATGTGAAAGAAACTTTCTCAGGCTTTGTAGAACAATATGTTTTGCTTCCAGATCACATGCAACCTACAGATAGCTAAGCAACTGAATTCATTAGCATCTGCAAATTTCTCTAAAGCGTGGCCTATTATTAATCTTTAGATTATGGATGCGGAAACCAATACAAAAATAATTTAGCTTCACAAAGCACATGCAGCAAAACAAGGAACAGAACTAACACCTCAAAGGTAACAGCTCTGCATCTGCATTTGACAACCACCTCTCCTTGAAACATTAACCATGCTCTAGATTTATGATGTTAGTAATAAGCATGTGGGGTAATTCACCCAGCTGTTACACTCTGGGGGAAAACTCCCTCTTCACCTTTTTGGACAATTCTTTGGGTAGCTATTTCCTGCCCAACACTGTTGCCTGGTCCTTGGGAGCTTGTCTGTCCTGGAATCTTCCCTTGCACTCTTTGAATTGCAAATAAAAGATCCATCTGTTTTGCTTTCAAACCTTGTATGAGAGACATACATATCTGTACCATCCACTTCCTCTCCCTAAGTCTCCTAGTCTGGCACTAAGCCTCAAGACTGTTTGTCAACTCTACAGGGTTCAGCATCCTTGGGTACAAGATTGTATTTAATGTTTTCTCCTACAGCCCATCAAAGATATGAACTGAGAACTCCTCACAAATATAAAGCAGCAAATCATGCTGATAGCACAACATTGTTTTCTAATGTTTGTTGCTTTTCACCTAAGGCATAACTGCCTGAAGTCTCTCAGGTTGTAGCTGTTGTTCAAAAGCTGCTGCATTACTTTAATGTTCTCATGCAGCCTTACCTTGCCCATAGACCTGGTCATGTTGCTTGTCCACAGCAGCAGCCAGGAGAAATTCAGTAAATGAGCATGCTACCTCTAAACAGAATTTCTTTGGGCTGGATCTCCAGACTGCTTTAAAAACTAGAGAAAACTGTTGGGGAGGATGTCTGCTCAACTTACTCTCTAGATGCCTGTGTTCTGCTGCTGTGCACTAAAAGCTGTTCTTAGTTTCATGTTCTTTGTGTCCTGGCATGAACGAAAGCAAGCCTGCGGTGTCTTTTAACACCCCATGTCTAATTGGCCTTACCCTCAGTTACACTTGCAGGTTGCTGACAACCACATAAACCATTTTTTTCCTAAAGCACACATCTTCACATTTTTCTGGTAATCTCCACTGCATTTTTGAAAAATACTTGTTTTTGTCTTCCATAACAGAACCAAGAGAGCAGCGCTTCTCAAATAGTAATATCAGCATGCAATGGAGTTCACAGCTGTTTTCCAAAATAGAGTTTGCCACATTTGCTCTGACCATATTTTGCTATTTAAAACCCAGCATGATTACTACTATTTGAAAGGACAGAAAGAAGTGCTTGCAAATTCATTGGTCTGCACGGTAAATCAAAAATGCTACTTAGTGAACAGACAGGGCACTACTCATTTACACAGCTGTTCAGAAAAAAGTTACACTCATTCAAACCCACTAACCTTGACCCACTGCACAGCAGTTCAGTTGTGCACAAGGAATTTGGCTATCTGACCAGCACATTACTAACTGTGAAGACATTTATGGCACTGCCTGCCACTTTTGCTAGCCAACAGGTAGCAAGAGCAAGTAACCAGCACTCCCAATAACTACCTTAACTGTCACGGTGGAGGCTTAAATTTATATTTTAATTTCTTAAGGTATCAGGCATCGATGAAAAGTTTCATAACCACAAGCTGTGCACATTATCTATGACAAATATATTTAAAATTTAAAAGCTGTTTATTGCTTTGAACTAATAAAATTCATATTTGTTCTAAGATTCTAGATGTTCCTGGAAACCTGCAATCCATCTTTACAAACTGTAATGGTTTGAAAAATGAGGTTCATAGGTTCATTTGTCACACTGCCAGAGACAACTCTGACCATTAAAATCATGCTCATATATGACAAAGAGTAAGTTGAATGAGGTCCTGAAACACTGGAAACAAAGTGAGAGTATGTTGTACTTTACTTATTAGAGAAATAAAATGCTGCTTTCAGAAGGCAATGATACTAATAGGAGAGAAGTTGTGGACAAACAGACATGTCATAAAAAAGCTTTATGAATAGTAAGCACAGTAAAGCAAGAAATAAGTTGTCAAAACTGCTCTTAAATGCCCACACTACTATGCTATTTCCATAGGCTCAGATAGGCTCATTTCAATGCTCAGATAAAAAAAATGACCCTGTTACAGAGCAGAGAGGAAAAAAAACTAACACAAACCAACCAAACAACCAAGCCCCCCTACCCAAACCAAACCCTCAACCACACCACACACACACCCCTCCCCAAAAATAAAAACCAATCAACCAACAAACTCCCAACTAAATGAACAAACAAAAAACCCACCCACATTCACTTTCTCCTGGGACAAGTTTCAGTTAACTATTAGTTCCATGCCAATTGGCTCTGCCTGCCTCATCACTCCTTATTCCCTGCTGTGCCTGCTTCCATTATTTTTACATTCTCTCTGAGTTCATGCATCCTCTGTCTCATGTCTAACCTGCAGACTGTGTCTCTCTGTATCCTGAAGCCTTACAGCCACCTCCTCAAAGAAGTGCCTTAAAATTGAGGTAGAATTGGAGGAAGAAAAACCTCCTTGGTATGGAAGAGATACCCTGCTGTTTCAACTTGTTTTCTTTCAGATTGCATTCTGTTTTTAATTTCCTGGTAGCACTGCTTTCTTCTGACAGTACAGTCATGAGTACACAACCCAAGCTAATGTAGTGGGAACAGTCTTTACTTTGTGCTCTGTTGCATGTCTTAGTTTTGAGATTGGTGTTCGTCTCTAGGAAGAACTGATGGGTAGGCAATCTTGCAATAACCCTTCCAGTCATATTTGCATTATTCCACTCTCCTGTGATTTACTAACAATAAGCTAGATTAATGACAACTGAAACAGAGACTGAGAGGAAAGTAAAATACCTAAAATAACTAGGAAAAAAAAACCTAAAATGTAAAAGAGGAAGAAAATATTTATTACAGAAAAACACAATGGCCCCAACATTCAAATATAGCTGTTGAAAATTTGCCTAGAATCCTGAATTTTTTAAGTGCTGAGCACTTTCATCTGGCACTAATTGTTACTTTCAGACTTGCAAGTCCCTTCTCTGAATTAACTACTCTGAAAAGCAAGACTCATTTTTCCCTTCCAGTGCCTGAAGTGACTGATGTGGATGCAGGTGTTAAACTTCAGGCACACAGACTTGAAAAATAGAAGTGATTAGTTTCAGGATTAGTTCCCAGATAGATTTACTATAGCTAGACAAAAAAAAAAAAAACAACCAAAAAAAACACCAAACAAACAAACCCCCACCAAACAAAAACCCCAAATTCCAACTCCCCACCCACTCCATCCACTTTATATTTTAGTAGGAAAGTAGACAAGTAAGACAAGTAAGATAAAGCTGGTTGAATGAAATGCTGAAGAACTATCACTCTGCAAAAACAGTGGACTTTGGAACATCTCCCAGGTAACAACCATCCTGGCCTTAAATAACTCAGATCCACTCTGATCTTTCATAGTAATGAGGCACCTTTTATAATTTCACAGATTGCATGGGATCCTCAAAAGTCACTTTCTCCAAATACATCCCTGGGGAACCTCTTCCAACATTTTACCACTCTCACTGCATACAGAGTATTTAAGTATCGCATATGTATGCCTACACATGTATGAGAGCCTGAGCACAATTAGGAAATGCTGCAACCACTGGATTCCCATTGAGCAGTACTACGGCTCCAGCACCCTGTCCTTAATTGCTTTAGGAAGAAGTATGGTTGCCATTACTCCAGACTACACACCAGATCCATGCTCCTCGAAGAATCTCACATAAAAATCTTATCCCAGTCTCAAATTTAAGAGATTTCTTTTATCTCACTCTAGTTCCAAAAATTCTAATAGATGCAGATCTTCTCCTTTCTAGAAATAGGTTTGAAATGCTTTGAGGTGTAGATTAACATGGGAAAGTTAATAGGTTTGGTGCTGTATTAATAACAGATATTAATTTACATCTCCACAATAGGGACATCTCTGATAGATCAGGCAGTCCTGAAGCATCTGAGTGTCAAGCCACCTGAACCTTGTTGTGACAGTGAGATTCCCTAGGGACTTGTCTGATTTAGAAAAAGTTACCAGTTTGGACAGAAAATAATCTTTGTTATTCAGACAAAACTTTATGTTTTATCACAGAGTGGCTGGTTTGTGTGCTCAGGAAATAAAAGGTGGAGCCTCAGTGTGTTTGACTGTGCACCACAAGGGAATGTTCTGACAGGAAAAACTCCTCTTATGGAGCTCTTTTCACAGACCAGCTCGTCTCAAGGCAAGGATGATGCTCAGGGAAGGGCTAAATGCCAACTAGGAAAGCTTATTAGTCTCTTTTATAATGGCATTTTCCAGGGAAATAAAACAGCAAGGAACACAATGAGAAAACAGCAATGACACAATGAAGACTCACATTTAACTCTTAACTTTGAAGGGAAGATTTTTTTAACCCTCTTGAGGGAATGCTTGCCTTTTTCTATCTGGTTTAATAAAACTGATCACAGAAAACTAATTTCTGCTAGGTAAATAGCAACTGGTACATCAATTTCCTGTCAGCAGCTCCAGTTTCAACAGTTTCAGTCTTTCATTCAAATGTGTGAATGCTCTGCTTAAATCACACATTTCTCATTTAGTGTACCTTGAAAATATGTACTGTCACTCCTTCAATCTCTGAGAAGAGTTTCGTTGTACTGTAATTTGCATAAAGCAGCACTAGAGAGGATCATTCAAGCAGATAAGAGGAGACATTACAACACACACAGGTAGAGCTAAGGAGAACTAAAAAATCCTCCACCTACAATTCTGTGTAGCAGATGAAGCATCCAAAAGCGTAAATTCTTAATCAGCTTACCAAATCCATGTGAATTGTCTTTAAAGTTAAAGGCTAACTACTTGTGTCAAAAATTAAACTATTGCATAGACTCAAGGAGCTTAAAAAGATAAAAGATGTCTCTTTAAAAAAAAAAAATCCAATTTGGAAGTCTTACATGTAGTAATGAATTAATGCAAATCTTCAGAAAATTCTACCTTACTGGCCAGCTCCTGTAAGCAACCTTTCTTTTTGTCTCTGACTGCTCCTTTGTGTTGACAAGAAGAAACTAGGATGTAATTTACTTACTAGGATTGCTCATTTATAATTCCAGTGGTGCCACTTCTCCACTCCAGCCTTGAAGCCTTCTGATTTACATGTGTTCTCACACTGGCTGCTCTGGAGATTCCAGAATTCCTCATGCACTATGCTGACATTTTGCAATCACCCCTTAGTAGAGCCCAAGAACAAGTTACAAGACAGAATGTCTCTTGGATAAAACTAAGGCTTTTCAAAAATCCACTACTAAGAGTTGGCTTGGTTGCTTTTCCCCCTGCTACCAAAGGCTTGTTTGCTGAAATTTTGTCATCATACAGAAGTACTCAATGTTGAGAAAATAATCCAGATTCCACGACAGTTCTGTTTTCAAAACACTTACTCAACATAAGGTAAAATCTAAAATTTCATCAACACTTTCGTTAAAATGACAGTGGTTTTGACAGGCAACTCAGCAACATTCTTTTTCCCCAACAAATTCTTCATTCTTATTTTTGCCTTGAGACAAGAATCCATTTTAAGGTGGTGGAGACCAGAAAAGGGCAACAAAGCTAGTGAAGTGAGAACAGGTCTTACCAGGGGCAGCTGAGGGATTTTGAGCTGTTTAGTCTGGAGAAAAGAAGACTGTGGGAAGACCTCTACACTCTCTACAACTACTTGAAAGAAGGCTGTAGTGAGGTAGGTTGTCTCCTCTCCCTAGTAACACGTGATAAGACACGAGGAAATGACTGCAAGTTGTAGCAGGAAAAGTTTAGATTGAATATTGAAAGAGAACTCTTCACTGAAAGGGTTGTCAAACACTGGAATAAGCTCCTCAGGATGCTACTTGAATCTCCTTCCTGGAGGTGTTTAAAAGACACACAGAGGTGGTTTAGCATCAGACCTGGTAGAATCAGATAAGGATTAATGATCTTAAAGGCCTTTTCCAACCAAAGCAATTCTATGATTCTATATTTGCCTATTCTGTGATGGCCAGCTGGGGCTGCAGTGCCCTTTTGCTCTTGCATGGTTTACTAGCATTAATCTTCCTAGGAAAGATTGCAACAATTGTGCTCATTAGGAGATGAGAAGCCACCATTACAAGAGATACAATATTGGTAGTCAACTGGAAAGACAGAAAGAAGATACTAATGCTTACCAAATTCACATTGGAAGGCTTTTCCCAGTGAGGTTATGTATTACTAACAATGTGTTGAAGAACCAAAAAAAAGATTTAACATCAATAAAAGCTATTTTAATAACAGTAATTTGGTGTACAGGTGCCCAAGCAGCCACAGAATGGTTTGGGTTGGAAGGGTCTTTAAGGTCTTTAAAGGTCTTCTAGTCCCAGCCCTCCTGCAGCAAGAAGGGAAGTTTTTTACTATCTCAGGTTGCTGAGGGTCCCATCCAACTGACCTTGAATGTTTCCAGGAATAGGGCATCCATCTTCTCTCTGGGCAGTTTGTTCTAGTGTTTCACCATCCTCATTGTAAAAAAATGTCTTCTGATCTGAATCTCTCCTCCTTTAGTGTAAAATCATTACCTCTCGTCCTGTCACAACAAGCCCTGCTGAAAAGACTGGCCCCATCTTACTGAGAGGCCTTCTTTAGGTACTAAACATCTGCAATAAGGTCTCCCTGGAGCCTTCTCATCTCCAGGACCCAACAATCTATTGAAAAATTCAAAACCTGAACTGCTGAATGTATAGATGTGTGGAAAGGGAAATGGGCAGAAATTTTAGTTTTAAAAATAATATAGCTGAGAAGTATTACCAGAGTGTACCAGAAGTATGCAAAGACCTCTAAAACACTGGACTGAACCACTTTTAAAGACAAAATGTGGGTATTAGGCTGACAAAAGACAAATTATGGCAGCTGTCACAAACCCAGACAAAGTTCTTGTAATACCTTCATAGCTGGTATCACTACATACATTTTGTTGCATGTAACATGCCCAAATCATAAAGCAAAAAGCTATATAGTCAGCAAAGCATTTCCTTCCTTTAAAATGACATGGTACCATGAGCATCAATACTGCCACTTTGAATGACGTGTTACCTACTGTTCTAGTTACTGAGCAGAGAGAAAAATGGGATAGTAATAAGGATCCCTACAGTTCTGAATCAATCCTATAGTATGCCCTGGCACACAGAAGGCAAATTGTTTCAAACATGAAAATCAATTTGAGTCCTTTAAGTCTTTAGTTTTGACCTGAGCATCTGGAACTTCCTTTGGTTGATTAAGTGACTGAGGTGCTCACATCTTCTAGAGATGGTTGCATTAGTATGTGTCTCTTCAGAATTAAGAATGACTCATTCGAATCAGGCTGTATCTTTCTAACTCCTCTGTCACATGTTGTTGCCAGGTTCAAAGCCTAGGTGCCCTTAATAAAACTAAGGAAATTAATACCACTCTAGCTTAAATACACACCAGCAATTCAAGGGGGGGAAAACCCCACCCGCTCCGCATAGTTAGGTAAGCAGTTCTCTCATGCTACAACACTGGAGTGTCAGACATGACTAGTAGTTACAGGCATTTATTTCTCAAAGACAGCACTGATCAAGAAAACATGAATGGTGAATCCAGAGTACATTAAAAATAAACACCCCCCTCCCACTCCTTTTTTTTTTCTTTAAACAGTTCTTAGAAAAATGATATTTTGATTTATTTTCTCCACTATCTTTCTACTAAATCATTTAGTGGAAATACATCCTTTTCTCTCTCTCTTTTCTCACAGTGCACCCAGCCATGGCTTGCAGTCACCAGCTAAAGAGTTGCACTGGCCAGTGATGCCCATCAGCAGCTCTGTCTGTAGGGAAAATACCACCTGTCTCCTATGACATAATGGTCCAAGCCTTTGTTTTCCTCCTGCCCTTGCTTCCCCCATCAGCAGAAGGGTGGAGCAAGACAGGACATCTAATAGGCCTATTAGCCTTCCAGGACACCAACATCCTGGATTCAGGATGCCAACTCTCACTGACCATGAAGGTAGCTTAATAGGAAACCAGATGCTGTAAAAATATGTTTGCATAAAAACTCCGGCATTAGTAATGGACTCCTTTTCCTCATTCAGGAT
This sequence comes from Tricholaema leucomelas, assembly GCA_013400475.1. Lineage (NCBI taxonomy): Eukaryota > Metazoa > Chordata > Aves > Piciformes > Lybiidae > Tricholaema lacrymosa > Tricholaema leucomelas. The sequence goes on from WAAF01012629.1 coordinate 738,553, forward strand.
GCAGTTAAGCAGTGCTCTGCTCCTTTATACCCATATAAAAATTTCATGTGATGTTCAGGCGTGATAACTAGAAAAAACCATCTCTTTCTTCAACTATGCAAATTTTGTCAGTGGTTGTGCTAGAGAAAATCCCTTCTGGTTCCTGTGCTGGAGGACTACAATCGTGTTGCACAATGCAAGGGGAACAATGCAAGAAAAAGTATCTATTCCCAAGAGATAATTTTTAAGCCCTATTAAAAAATACAAAGAGGTTATAAATAAACTAGCAAGAAAACCCCAAACAAACAAAACTTAAATGTATCTGAACAATTATTTTTATTGTTCTTTGGCAAATGAACTCTCAAGAGTAAAAAGAAAGACCCCACAATAGTCAAACATTTAGAGATACAAAGCAGTAGCTTGTGTAGCAGGTCACACTCCACGTTTCTCAGTTTTTGGGCCTCCAAAAAGATTTCTTTCTCTTTGCTAGCTTGCCATTCATGTAAAACTATTTATGAGTGAGTATACAATCCTGTCTAAACAGATTAAAAAAAAAATCCCCCTGCATCTACTAGATTCCATCATGTACTCATTAAGAAACACTACTGGAGCTACAAACCTCTGCATTAACAATCTTAGCTGGAGAAAAAAGGCTGGGGTAGAATTCCAGAAAAGTTCTCTTTCTCTCTCTCTCTCATTTTTGTGAGAGAGAGACTGTAACAAGCAACCGTTTTCCAGCAGTTGACCATGAAATGGATCATGTTTTATTTATTCTGCACAAATGGCAAATCACAGCAAAGTGTAGCCTTGGGATTAATCAGTGGGCTTTTATCACTGGGGCACCAGTTGGACTTTGGTTCCTCTCAGAGTGCCTACAAATCATTCTGATTAGATGCCTGCCTGAGACATACATCATTTGACTTTGCTGCCTCAGGCATAGTAAGTGGAAGGCTGTATAAAAGGGATGAGCTTCCACAGAGTGGGTCACTAAGGCTTGATACAAAGGGTGAAAATAAGTGTGTCTGAGAGAAACTTAATGAATAACAGCCAGCTATGCTGCACAATTCTAATCTAGAAAAGAGAGTTACAGAGCCTTGAAACAGACACTGACCTGCCTCAATTCCTGGATAAAGGTCTGACACTTTTACAGTCAGGTGCTAGCGGTAGTGCTGGGAGTCATACAAGTCACAGCTTTCCCGCCTCCCATCAGCAGAAGAAAAGGAGCTACTCTGGAGAAGAATCAAAAGCTAAGACAAACATAACAGGAAAACTGATATTGGTTAAGATTATTTGTAATTGATGTCATGATGTCAGCTCTCTTGTAGATGACTGGCAGGAGTAGTTGGCCTAATTAATCTACCCTGGAGATGTTCAAGCTTATGTCAGTGATATGTGAGTGACTTGTCTTTCTGGAAATGTTGGCAGAGGCAGGTCTCAACATCTAGCAATCTTGAAAAGAAGAGGTATATTTTCAGATTTGTCCTAGTTTAAAGCTAGATATAATGTTTTGGTGAGAGGAACTAGATTACAGGCTGTGGAAGGAAAACAATAGTGATGTCTACTTCACTTATAGGCTTATTGAAAGATACAAGAAGAATCAAAACATAGCTAATGCACTCTACTTATCCTGCTGGGAAGCTCCGAGCTGCATCTCTCTCTCTAACCTCACCCTTCTTTTTTTTTTTTTTTTTTTTNTTTCCAGAGCCGGCTGAGTCTAGTCTGGGTGATTTCCAAAGTGTGGGGGGGTGGGGAACACCCAAACCATCACAAGATTCCATTAAAATGTGCCTGATTTTGTCCCAATTGAAACACAAAACCCACCTGGTTTTAAATATGCAGAACGCCTGGTTTTAGATATGCTGATGCTCTTACTGAGGAATTTAAGTTCTCCTACATCTCATTTACACTGTACAGTTCCCCCTCCACTGATAGTTGCATGGCATGTTTAAATCTGAGCAGCTTTATTTTCCAGTTTCCAAATCCAGATGCTTCTTCACACTACTTGCAGAACAGGTGTCCCTGCTGCAGTGCTGTATGGCTCTCCATGACCGTTCTTCACACAGAATAACAGTTTACTGTTGCTACTGTCAGGGAAAGCAATACTACTGGTTGCAGACTGATAGTAACTGAACCAGCACAAAATAACAAAGGCTGTAAATCTAGCACCAAATCCTTGGATTCAGACCCTGCATAGCATGTTGTGTGTTACATTGCTTCATTAAAACAGTATGTACTCAGTTATCTGGAAAGTGCTTCATCTGTTTGGACATGACACACAAATTTGTGGAGTCCATTTCTGGCACTTGGGATTCCTTTCTTCCTGACTACTGTATATGTTTTCTCTGCCTACAGATACAGTTCCTCTACTGTATATAAACAAAAAAAAAAAAAAAAAAAAAATTGAGGCTCAGCCTCAGTATGAAATATATATAAATATAAACCATTCTAATTTGGAAAAGTATTATATATTTGACTCTTTTAGCCTCTTGTCAACACCCATACTCACAGCAGCTCCTTCTGTTCAGTGTGCAGGAAGGAAAAGTATTTTTCTTTGAAGACGAACACTGCTCAATGAATCATTCAGCAAGTACTACTGCAGCTTAGCCATCCTACAGGCCATATTACACATAGGATCCTTGAATCTATATAGCCAAAAGAGCCTTAGTACAGAGCATCTTCTGTAGTTAAGATAAGCAGTAGCTTGCAAAGTATTATGAGAAAAATCCTACATTCTGATGTGAGGTATATTATAATAGGATCTACTCAATATTCAATAGAGTGCTTTCAACATGCTTTCATTTTAAATACAGTTAAATGTGTTGCAGTCTCATATTTATCTCCCCGGAGACACTGAGAATATTTTCCCTGCCGTACTGCAAATACAAAAGAATACTTCAGTGTCCTGACACATTTCTTTGGGGAGTTTCAGTGCTTTAAATCAAAGCACCAAAACAAGAGTTTATTGTAGCAACCCAGAGAGGGATGCATCATCTCCAATATCCTGCTTTGTTGCACCTGCTCGTTCAGCCTGGATCCGGCCTGATTATTAACAGCAACAAAGCTATCAAATGAGGACTTCCTGTGGAATAAAGACCAGCTACATGTCCTCACTGCATATTCTTTGCATGTAAGATGTAGCTATAGAAAGTTAGGGGAATTTATAGCCAGATGCATGTCTACTCATATGCCCAGTGACAGGACAAGAGGTAATGGGTGGAAGTTGAGGCATAGGAGGTTCCATGTGAACCTGAGGTAGACTTTTTTTTCACTGGAACCAGCTGCCCAGGGAGGTTGTGGAGTCTTCCTCTCCAGAGATATTCAAGAGCCATCTGGATGTGTTCCAGTGTAATCTGCTCTAGGTGTTCCTGCTCTGGCAGGGGGCCCGGACCAGATGATCTTTACACAGTCTAGTAATGTTAGGATGAGGGGGAATGGGTTTAAGCTGGAAGAGGGGAGATTCCGACTGGATGTTAGGAGGAAATTCTTTACAGTGAGGGTGGTAAGACACTGGAATGGGTTGCCCAGGGAGGTTGTGGATGCTTCCTCCCTGGAGGTGTTTAAAGCCAGGCTAGATGAGGCCCTGAGCAGCCTGCTCTAGTGGGAGGTGTCCCTGCCTATGGCGGGGGGTTGGAGCTGGATGATCCTTGAGGTCCCTTCCAACCTAAACCATTCTATGATTCTATGATTCTAGCTTTTGAGGTCCCTTCCAGCCCCTGACATTCTGTGATTCTATGAAAACATAGAAGCATATTTTGATATATCTCAAACATTGTTACTTTGGGATTTCATCAAAGGTGACACAGGATACCTTTGCTTTCCATCCAAGTGATTTCATTGTGTTTCTGAAGTAGCACTGTATTTCAGAAGAAAACCTAGGTAGCAATAATGAAGCACCTTGCAGAAGAAAAAAAAAATAAACCACCAAAAAAACCACAAAACCAAACAAAAACCAACCAAAATCAAGAACAACAACAACAAAACCCAAAAAAATCAAAGAGTAAGCAAAAAAGAACAAGGTTTGTCCATACTTATGATAAAACTTCCATGTAAGAATCAATCCAAAACTTCCACACTGTTGTTCACGATAAAGGTATCAAAGGTACAAATGAAGGTATTCTTAATTCATGTAAACAAATTACTCTTCAAGTACATATCTAAGGTGAATGAAAAATATGTGCCAATAACTCCGTTACTCAGAAAAACATCTTGTCAGATTAACTCAACTTAACTGAAGTCAGAACAAATGGGATATGTGATGGATTGTTAGACTATAATTCAAATGCTTCTGTCCAGAAATGCATAAAACTTCATATAGAGATGCATGCATTTTCTAACAAAACCATACATCTCTCAGAGAACAATTTACCCCTACTTCCACGTACATAAAATATCCATCTTAACAGCTGGAGAATGCTGCCAGGCAGCAAAGTGGGCCATAAGGAGCTTAGCAGTTGCATTCCTTTCCTGCGTCTTCCCTGTAAATAGTCTTGGACCCAGTTAGGCAAAGGAAAACAGAGGCAGAATGTAAGACAGTACGTTATTCCTAATGTAGAAGTATGTCTTTAACGAATGGAAAATAGTGGTATGATATTTGATACAATTTTATGTTGCTTTCTAAATCATGGAAGCATCCAGAGTAGGATTAAAAAAAAACCATAAGCATGTGGTACTAACTCTCATCCCCAACTGACAGCAATGGGCAAATTAACCATTCTACTCAAAAGCACGAAGATACTTTGTGCTGCATTTGTATGTTCTCTAAAACCTCTCTTCTGAAGATGTGTGCTTTGGATGGGGACAAAATCCCAAACTCAGCAGAAGCACTGTTTCTTCTGGTAAGAAAATATAGCCCACCAGGCCGCCTACTGTGCCAAAAGCTTCTTGCTGAGTTACAGTATCTTGCCTCTTTGTGTGAGGCCTGTTTCCACCCCAAACCAATTTGCTCCACAGTACCTCTAGGAACCAACTGAAGCAGGAAAGGATGGCCTTGGAGCGGTAGATTGCTACAAGCTGCTCCCGTCCCAGTACAAGTGAGCAGCTCCCATGGCTCCTGCTGGCACTTGGAGAGCTACCTCTTGCCAGGGAACAGTGGTGAAATGAAGCTTTTCAGGATAAGAGAGTGGTGGCCTGGTGTATGGCCTCCAATACACCACTTCAAACAATACAGCCAAGTTCAGCTAGCCCTGAATCTCATTCTATCTCCAGATGGTGATTAATGCCCACACATTGGTCTAAAGCCATAAGGCAGCATGTTCACAGGAAGGCCTGTAGCGAGATGTTAGCAGTAGAAAAGAAGCAGAGACAATCAGTGCAGAAAGAGCAGACAGCTGAGAGAACAGCATGAAGCTGAGCTCCATGGTCTGAGCAGTGCTGCCTGTACAATCAAGCAACTTCCAACAAATCTGACCTCTGTTCAACTGACTGCAGAAAACAGACAAAAAGTATCCTCCCCAGGAACAGCTCCTCTGTTCTGCTACTACAGTATAGAAATTGGCTCTACCTTAGGGGTTGTTTCACCACTGAAACCTATTCGCCTTTATAAAGCACAGCAGAAGACTCCACATTAGTTTTTATTCAAAATCTAACCCAACTGGCAATGTGGTTATTAATAGAATGACCCTCCATTGATAAATACAATGTATAAAAAGAACTGATCATGGTCAGGACATTGGACTGACTAAATAATCTGTGCTGGTATCATAGGAAAGGGAGACAAAGGTGTACGTTTAAACACAAAGGTTCTGAAGTACTCTAATCACACCCTAAAGGACTTCATTCATCTCCTGAAAACATTATTTTCACATCAACACTTATCAATTTCACTCTTCCAATGGAACATACGTGACATAATGACACTGTTTATGATGTTCCCTATGAATTCAACTAATTTTAAATTAAGTGCAAGGCAAACACCTTGAATTCAACCTATAACTCAAGAGAAGTGGCTTTAAGAGAGAAGTCAATACAGTGTGGGATTTTGATAGGTTGTATTATGGAAAAGGCATTTCAGACTTATCATATTTTCTTGCAGAGAAGAACATTTCTCACACACACACAAAAAAAAAAAAAAAAAAAAAGTAAAGAAAGATAGAAGCTAAACACCAACAAATCCAGCTAGGGATAATGGTCTTCAAACCAGAAGTGGAAATGTCAGAAATGCCATATGCGCATCCCAAGTGACTTTCTTTCTCCAACCTTATCACCTTAGCTGTTCTGTTTTACTTCAGCCAGGTGCTGATTTCAAGTGTTACAGCTCGCTGGCAGTAGCTGCTGTTTGTTTTGAATATAAAACCAAGCCGCATTTTCTCCATCACCCCCATTTTAATTCATACTGCATCAAAACTGTCATTCATACCATGACAAAGAATCAGTAGTGAAGACAGAAGACAGTGGCTGCAAAGGAAGCCAACAATAGGTAAAAGCTGAGGGAAAGTAATGAAGCTATTTTACCCTATCAAGACATTAAAAAGCCACGTGACATGAAGGTCCATCCAAACACGAAAAACAAAACAAAGCAAAGCTAGAAGACATAACAAAGAACAGGGAAAAAAAAGAAAAAATGTGACTATTCAAAACAACACAAAGAGTGGACAAAAATAAATTCTAGCAATACAAATTAAGATATAAATTCCTAAATCAGAGGCAATTTTGAGTACTGGTGAAGTGAGTAAATCAGCACTATGCACTCCATGTGTTTGATTATCAAGACATTTTTTACAATACACAAAATTTTAGACTATCATCTGGCTCTGTTTAAAGAATCAGGACTGGATTCCCATCTGTGTTCAAAGTTTACTCAGGTCTGACAGATACACAGGTAAAAAGTGAAACTTCCTAATGTCTCTGCCTCCTACATTATAATTCCTATGCCCTTTCGTCAGAAAACTAGACAGAGTCACTGATAAAGCCCTACCTCCCAATGTCAGGTGTATCTGAAGTTGTCTGGTATTCTATTTAAGGTCTCCATCAGCAAACAGCCCCATGCCACTTGCCATCAATCACTGGAAAGAAGTTTACAGAGCAACTAAAGCTCAGAAATTTTAAAAAGGACTAGAATAGTTTACAACATTTAAAGCATTTTATGTCACCATTTAACATTCTTGCTGTATTTTTGTATTTAAGAAAAGTGTCTGAAGTAAGGTTCACTTACACTATGAAGCCTATGACACACTGTGAAGCCTATGATTGGCATTTAAGCTGACTGGTAACCACTGAATACACACCTCCTTATACAGCATGTTCTGCTCAGCATGTGATATACACAGCATGACTCAAGAGCAGCTATATTCTCTCCAGTGTGCAGTATCTCTTTCTATGGATTCAGATTCCAGTTTGTGCAGTTTGTTTAAAAATACAGTTTGTTCTATTCTGAATAAACAGGTTTGAATTAGGTCCCTAACTCAGCTTTTATAAATTCAATTATAGCACATAATAGGATTATTTATCATTTTTATAAAGTGGCAAGTGTCTGCTATAAGTATTATGAGAATTACTGTTTGAGCATCTCCAGTTAAAAGCCAGCTTCCAGCCTGCATAGTTTCATAAGATCAAAGCTGGTATTTATCTGTTTAGCCCCCATTCATAAAGAGGATGTCAAATCACAGCCAGAGTTTTCCTGCATTCACATTTTAAACATCCACTGATTATCTCTTATCACAGTTAAACCTGATGGAAACAGGAGAAATCCTCCTGTAGCTTCCTTTCCCCGTGCCTTTCTCAAAGTGTCATGTAGAATGCCAAGGTAACCCTCAACTCAGAAGGGAGATCAGGCCAAGACTCCCACGCAATCTCTGATTCTTATAGCTATCATAGACACTCTCCCAAAATTAACACTGCATGACTTTGCACATGCAGATCAAAGAGAAGCAGATAAAGCGTGACCCTATATTTGTTTCTGCACTACTACGCTTTTTTCCCATAGATTGCAGAAACACAGGTTTTCTGTTGTAGGGACTAACAAAAGATGGGGAGGAGGGCAGGCAGGGGGAAGGAAATACCTTTTTAACTCCGAGCTCCATCCAGAAGAGGGCCATCTTTCTTTCTTTCTTGTACAAGGGTAAGGAGAGGTGGCACTGTTCAGTGGCTATAGCACGTATATTTACTCAGACAAATCTTCTGCAACATAGGCCAAGAGCAATCCCTAAGGCTGCTGCACGAGATTCGCACAATCACAGGCAATAGTACTGCAGATGTTTTATTGACAACATCTGTTCCACACAGCAGCACTAATCAGGTCTTTTGGTAAAATACGCACAAAAATCACAAAAATTTAATAACCCACAGGAAGAGAGTGGAAGAGCCTAAGGTCCCTAAAATGGTATTGGATTATTTAGATAAGATGCTGAGCAAGTCTGAAAAGGTTCATAACTTGCGTTACAGAGCACTGCAAAACATCAGACAGGGGGAAAAAAAAAAAAATCCACAAAAATCAAACAAAATTTCCTGCTGAGCCTGAACAAGGAACAAGTCAATGATAGTCTAACCAAAACCACACCAATCAGGTACCTGACAGTTTGATGTCACAAAGAGTATCATATATCCTGATTTTAGCCCTTCTCAAGCTGCAGCCAGACTAGCTGATCCAGCAGACAAACAATAGCAAGGAAACAAAACAAGGTTCAAGACAGCCACCATCTGCAACAGCCATGAGCATATGGGGCAAGAAGGAAAAGGGGCAAGAAAAATCCCTCCTGATGCACATCAAAATATCAGGAAGCCTGGCACATAGAAGTAACACAGTAGAGCTAAAAACCCAGTTATCCCTTCAAGAAAGATAACTTTTCTGTGCAGGAAGATAACCTGTCCATTTGATAGATCCAAGGGAAAAGAAACAAAGATAACCAGAGACACATAACACAAAACGAATTTGTTTTGTCATAAATGCTCTTTTCTGGTTGTACACTTAATTTTCAATAAGATGATCAAGACACGCTTAAAATACTTGTCTTCACTATATTATTCAGAAGACCATTATCAGCTCACTTATTTATTTTTTTTCAGCAGTTTTTAGGATTTGGTCCAAAGTCATTATAATAGTTGTTATCATTTCAGATGTTTGTTGTGCTAGTAAATATTTTATCAGTTTTAAATGCCTTGGAACTTGAAATCTGTCTGAAATCCATTTGCAAAAGTGCAGGAAAACAATAAAATGGACTAATAAAGTACATGAAATTGATTCCATTCTGGGGCTTTGGTGGCAAAATAAACCAAAGATTACCAAATCTTCTGATGAAACTGTGTCCTTACAGTTCCCTACAGCTCATATCTTATACTCTATCAAAACAAAACAAAAGAAAAAAAAACCACAACAATGAACTCAAGTTTCTAAAAATTCCTTTAGTTGTAGGCAGAATAAAAAGTATTGATGTCACTTTGCATAATCATTTTAGTACTGAATATAGTGTATTGATTTTAATGCCTTGAAATATGTAAATCAAATGGATTTTTCCTAAGCATACATCACAGATACATAATATACATGACAGCTGTTCAAATTAATGACATGTCAGCTAAGGTCTGGTCCATATGCAGTAAAGCTTTTGATGAATATAAAAATAATAGTTCATGTGTTGCATTAGGCAGATACATTAAATATCTAATTTGCTATACTTTAATGTATAATGGGTTAAGGATTAACCTATATTTGTGCTGATACTAAAAAGGTGACTTTTATTTCCCCTGCCTGTATATCACTGCTTTCCCTACTGCTGGCAGCAGTGTGGTTACTTGTGTACGCTATTTGTCATCTTGGATTTGAGGACTGAACAGGATGAAAACCAGTTGAGAAGAGGGTAAGTAAAAATTAAGTCCATTCCCAGCCAACAAGAAATTCATTAGCTTTTGATGAAATAAGCTCCCTGATCCAGATGAAACCACAGCTACTATTACCAGTACAGGTACAGAAGCAGAAGATGACCATCTCTCAGCAGCCATGTGACCTTAATATTAAACAGACCATGGAAACCAGACTGTTACTCTGGTGTGTGGAAAGAGAAGGTTTATTGGCATAAGCCAGAAAATTTGTAACTGTTACAGAACTCAAGTCCTCTACCAATTTATCCAGCACATGAGTATGTAACATGTTTGATGAAACATACAAAGACAAAAAAACCCCAAAACCTCTATATCAGGCTTTAATAATAATTACCTATTCTACTGTTATCAGGAAGAACAAACCAGTAATTAGCACTTTATTTGCAAACTAGATACACTGCTTTCATCAAGAAAAAAAGATCTGTGCATTTCACAACTGCATTAAGGACATGATACAAGCTGAGGATTGGTTTTTCCACCCTGACCTTCCACACCACCATACTTTCACATTTCATCATTAAAACCTGTCCTCATTTTTAAATGTCATGACTTCTACATGGCAGATTACAGCTGTATACTTAAAAGAGTTTTTCTGACCAGATTCTTTGCTGAAATACAGTGTGAGCCTGATCACTGAGAAGGCAATTCTGGATTATGGCAGCTGCAGCATCCACAATTTTAGAATATTAGGACCAAAGAAGTGTTTATAAGCAATTTGCTTTTACATATTACTGGTAAACATTTTAAAAATTGTGACTATTGTTCAATTACACCAGGAAATATTTATTTTCAATGATCTAAGATGGACAGCATTCTCTTTTGAGCTACATTGGATAGACTAAATGAATGTGCCCTCCTTGCTCTCCCATCCTGACCTCTTCTAACCAGTCACACTACACACTGCATTCAGCCCTCTCCCTTACCTTTGTACTCTAGGTACATCTCTATCATCCATTCTCTAACAGTTCCCCAAGTTTCAACATACAATACAAGCTCAAAGAACTTTATCACTTCAATAAACCTCAGTGATTACCGAATGTCCTTTGAGGAAGCAAAGTAGGAAACTCTGGAAAGAAAGGGACTTTCGAGGTAGAAACTCACAAGCAGTACAGGACTGTGATGGTGTGTGGCCAGCTTATTTCCTTCATAGTTTGTTTCTCTCTTTGACTTATTTTCATGCCCCTGTCCACTAGATCTTGTCAGCACTGATGTAAAACATTTGCCCAACAGGTGAAACTACAGCTACCAGGCAGTAAGAGGTTCCCTGTGCCGCCTTGGAAGTAGCTGTTATCAGGTACTGTTAAGGTCAAAGACACAAAACAAAGATGCTCAGTTTTTGAAAATAACTATTTGTGGCCTTTCCCCCCCTTTTTTCCCTATTCTGGCCTTTTAAAGGAAACAAAACATACTTAAATTCTGTTGCAACTCCATCTGCCTGCGAAATTACACCAGGTATTAATTTGACAAAGTGTATCTGAGTATGTTCTGAGCAGAGTTCTCTGATCTCCTTAGATAAATTTTTGCAGGGTTGATTTCTTGAGGGTTTTGTTACAGTAAAGCAGTACGCTTATTTAGGTGTCATGATCCGTAGGACACTGTAATCATATACATATAAGGAAGAGTTACTTGGGTTTGGGATACAACACTCAATATAGTCTTCAACTGCAGAACTCCCTTAGCGACTGAAATCAGAGCTCATTCACCAAGGGAATCACAAGGCCTTCCCTTTAAAAAAGCTTCTCTGCAACAACATTAAATAAGAGTTTGGCATGAATTCCCCTAAGATAAACAATCAGAAATATTTCAGACACTGAAATAATTAAACAAACAAGAATAAAGCAGTGATCCAAGTATCTCAACTGTGAAACACAAGGGACAGATGGAGAATAGAGATTTTCAGGTAGAGATCTGTTTATGGAAGCATTAGGAATACCTGCAATTTGTAAACATGAAACCAGAGTTGAAGAATAAGTATTGAAGAGTGGATACAATATGTGCAAGAATGTGTTTGTTTGTTACAATTTTTAAGTTGTAAATTGTATTTAGATGTAAGAACAACATTCCCATAAACACCACCCAGGTGGATTATGTTAGTATTCCTGGCATATAGTGCAGTGACAAAATGAGCAGTGATTCCCACAACTGCTAGCATATAGAAGAATTCCTAGCCTCAGAGCCGATGTGTTTAAGTCCCTTCAATGCTAAGTGACAGTAATGTATAAGAGTTATATACTCATATCCATTAGGATACAAATACCAGAAATTAATTAACTGCTTTGAAAACTTTTTTTTTTTTAATGGTAGAAAACTAGCACAGTTAGATATTGGAACCAAAGTCTGAAATTGCACATAGGAAGCTGAATAGCAAGAAGCCATAAAAGCAGAAGGTTTAAAAAAAGAAAGAAGAAAATATACTGCCTAGACAGTTAGATGGCAACTTACGTGTCTCAGAATGCTTCTCATGGAGCCATATTTATAAAGTTTATTTTGCACTCCTGCAAGTCTCTTTCATTACATCTCCTTTCAAAATCAATTCCTTTAAAAAGGTGTATGCATGAACTTTTTTTGTTAAACTGTTTAATGCTCTGATTAAAACAGTAAGAACAAAAGAACATTCTGTAACTCACAGGTATGTTCCCAAATGACTGTGCCATCTTAAATTTCGGTTCTTACTTTTCTTCTTTCTTTCTTTTTTTAATTTTTTTCCAATAATTCCTCTTTCTTTTCTGCAATCCCTTCTTGTTTTATCTTAATTTAAAAGCCAGTCTGCCAACTTTCTGTATGGTATGAACAGTCAGTTAGGTGTTACTTAGTACAAATCAGGATGTCAGATGAAACTCTTCAAGAACAAAACGCATCTCTGTTTTGAGAAGAGCTCTATATGCATACAGCCATGTAAGTGATAAGGAAGAAGAACCTAAGACTATTTTGTTGGAGCTTATCTGATTATCAACTTCAAATCAACAAATTCTCTCTGACAATATGCTATAACACCTGCCATTCAGCATTCTCAATCCCATAATCCAGTGGACTGCATCACTTGCAAAATAATAGAAAGTATATAAAACTCAATCATAAAATGAATATATTAGGACCTTTCACAACAGAATCTATATGGAATAAATCCTGCAAAGATGTGTTGGGGGTGAAAGTATTCTCTCATTCTTTGAAAAGAAAGACATATTAAATGTTCATTTGAAGTAAACAAGAAGGACAAAGATCTATTGGAGAGAATCCATCACAGCACCACTAGGATGGTTAAGGGGACCAGAACATCTATCATTCAAGGTAAGGCTGAGAGAGCTGGGTCTCTTCAGCTTGGAGAAGAGGGGCCTGAGGGGTTATCTTATTAATGCTTATGAATATCTAAGGAGTGGGTGTCAGGAAGATGGGACCAGACTCGTCTCAGTGGTCCCCAGTGGCAGGACAAGAGGTAATTGGCATAAACATGAACATATGAAGTTCCATCTAAATGTGAGAAAGAACTTCTTTACTTTGAGGGTAGCAGAGCACTAGAACTGGCTGCCCAGAAAAATGGTGGAATCGCCATCTCTGTAGCCTTTTAAGGTCCTCCTGGACATGTTCCTATGTGATCCTGCTCTGGCATGGTGGTTGGACTCAATGCTCTGAAGAGGACCCTTCTTCCTCTAATATTTTGTGATTCTATGAGGTAATAAAGATTGTCCACCGAACCCTGCAAGTCTTCCAGAGCATCTTGTGATAGAAGTCACCTATAATGACTGAAAGGGGTTCCATATATAAGCAGTTTGTTGCCTGAATGCCCTACCTAAAATATTAATCACAGAATGATAAAGGTTGGAAGTGACCTCTGGAATTCATTCAGTTCAAGCCCCCTGACAAAGCAAATTCACACAGGGCAGGCCTCACAGGAACACACCCAGGCATCCAGATATTTAATGAAACAAAAGAAATTAATAAAATAAACCCAGAGCCATATATACAGCTACAATTGCAACTATATTTTAATATATGTTAATGCTTATAGCCTCATTATTGTACAAACTACTATTTTCCTTTTCTGACTGATATTGTCATCCTATGATCATGTCCTTGCCCCCTGTAAATGCCTTCTTTTATCATCATTTAAAACACTGTGCCTCCTATATTGTCTCTGACCTTTGAATTCCATGCAGCATTCCTCAGAATCCCCATCTACATAAAGTGCAATCTCATCTTGTTCATCAGGTTCACCTCTCTATTCCTCTCCTTTTCAGTACCAAACTCTGCACCATGCTGGATACTTGTAGTTACACCATAATTGGTCAGCTTTCACAACTCAGAGACTGCTTAAGTAGCTGAAGAAGCAACAACAATCTTCTAGAAGACAAACCAGAATTGTGTCAGACAGATGGGCTTTAAAAAATACCAATAATGTCTATCAAGACTTCTCTTCAAATCTCCAGGCTTGCCAGGCCCCAGGCTATTCTAAGAAAGACCATAATTAATCTTTAGACTTTGGAGGAGGTGTGGAGTCAATTACAGTCACAATGCTGCATTTGCAAGGCTAATGTAGGAAACAAAATTTTAAAAGCAAGGGAAATGCAGCTTTAAAAAAACTAACTCAAAACCAAAATTCTTACTTCAATAACTTGCAAATGGCCTGCTTGGACTCCTAAGTCTGACTCTGCACCAAACCATACTGTAATGAATATCAGAGATTTAGAAGGAAAACCAAACCAACAAACAAAAAACCCCAACAGCAATCAACCAACAAGAAAAAAAAAAAAAAACAAACCAAAAAACTGAGAAAGACAAAAGGATTCAAACTCTATGTAAGACATGTACAACAGAAAACACTAAAGAAAATCTACAGACGGAATAAGAAATTACTTCCTAACCTTTACTCTGAGTCTTACTTTTGTTCCCACCTTTTGGAAAGTTGAAGTCCATGCTAGAGGTCCGTAGGGCAAGGAGGAGTCAGTTTACTCTCATCAACACGAAATGTCATTGCAATGCCAGAACAAGTATACCTTTGTGTGTATCCATTATGCTGAAAGATACACCTCCCAGGATTTAGACAGACCACTACTGAAAACAAGGACTTAGTCTTCAAAAGGCAAGAAAACATTTAGATTGCATGGGTTCACTACTGGCCAATTAAATTATCTTTGCTACCAAAAAGTGTAGGCAATGCAAGCAAAACATCTCTATGTGGAGTTTGTCCTGCAATGAGCCATAGTTCTCACCTGGGACTATATACCCTCCATATACAACGGAAACAAGTTAGATCTAGCATCAGTCATACAGTGTGACTATATAACAGCCCATATAAAATGTAGGAACCTTAAGGTAAACTATAAAACCTAGCTTTCCATTATATCTCACTGTTTCATTTATTGCTCCTCAATTGATAGGTTCCTCAAAGAAACATGGAAAAATGCTGAAATACTGTTTCTTCTGCTTATTGCTAGCATTAACAGCAAAAGGAAGTAGCAGCTACCTGCCCAGTAATTCAGAAAAATTGCAGAAGGGTCATGTGAAGTCAAAGGCAAAAAAAGGCTTGTTCTCTATCCCCAAATTCCTTCAAAAGCAAACACACCACTGTACTAATAAATTTTCCTATGGGAAGACAATCAGAAAGACAAAAAACAGTATATGTCATGTTATGCACATTCCTTAGCACTCTCTGGAAAGCATTCAGAGAAATTATGGTGATGAGTGTGGTATAAATTCCTACATAAGCCTTTTTAAAAAAAGGTTAAGAAAGCAATAAGAAAGCCTTGCATGAAGGAGGTACTCTTGTCTACTTCCAGAAAGCTTTAAATCAGAACACAAACAATAAATGACAAAAATAGATCAGACTGATAATAAAACTAGCATTTCCAAGGGGAAAAGAGGTGGTTTTTCTGAATCTCCTGGAGTTACCCAGGTCACTCTCCAGCAAACAGAAATTTCTGACAGAATTGTCTGTACTAATGCCTAAGATCCAGAAAGAAATGCATTACTCTCAATCTTTTATATCTGTACAGTAATGATGAAACTGTCATTGTTCACAGGAAATTCTTTCCACATACAGTAATAAACTAATCTGTACCAGGAAGCTTTCCACAACACCAACATATCCCTATGTATGTCAACCTAAGACAGCAAACATCAATGTAAAGTAACACAGAAAGCCCCATTTTAGGTTGGGCTTCTTTGAGAGCATCTTTATCACAAGCCCAATATTGATCCCGGGTGGACTCCACTTGTGACAGGACTCAAAAGGAGTAGTAGACAAATTGATACTAAGGCTCCAAAATATTTTAAATGACATCTTACTGATGTTAAGGTAAGGTATCTTGTCTCTTCAGATAAGTGTTATAGTAAATATGGCAAAAGTTCTGAAGTCAACTTTAAAAACATAAATAAATCTAGAAGTAACTGCCAACATATACATGAACTAAAAAAAAAAAAACCTCAAACCACCAGGACATTCAATACCAGTTAATTTTACAGCTGTTTTGTAGAGATTCAAAGATAATCTGTAATTAAGAGATGGGGGGGTTTCTAGAAGAGCTTAGTAGATGAGACTCTGAAAATTTAACCAGGAGGGAATTAACTGATTAAAAAAAATTAAAATATTATTAGCAAATAAATAATTACTTATCAAGCAACTTTCTCCCTGCTGATCCTCTCTTTGAAAAAGATCTAATAATAACAAAATCCCCCAAACAACAACAACAAAAAAGGTAGAACTCTGAAACAGTTGCAAACATGAAACAATTTTTTCATCTGAAATGCTTTATACAATAAGATGAATCCAGTGGATTGCACTGGAAACTGTCATTGGGCAAACTCATCATTCAAAGCTATAATACCAACAGGACTACTGGAGACAGAGGACATCTTGGAACACAACTGGCAAGTATGGGCAAGACCTTACTGTCCCCTGGTCTGCAGTTTAGGAGGCTTCACCTAGAATACCAGGTGCCCAGTTTTGGGACACACTGGAACAAAACCAATATCGACAGTCTGGAGAAAATTCAGAGCAGGGCCACAAAGGTGGGTCAGCATAGAAAAGAGCAGAATCTAATCAGGTGAAATTTTCCTCTTCCAATGACCGTGGTTAAGTCTTGAATCAGGCCGTCTCAACAGAGGCTGCCTCTCCAGACATGCTCAAAACGTCACAGGAAGAGGTCCTGTGCCATTTGACCGAGATTTCAAGGTAGCCCTGCTTTGACTAGGGAGCTGACCAGAGATTTTTAGTCTCTACTGATCTGCATTCCATTTGAGTCTCTTGGGTTGGGTGCTTTGCTTTTAGCAGGATCTACAATTTTATTTGTTTATTTACTGTGGTAGGGGACCTTTGTACTCTTCAGCACACACTCAGTGAATGAATGTGTGTCTGTGACAGATGCAGACATGTGCATAAACCACTTGATATGCATGAGCAGGTCTCTAAGTTCAGGCAGCAGTGTAAATACCTGTTGTGTCCAAGTATCTGGACATCTATCTTTGCCTCTTGATATTTTCTAAAGGAACTTCCTCCTGCTTTTCAAGATCATCCTTCCCCTTCCAGGGCTTCAGAATCTGTTCACAGAAGGGACTATTTATAGTCAGGGCTGTGTGACGTGGAAAGCCCATGGGCACGAAAAAAGACCTTCATATNTGATATTTTCTAAAGGAACTTCCTCCTGCTTTTCAAGATCATCCTTCCCCTTCCAGGGCTTCAGAATCTGTTCACAGAAGGGACTATTTACAGTCAGGGCTGTGCAAGCAGCAAAGACGTGGGTAAGGGAAAATCTATTTGCTCATCAAAATATCTCACCTTGGAGTTGAGAAGTTAAGATAATTACACATGCAGATGTGCATGCATACAGAAAGGGATTATTTTATTTTGCCTTTAACATTTGCTGATATTTTAAGTTGTGCCTATGTGTCCTTCCCAGGCTCATATATTTGATAAAATCATTTCAGGAGTGGTCTTGCTACTAAAGACTTTCAGAAGGTCATCTCAATACAATTTCTACCCCTCATCCTGTGTTAAAAATCCCATTCTTTGTAACACAAAGAAAAAAATATCTGCTGAGTACCAGTGCATGCAGAAGCCAGTAATACAATTGCCTGGGACAAGATCATAAAACTATTTAGAACAGATGTAAGTTCTCAAGAGGAGTGAAGAAATAGAAGCTCTGTCATAGACGTTCATCCACTGGGACCTTCAGTGGAAATTCCAGAACAGTCAAGATGACCAGGCAGCGCTGACTTCTTGCTGGTGGCCAAAAGGACCCAAATGAAAGTGCTTCTCAAATCCCATAAATCAGAAAAACATGTGAAAAAATACAACATTTACACCACTCGAGCCAAGAAGTGAAACAAGCCCCATCTACTTCAACAGTATAGTATTTGTAAAATCTTTAGTCTTTCCCCATAGAGACTCAACTGCCAATGGCTGGATTTAGTGAAGCTCTCAAAATCCCTTTAATCCTTAATCATTCTCATTCCCTTTGAGAAAATGAGCATCAATACAATTAGTCTGTTCAAGAAGAACTTAGCAGAATATCAAACTCACTGTAAAATAATAAACAGCATCTCCCATTACACCAAGTCTCTTCCATTTCATTAATGCTAAGGTGACAGAAACTATTTTTCCAGCTAGTAACATCCAAGAAGAAAGCCAGACGGAGAAGGGGCTAGTTTCACAACAAAACCCAGGCATGAACTTTACAGTTTATGTGGATCAAGTTGCTGAAAGCTCCAGTTTACCATTTCAAACACATGCTCTGGTCCAATGATTAAACCAGACTCAACAGCAGATGCTGAAAAAACATATCAGCTATGACACAAAAACTTAGACCAGCTGCTGTCTGCCTTATTTAACTATGGGGATTGCTACCAATCTCCACATGCTTCTCCCTGATCACATTTCTCTGTAACCATCAAGAGACATCTTAAACCTGATAAAGCCTTACTGTAATAAGCCATCTTTGACACCACACTATGTCCTAGTTTAATATAAAAGATGAAAGATACAGTGAGGCTGGCAGGAGAGATCCTGCTAGGAACCAGCCTGATTAGCAGAAACACTACAACATAGCAGCCTAATCAAGGGTTGAGCCATTGCTTATATTTCATTCAACAAAACTGTTTTCAGATGTAATACCTGGGTTAAAGTGCATTGCCTATGCTATGAACCTGACAAGAGGAACCAGCTGGAGTATTGGATAGAAGCTCTTTATCATCACAAGTGAAAAAATCTGGATATCATGGAAGACAACCTGTCACAACAACAGAGGGACTAAGAATTTCAGAAATTCTCTGCAGGTGTCTTCTGGCTATAGTCCAAAGAAGATCCATGTAATTCATCATGGAAACTACATTACATTCACAAACTTACCTAGGAATTTATGCAGAGGGTGCATTCAAATCTGAGGACTCTCCTCAAAACAGAGGGGAAAACAATGTTCAAAAAACGATATCACTGGAAAATGTTAAAGCCTTCTCATACTGAACTGAGAGGACAACATGATTTTACAGTCACTTAAAGTATATGCACACCAGGTAATCATTCAGCTTCCTTCTCATGTACCACATTGGACAGGGTCCAGGGAAGCTTCAAGAAATTAATATACCAGATTTTAATTGTGTATTTAACTGATTTCTAGACTTAATGAATTCAACCCATTCTGCCATTCTCCAGGCCTAGGCAAACTAAATGAGAAGTCATCTGAGCTACACAAAGCTTCAACCACCTTTAAAAGAAATAATGTACCCTTATTCTCAGACCTTGTGTGGTGTTCTGCAGTTAAAACAGTGTCAAATGTTACAGCAAAGTCTAGAATTCTCACTTGGAAGAGCTGTCCACCATCTTGCAGTCACTCCCAGATCATAGTAAGACAACTCAAGAGACACAATACTTCACTCACAATTTGGGAAAACACAAGTACAACACATATCAATGAAGTTGTTTGTTTATTTTAATAAGCAGCCCTGCCCAACAAAGTTTTCAGAAGGCATTGATATTATAGATACTTTCAAATGTAGGGGTTTGAAAGTATTATTCAAGTCAATCAATCAGAAAAGCCATTGCAAAGTTTGCTTAAACATAGGCTATTAAGAGAAAAATCTGGTTTAATTTCCCCCAACACAGATGCAATATATCCCTGAGAAGTGACTGATAAAATTGACTTTGAATCACCACATTAGTATTATCATCAAGGCATTGAACAGACCAGCTCATGCTGACATGACTATTAAGATGTAAAGATCTGCATGGGTTTGCAGAAATGGAGGGGAGTGCACTTTGGCTTGTTTGTGTGTCAAATAATGGCTCCAGACTTCATAGCAATGATGTAACAACACCTCAAATCCTAGTCAGAGTGGTGCAGTGCTCCTGTGCTTGCTCCCACCTCAAGTCAAGAAGGCCTGGAGCACAACAGCAGCCCACACGAAATAAGTAGATTCAGAATTTCAGAAAGGGAAAAAGCTGCTCTTCAACTTCTTTGGATGTTCCCCATAATCTTTCTTCAGGCTTGATACTCGGATAAGGAGCAATGTCAAGGGAAAAGAAGTAGGGGGGGAAAAAGGCTTTCAGCTCACTGAGCTTAAAGAAACACCTGGACTTGGAGTAGCTCTCTGTAGTAACTCAGTACATGTACACCATCTTTGGTTTTGAGTTCTGCAATATAAACACCTTGAATACTAACAAAGCATAATTAGAGTGCAAATTCTTTTCTGACTTGTGTTTATGCTTAGGACTTCTGTTAGCTGCAAAACAAAGACATACATCAGAAAAACAGCTAGCAGAGCTAATGAAAATGCACTCTAGCTATTTCATACAAAGCTCCTGTCTTTAATGGATCTGATAATAACTTTACAGAGAGTTACATTGATTTTATTTTTTTTAATAGTGCCTGGAAAGGAAGAAAGATGGTTTGTTTATTTTTCTTATGAGAAATAGCATCCGGTCTGTATTACAGTCTAAAATTCAAGTCAGCAGTACAGAGCAGACTGCTACACCTCCATAATGATGCCAGTCATTGCTGCAAGAAGCTAGTCTGAGAAACTGCATCAAAAACGATGAGAGGCTCCAACTCCACTGGATGGTGGCAAAGTTAGCAGTAGTTGCCCAGCTGTACACAGTTTGTGTATGTAAGGACAAAACCACAATTAAGCAAAGGCTTACAAAGTTGAGTATCTCATTCCATGAGAATCAAATTCAGTAGAAAACACCCCAGGTTACTGCTTATAGGACTAAGTTCAAGTCCTCAGAATTCAGAGAAGGAACATGGTGGACATGCTTACAAAAGGTCAAAAAGTGACTTACATTCTGAAGCAAGCCCCTAAGACATATTAAAAAAAAAAAAAAATTAATCCCTTGCACAAGTCCCTACAACAAGAAAACACTCATGTCATTGCTGAAATGTGTGAAGACGGAGACATAAAAATCGCACTGAGAAGGCACAAATAATCAGCACTGGAGACTTTACTCTTAATATATTCTCCAAGCACTTCACTCTTTCTGCATGCCACTACTTTACAAAAATCACTGTTGCTATGATGATCAGTAACTGAAGACTAGATACTTCTATCAGAATATGGATGAGTATTTCTTACATACTTTTGAGAATATTTTTTATATTAATTATTTTCCACATCTTATTGAATATCCAAAGAAATTTAATTGTTGTTCATAGAAGAACTGACCCCTCCTTTAAAGTACCCAGTGGTTTCCAAGAAGGAAGGAAGGTAGTCTATAAGCTCATTTTCTACTCCTTTTCTTTACAGTAGTCTTTGGATCAGACTGAAGAATTGAGATGACTGTTCGTCATGGAAAGGGTAGTAAATCTTGGCGTGGCATAGAGGTCAGAGCAATTCCACTCCATTGAACAAGATGGAGAATGGCAGTGCTGCAGACTGATCTTGTCTTTGCTTGCCTTCATAACATGCTTACTTTTATTGGAAAAGGGAACGAAAATAGGAGTAGAAACCTGCTCTTCATGTACAAAGCACAGCACTAGTGTTACCTGGTATGTCTGCAGTCCTGTGTCGTGCTCTCAAATTCTTCTCTAAAAAAGTTAAACTCAGTATCTCAAACAGATCACATTGCTGTATAGTCACTGTTAACTTTTAAAATTACCATCTATCTACACGCTTCTCTGATTTAAGTCAAAATAGTAAAGAAGATTCATTTCAGATAGTACCTGAAAATATTACTGTACCACTACATCCCGTCATGGATAATTAACAACTACCTCAAGAAGGTAACATTACGTGAACACCATACTGTTATGCTGCTTGGTGCAGTACTTACAATGCACAAACCCTTCCCCATCTGATCCTTTGGAAGTTGTCTGTCTGTATCCATATTGCACAGAAGTAACAGATATGGCAAATGTGTGCTTCGGCATAATTTAAATTCACTTTCCTCTGCTTAACAAAAACTCAGGCAGAGAAGCATGACGCAGAAAGGCAAAGACATTTGTATCAAACCTTTACAAGGCTAATCTAGATCATATATCCACAGGAAAGACCAACCTGCTGAAACACAGAACACCAGATATCTGCCCTTTAGAACTTGTTTCTTGAATCACACCATCCCATGACAGGAGAGTACGACTCTAAGATTTACCAGCTCTACATACGCCACTAAGCCTCAGCCATTAAAATCAGGCAATTTTTTTCTTCCACGCACTTCATATCATCCGATTGTTCACCTCGATTTAATGCCTCAAGGAGAAGCTGTGTAAATGCTAAACTATTCAGAACTGTTTGTAAACTGAATGCTTACCTATTACCAACCACCTGTGTCACATTTGCTGCACATCTTTCAGTATCACAGGAGAATAAAGTGCTAATACACTGCAAACTGAGTGCACAGAGGAAAGAAGACAAAAAATAATCCACAAATGGTATCTGTCATCTAGATATAATTTCTTGCTGTGTAAAGCTAACAGAATCGTAAGCTGCTCTATTGACACTGAGCCAGCTGAAAATGCAAACTGCAGCAAGGGTTATAATGCAGATAATTGTCCCCTTTTTGTACTTTAAGGAGCTCCATAGGCTCTTTCTCTCAATTCCTTTCATTGCTTATACTGTATAGTAGAATCCAGTGTTTCTGGAGAGGCTAAGATTTTCTTGTTACATATTGAGCTTGCTTTGCTCTTCACTATCAGCTTTCAAAGACTGTGGTTATTCTGTTGCAGAATATAGAACTGTCCTGGGTTTGGCTATGATATGGTTAATTTTCACAAGAACCCAACCAGCCATTGAGGTATTTGATACTACTCTGACATCACGCCCAGTATATGGGATGGGGAGCTAGCTGAGGGAAGCACTGGCAAACTGAGGCAGGCAGCTGGGCTTTGGTGAGATAACAACATATCTGACCAAATCATGTTAAAACAATTCTGTTACACACTTCACGTCATTGGTCCATTTGTTCGCATGGTGGTGTTATGTAGATCCTTATGTGCACCGTCTATTCCCTGTGGTGACATTTATCATCTCTGGGAGATGGATCAGGATTACAGGATTATCATGTTGCTGTACTGAGTGATTTCAGTTTATGATATAATTATACCACTGATCATGAGGTTAAGCTGGTATTTGTATGCAGCATTGTCATTTATTAGTCATCTCAACCAGTCTATGGATGAGATAGGGAGGATGCTTTCTCAGCTTTTGAGAATATTGAACATTCTTGGGTTATCCAAACCAGCATACTCTTATTGCTATGTCTCCTTAATGTGTCCTAGGTCTGGTTTAGAGTTAGACAACATCTTTTCAATAATACCACACACATATCTGCCTCAAGACTGAATAGTTCAGAGTAACAGAGTACGTGTAAGAACATAGCATAGGTGCTTGAATAGGAAGGGAAAACTGATAAGGTGGTTGAAAAATTAATACAAGTCCTCAGCCTCTGGAGGTGAATTCTGTTAGATATGAAGGAAAGTCATCCCTTCAAGGCAGATGCTACATGTCATCCAAGCAAGTAGATGGGTCCTGTATCTCAGGTGTGAAGGAGATGTTGCAGGTGTTCCAGCAATTCAAAGACATAGAATCATAGAATCAATCAGGTTGGAAGAGACCTTCAAGATCAGCCAGTCCAACCCAGCAACCAGCCCTATCCAGTCAACTAGACCATGGCACTAAGTGCCTCATCCAGTCTTTTCTTGAACACCTCCAGGGATGGTGACTCCACCACCTCCCTGGGCAGCCAATTCTAATGGCATGTCCAGCTCGTCTCCTGTATAGGTTCGTATCTCAGCTATCAGGAGTAGATACTGATCCACTCAAGAGAAAACATGGAAGGTACACATCATGGAGTAGCCTAAGGTTTTACCCACATGACCATGGTGAGGACATGAAGAAGTAGAATGAAAACACCATTTTGATCCTGAATGCGTATGTGAGTTGGAAGAATTCCTTTTTACTAACGGTTTATCTCACAAGTGTTGTGGTAGGCCTGATAGGCCCAAAATAGGCTTATACATGTCCTGCCTTGCCAAGGCATGTTTTTCTGCTTCACCAGAGAGGTAAGTGCAGGAAATGAACACAAAAGAACCAGGAGCAGACTCTGGATGCCACCATGCAATCGGTCTGTGTGGTCAGCGTGACATCGTGCTGAGACTGCATGACATCCTGCTTCTACACCTGGAAGTCCTGCTCAGAAGTCCTGGACATAACAGATCACCCAGAAGAAGCCAGGAGACAAGGTCAGAGACTGTCTGCCTCTTTACCCAGAAGCCAGGAAGAAGTCTCAACGTCCAACAAGACAGAGGCCCCTGAAAGCATTTGGGCACTGTCTGGATTGTGGCTAAGCCCTGCAAATGGGTAATAATAACAACTTGTGAGTAAATGCTTCAATATCTCTTTGTAATTCTCCATTGCCTTCTGCCGTAGAGCAGAAAGACCTTGAGCCCATCTACTGGGCAAGTAGCATATTGACTGTTGTCAAAGGGAAACAATGGTGATGTCTACTTCACTCATAGGCTTGCTGAGAGGTATAAGAACAAGAATCCAAACATAGATAAGGGAGTCACTCTTTGTCCGGGCTGTGGGCTGCATTTTCTCTCTAACCTCACCCTCTGTCTCTCTGATTAATCCACTTTGTTTCCTAACCCCCCCTGGCTGACCCTTCATTCTTCCTTGGGGCACAAGACAACATCTGGGGTAAGGTAGGGGAGTGGGAGAAGGTGGAAGGGCAGTTGGGAGCCCCTCCTGGGGACTCAGTTTTTGGGAGGGCTGTTGTGTTTCTGCATTACCTTTTAACTTTATATTTCTGTCTATAACTGTATATACTGTAAATATCTGCTTGTATAGTCGGCTAAGCTGTAACTATAAAGCTTCATTCAATTTCCAGAGATGGCTAAGTCTAGTCTGGGTGATTTCCAAAGTGGTGGTGGTGGGGGCACAGCATTTGACCACAGGAATCTTCTCTTCCAGTTCATATATTGTTCAATTATTGTTCAATTATTGTTCATATATTTTGCTGGTTACTACTAGATCTAGATACTATCCATAGAATGTTTCCATGACTGTATAAGAACTGAGATATTATTAAAATTAGTGGTCAGGGGTGGTGAGAGTTCTGAATACCAAAATTAACAAACAATATTAATTTTGGAAAAAATATCATCTTGCGTTAATTTCCCCTCTGCAACAGCAAGAAAAATGCTGCTCAAGTTTCCAGGGCTACATTCCTCAGAGTTGAAAGGCTGATCTCACTTCTGATCCTCTTAAAGGGATTCCAAGCCATTTTCACAAGAAGTGAGTGACTCTGATCAGGATTAGAGAAGCCCTGCCTTCAGAAAGAGACAAGAAAGAAACAATTGGATTTGCCAGACTGTGAATCTAATGGTCTGGTACATCAGACTCACAGAAACATAAGGCTCCAGTAGATACCAGTGCATAGTGCACCCTAATGTCATCGATCTACAAAGGGGTATAATCCACCTGTATTTCTCAGTTGGCAGTGGGATCCCAACAGCAGACTATATTGAAGCTGAAGTGAGTCTAATCATAAATGAGTGGCATAAACATCTCATTATGACTGGCACAAAGGCTCCGTGCATCCTTGGCATAGACTGCCTCAGGAGAGGGTATTTCAAGGACCCAGAAGGGTACTAGGGGCCTTTGGTATAGATGCCTTGGAAGGGGAGGAAATTCAACAGTTGTTTACCTTGTCTGATCTCTTGGACAGAGGTCTCTTGGTGGGCTCACCTGATGGCTGAAGAACAAGTGCCAAACGCTGCCACAATGGTGCAACAGTGGCAATATTGCACCAAGACCCCCTGATTCCTGCCCATAATCTGTTAACTGGAGAGCCAAGGAGTGATCAGCAAAACTCACTCACCCTTTAACAGTCTCATATGGCCAATGTGAAAGTCTAGTGGAGAAAGGAGACTGCACCAGAGTTCAGGCCAGTTTGATTTCACTTGGAAGGACATCCAGCACACTTGGAATTGCCCCAGCGGTGGAAAAACAGCCTTATCATTTGCCATGCACTGACTGATCCAGACTGCACTGGAAAGTAGTAAAGCTCCAGAATACCTCTCACACGTTTATGCCATCATATAAGGCAACACAAATGGAAGTGATCATAAATTGGCTAGAGACCAAAGATTTTGGAATGTCATTGGAATGGGTAACATGTGTTGAAGAAGTCTCACCATGTAACAAACTACCAGATAATGAGAAGAGATAGGTCTTGCTCACTGATGGGTCCCACTGTATTGTGGGAAAACATTGATGGTGGAAGGCTGCTATGTGGAGACCTACATAAAAAGTTACCTAAGCTGCTTAAGTAAAAGGTGAATTCAGCTAGTCTGAAGAGGTAAAAGCTGCTGAACTGTTTTTAGACACTGCTGAACAAGAAAGGTGGGTATCTCCTTACCAACTCTGTGTTAGTAGCATTGTTATTACTGTTTTCTTCTGGTTCTCCTTCCCATCCTACCAGCATGGGGAAAGGGGTGAGCGAGTGACCATGTAGTGATCAGCTACTGGCTAAGCTTAAACCATGATGGGGGCCTACATCCAGACATAGACTCTGAACTATAAACAAAACAGATACGTGCTACATGTTGTACCTATGCATACACACATGGGAATTAGTTCAAACTTCTCATAACTCAAACATGAATTTTTATGAAGCAGTACATTGATTACAGTACTCTTATCATCTCCTTCTAGAGCAAGATATGTTGCTATTTTAAGGTCTAGTTGTACAACTATGTCTCCTGAGGCAGTTAAATCATCACTTACTCTTTTAGCCATACACATTACAGAAAGGTACAGTATTTGATAGGCTTCATTTGTATGTGATTATAGAGAGTTTTTTAGGCACAGTAGTTCAGATACAGTTCCTAAGACAGCAACAATATCATTGGGAGGAAATATCCTTCCACCCTCAAACTCACTTGTAAACAGAGACAAGTGCAATACCATGTATATATGCATGTCCATATGCAGTCTTGCTCTGTCTTGCTCTCTGTTATGGAAAGAAGTGATGACAATTTTTACAAGCAGAGATGGCTAGTGGAGATGTGAGCTGTGGACACTATAATACTCTCAGTTATAAACAGACTTGACTAAAGTGAATGCCAGCTATTTTTGTGGCAGAGGACTGACCTTCTCTGTGCACACTGGAGAAGCAACTTTCCAGTAAGAAGAAGGGAAACTGATTTGTTAAGAACTGCTGAAGGAACATGGCAGAGATGTTGGTGTGCAATGCTGTGTTTTGACAATTATTTGAAATCAATATGAACACAGAGCATTGCAAATCATTTGGCTTAAGAATTATTCAGTATTTTGTGATTCCTGGAAAATAGTATTTACTTCGCTAGACAGATAAATTGCCTAAAACCAAAAGAAGGGTGTAAGAAGAAAGAACAGCCTCTGTAGCCTAGTGTCTGTATTGTCAGAGTGTTGAGGGGAAATGTTATTTTTATTCTTTTAAAAGTATTTCAAGACATTAAATCCCATTCACTTTGGTGCCAATCAGTGTTTGCTGGTGTCAGCTCTTCCTTACTGCAGACAGCAGTTTCAAGGACACAAGGTATTAAACTTACAAATGCATTGGCACAAAAGGTAATAGATTTTGTGACCAACAGTGACACATGCACCTGAATTATTCTATCATTTATTACTTCATATTCATTAGCAAATTTAAATTCAGATTATTTTTTCAATTTGTCATGACATAAAATGAAGCTTATAAACCTACACATTTCTCAGGGACAAACTAGTCCCATCAGTGAGCTGCTTAGAAATCTGATAACAACCAAAATAAGTGCGGTCAGGAAAAGGAATCCAAGATGCACAAATGAAAAAATCTCTGACCTTATAAAAAGAGAAAGTGTGTCAGTACTGTACAACACTCTGGCATCTGGACAGTACACACACCCACCCACTTAGTGCTAGACAACCCACCACACAACGTGCATCTGAATAGCAGCTGATTCCAGCATAGGCCCTTTCTTGAGCAGTCATGGTTTAAATGCAGTTGTATTGTTTTTAAAATGTAAATCTTTTAACATACATTTGATGCTTCATTTTCCTATACTTTATATGCCCCAGCTGGTAGGATCAGATCTAATCAAGCTCATCTTCCATCTTTTGGCATTGTGAGGTCAGAGACTGTATGAATTCAGATAAATGATAAAAAACTGTTCTTGAAGTGAAACAAATCAATTTCAATAATTATAGCACACAGAAGCTGATAAATTCTCCCTGTTTTGAGTGCACTTGATGAAGTTTTACTTCTGTTTTCACTTCAAAACAAATTGCTTTGATTATGCACATATTCTTTTTTCCCCCTTTATTAAGTAAACTGCAGCTATCTAGAAATCACTGCGTCTCAAAACTAGAAAACCACAAGCTAGGGTATTCCTATTTCAGTATTCCATTGCCCTTCAGAATAAAAAAATACTTCTGTTTTGATTTGGATGCTGAATACATTACATTAGCATTTTATTCTACAGGAGGACAAGCCACTGGACAGAACAAAACTTCTTGCATATGCAGCTTTTGTTTGATGCCTATAGCATTTAAAAATATTTCCTTGCCCAAGAGGCCTGAGATGAAAACTGCCTTTTAAAAAAGGTATATGTTTAACCTCAAAGTCTTGTGGATGATAAGTGTATGCAACAGCAGAAGTAGGAAAAAGCATTTCCTTCTATTAACTTTGACAGCACAAAATCCCACTCAGCCTCCAATTTTTTTCTTGCATTATGAGTTCTGGGCTAAAACTCACCAAGACTTCTGTATCCCAGAACTCACTACTGGGCAGTAGTTTGGGAAATAATTTCTCCAGAAAATCTCAAAGATGGAGGGGAAAAAACAAGATAACTGTGACTAAACAGAAAGCGCTGGACATTGCAAGAAGCATCACGGATATGTACAACCACATTTCTGTTTTTAATAAATTATGGATGGCCACTTGCCTGCTTTGCTCAGTTCCATTTCTGTCTTCACTCACTGCCATGTGGTTTTGGCTCTTTTCCTACCTTTTACCCAAACTAATGTTAAATGCCAGTGACATCTGATAGCTGAACTGCAGTTCCAAAGAGGAGACTGGATAGACATTCAAATCTAAAATAGAAAAAATCTTGCAGAACTTCCACAAAAATGCCTCTGGATATTTCAATCTCTCTCCTTTCTAACCCATCTTCTTTCAAGTTTATCTAGGTTTACCATTACTCCACTATTAAAACCATCTTTTGTAGAAATCCCACAACATCTAGGCTCCTCACAAAACAGCATCAGCCAAGCATTTTCCATACAGCCTTTGGGCTTTACGTAGAACAAACACCATTTGAGATTCTAGAGACAGGAAAATCCTGATGGTAAGAATATGTGCTAGTTTGAGGCTAACTGGAATATTCTAATGAGAGAAATTAGATTATAAGATATGAAAAGGAAACAATGGTGATGTCTACTTCACTCACAGGCTTACTGAGATGTGTAAAACAAGAACACAAAACATAGATAAGAGAGTGTGTGAGGGTCTCTGTTGGTGCCTGTGCTTTCTGCCTGGGTTGCTTCTGTATAACTAATCTTTCTGCTTTCTAACTCCCATTGTCAATTCTCCAAACTCACCTTGCACATAAGGAAAATTCTGGGATAAAGTAGAAGGGTGGACAGAAGGTGGAAGGGTGGTTGGGAGCCGCTCCTGGGGACTCTGATTTCTGGGAGGGGTATTGTGTACTACCTTTAACTTGTATATTTCTGTATATAGCTGTAAATATTGTAAATATCTGGTTGTATATTGTGCTAAACTGCAAATATAAAGCTTCATTCCTTAACTTCCAGCTCAGATATGTCTAGTCTGAGTGATTTCATAAGAGTAGGAGGTGGGTAATTCCCAAACCATCACAGGATATTCAGTAATGTCCTGGACAGAAGAAAAACAGACCAAGATTTGTGCTTATTATTCAGTTAGTAACACTTCAATCTAGACTTGTATCTAAAAATACAGATCATTCACATCCCTTAAGAATCTGATTGCAAATGCTATCTTCTTTTAAACTCAACGTATATAAGGATAGTACAAACATCTGAGAAAGAGAAACACTCCTTTTAAGAAAGGCCCATCCTAGGCAGGAAAACAGAGTTTTCCTTCAGTAGCATCAGGCATTTTTGTTACATGCACATTTTCTTTGATTCCTCTTTCCTAGATGGATGATATACCACATGAGTAATGTCAATGCTTGCTTTGCCCAAACGTGGGTCAAACAACCTTGCCTGCATGGAGCTTTAATTACATGACATTTTCAATAAAATTGTTTGCATGGCAGCATGAAAATATAAAGCTGACTACAGAGTCCAATAGATTCCTCAGTTTATTCTGCCTTAACTAACTGACCACGAGTTGATTAAGGAGTGACTGTCACTTAAGAATGTTATTCTCTATTAATAACGTAACTGTCCAAAGCTACATTTCAAAATTATTAAACCAATTGTTTTTCAAATGCTGTAATCTCAGAAAATTACCTAGTTTATCCTGATAGACCAATTTACTTCTGAAATATCAAGCAACAAGAAAAAATAGGATAGAAATAGATTAATTAGATAAGTTTATTGCTTAGTAATTGGTGAAGAACTGGAGAATAGTTTCTTTTACCTGCCATTCTGAGCCTGTGGGCTACTTTGAAGCTAGCTAGAATGTTTTGGTGAGATGAACTAGATTACAGGCTGTGAAAGGGAAACAATGGTGATGTCTACGTCACTCATAGGCTTGCTGAGAGGTATAAGAGCAAGAATCCAAACACAGATAAGGATTCACTCTCTGTCTGGGCTGTGGGCTGCATTTTCTCTCTCTAACATAACCTGATTAATCCACCTGCTTCCTAACCCCCCGGGCCGATCCTCCATTCTTCCTTGTGCACAAGGCAACGCCTGGGGTAAGGTAGAGAGAAGGTGGAAGAACAGTTGGGAGCCCCTCCTGGGAACTCAGGTTTCTGGGAGGGCTGTTGTGTTTCTGTACCACCTTTTAACTTGTATATTTCTGTATATACTGTAAATATCTGCTTGTATATTGTGCTAAGCTGTAAATATAAAAGCTTAATTCAATTTCCAGAGCCAGATGAGTCTAGACTGGGTGATTTCTAAAGTGTGGGGGAGTGGGTAACACACAAACCATCACAGCCTGGGCTGGACAAATCAACTATTTGGGTTGACATATTATTTGTCCATCAAATAGATCCTTAAATTTTTTTTCCTTGTCATTAAATTTACAACTCCTGTTTCTCAGTCTTTTTCCTCTCTATCATTACAGCTTTTCCTATATGAAAGTAGTAAAGGCTGTAATAACAAAACAAACTTTAGCAGACTTATTTCTGATTGCATTTAGGTCATCATTTTAAGGTATTTGTAGAAAACAGCCTTCAAGTCATGTACACAGCACTGCCCCTGATTTTAACTTGTTCCAATTACTAAATTTTGAACACGGAATTTGATCTGGGCTGGTCTAGTTTCTAACTGAAAAAAAAAAAAATCATTACTTCTTTTTTAATCCAATGAGGGCTACAAGGATAATTAAGGGACTGGAGCACATGCCTTATGAGGAAAGGCTGGGACACCTGGAGCTTTTTCATCTGGAGCGAAGGCAGCTGAGAGGGAATCTAGTAAATGTACTGAAATATATGTGGGCTGGGTGTCAGGAAGGGACAGCCTCTTCTCGCTTGTGCCCTGTGAGAGGACAAGGCACAATAGATGTAAACTGCAGCACAGGAAGTTCCACATCAACGTTTACTGTATAAGGTCACAAGAGCACTGGAACAGGGTCCTCGCAGAGATTGTGGAGTCTCCTTCTCTGGAGATTTTCAAGACCTGTCTGGATGCCTTCCTGTATGAGCTATGCTAGATTCTATGGCCCTGCTCTGGCAGGAATATTGGGTTCGAAGATCTCCAGAGGTCCCTTCCAACCTCTAACATCCTATGATTTTATGAATGCATGTATCTACTGCAAACGGACTTCAGTAGACATCCCAAGACTTACGTATTGCACTGAACTAACCACTAGCAACAGGTATGGTGCTACCTAGAGACGGTACTGCATTTTTCATTAATGCTTTACTGGAAGAAGAGAAGGATTAATTCTAAATAGAACACAATATAAACATGATGGGAAATCATTAAATCCTTGCTTAGTTTTGGTTCAGCAAACCCATTCAACTTCAATAATATTTTATGATTGAGTATGGACACAGTAAAAGCCAAGTGAAATTTCTAACTGAACTATTTCAAACTGCACTGATTTTCATTTTGAAAAGTACCAAAAATACCAACCTTACATTTCTCCAAGATGTCTGTCACTGTGTTATTAACAACGCTGATGCTCTGCAGAATCTAGAGTACAGTTAGTGGTATTAAATCAAGTCCACACTTATTTCAGAAAGATCATGTTTAAGCAGAGAGATTGAGAACTGCAGAATGTGGCAAGAAGCAGACTCCTTGCCATGAATATTTGCAAAAGTTTTTATAGCATTCCAGATACAAATGTGGAATAGAAAAAATACTTTACATCTGATACAGGGCACATGAGCAAGCTAATTATTTCGTATGGGAATCTTGAATGGTCTCTCCCTGTTTTTCAAGCAGAGAAATCACTTCTTTCATGCACTACATAAGGTACCTTTGAGGAATACTTCATTCACTTGAAAAAGTAGTTCTAGAAACAGTGTCTTGTACAATACTCTGCCCCTTGTTATGTTGCTTTAAGAGTAAAGGAGGAGAGTTGAAGCACACAGGTGGAACATCCTAGCACATTTACTTTTGATTAAAGACACTATTATTCCATTCTATATAGTAGGTGAAAAATTCTGCTTTATTAACTGTTGATGACACCCTAACGAAGTCTGGCAGAACACAGAAAGAAAAGCAGGTCCCTACTAAGCTGTCTGGAGGACGCAGCAAAAAACATGGGCAAGATGTTAACAGAAGAGCTCAGGTGAAAACCTGACTACAAATAAAAACTAAAAACTTAGATTCTAAGGGGAAACAGTTTCCTATTAATAAGATACTTTCACTGAAGGCTTATCAACTAAGTTGTTTCTGCACAATCTGTATATCAGATACCATTGTCTATTACTATAAATAGTGCTACCAGTTAGCTTTGCCTAAGTAGCCTCCACTAGCTTGTTTAAACTGGAGCATTCTTTTTTAAAGACTTATTTCTTTTTTGGTTACTTTACATGCCATGTGAAACAGTGCACACTTTGCTAAAATAGAGCTGCATAGGAGGAGGCCAACTGAATAACAATTCTTGGAGACTGACAATAGTCAGAATTAAGTTATGCTTTAGTTTTTTGTACGTGTTTCAATCTGATTTGTCTTAATTGCATGTTTATGACATGTTAATTATCAGGGCTTGACACACTGTACAGTTGGTAACTAGTAGAAGAGTGTTCTAACTAGAAAAGTGAAATCTTCTAAATAACTTCCATACACATCAATGTTTGATGAAAAATTAGATTTGTGAAGAAGTAAACTTTACTGAATTACCAAAATAACTTGACTGCATTACCAAACTTTACTCCATTACCTACAGATGCAGCACTTCTGAAAATGACCACCATAAATTGCCACATCTCAGATATCCTTTCATTTACCTGGTGATACTATACAATCACTGAAGAAAAAAAAAAAGGCAACTCTACACTATGTAAAGCCTACCCATTAGAAAAAAAAAAGCCAAATAAACAGTTTAACATAGAAAACCCACAGAAACCTCAGAGATGAGCAGAGACCTGCTGTTCCCATGCTGTGTTAGAGTCCTTTCCTTGGGCTATAATGGGAGTGAGACCACACACTGACAGCAGCATCAGGATTTCTCTGAAGTTAGTGAAGCTGTTCCACTTACAGCAGGTCTGAATTTGATTCACTAGGTTCCAGAATGCACCAAGGAGGTAACAGGAGAAAATCTTAACGTGCTGGCAGTAACATACTCATATATCCCTCAAATAATTAGAAATTACACTAATGTATTATTTAAAAACAAAATAAAACAAAAAAAAAAAAGTGAAGAAGTTACTGACAGCAATTTGTCTTTGAAATACCTCTGGGTAATATAAAACGTTTCCACTGATACTTCTATAAATTGCTGCTCTCACCCAGACCCCAGAAAAGGTTGACTAGCCTTTACTTCAAATAAACACCACGGGAAAGGCCTTGCACCTCCTTCCTGAATGAGTTCTTTTTGGGGTGGGTGTGCTAGGCAGTTTGGCAGAAACTGTTTGCTGTAATTAGACAAACACTTCAGGAGAAGCAGCTGAACAGGTTTTCTCTGAACTGCTGTTTCCAGTCAAGATTTCTACTTCTGCTAATAACAACCCCTACTGGTTTCAACTCTTAAGATCTGAGATGCAAAACACAGCATGAATAATTCAGTGAGCACTGGGTCTTGAACCCACCTTTCCTTTCATGAAGAGAGAAGTAATGTACCTTAGGTATAAAGTTTTACTCTAGCAGAGCATAATCTTTCTCTTTTAGTGCTTTGTTACTAAGTGCTGTGTAGGTGTGAAAAGCCTTATTACCATGTAATTTTGTTGGGATCAGACTTCCAACTACCTGCTTTGCTTCATATTCGTACACACAGAATGATCAAAATCTGCTTTATTTCCTAACAATAGCCAATTTTACTATAATTATTTTAAAATAGCAAATTTAAGGAATAATGCCCTGGTTAATTCACATATGGCATCTATCCGTGCACTAATAAAACACCTTATCATTTATTACCTTTCTCATAACGAACTTTGCAATAAACAACTGAAAAACTAATTTGTTTTTTGACAATGCCAAACCTTTGAATAGAGAAAATCACAGAGTCGAACACAGAGTGCAGTCCTGTGTGGTAAGTGGTCTCCATAGCAACCAATAGATTTTATGCTAAGTCTGGCCTTTAAAAACATTTCACGTTTACCACTGAGAAAAAGATGGCCTTGATTTAAAAATGATACAACAAGTATCTTGAACATGCATGCTTTGCTTCTCTTTCACAAATAAAATTAACAGACATCCCTTTAACACTAAATCCTCTCAGCACTGTGTGTCATCATTGACGTATGTGTGGGTCTGCTTTAGGCTTGGCATTCTTTTTTTCTTGCATATCATTGCAAGACATGAAGCCCTTTCCCCTCTTATTCCTCTTTTTGTTTTTCTCTATCCTGAACAAAAATAGAACATCAAGCTCTTATCTCAGTCAGTGTTCATGGTGACAGTGAAAATATTGCATGCTTATCTATAGCAGTTTCAATAATGTAAGCTTATAATAACTGCAATAATGGAAGAAGTAGTAACTATATCTGTAACGTCTGCGACAGCCTAATTTACTTTCACTCCACATTCAAGTAACTGAAGTCCCTAAAGGGGAACGTATTTATAATAAAGAGAGATTCCAGCTTAAAAATGTGTATATGCAACTATTGACAACAATGTGCTATAAAGAGTACTATGAATATAATCATTAGCACTTAATGAGAATTTTCTTTGCAGCACTGGAATTTAAGTGACAGGACATAAGGGTAGATGGACAGAACTGTAACTGAATTAATCGTTTTATTTTCAGTTGTTGTCACCTGACAATATAGGGTGCATGCCTTTAACATTTCATCCAAAGCAGAGCTGGCATACTCAGGTTATTCCTTTCAGCATGGATGTGGGATGCCTGCTTTTGGTTGATTAGGAATGCAGCCTTGAGAGCTTTGAATGAGTAGGAGGGGAAGATACAGAGACCATCTGTTGCTATTCCTGTAAAGGTAATTTCAACATGCATTCAGTCATCATTGTGACAGTAATAGCACTTCATACACAGCCTTTCACATCTCCAAATGTTTGGTCTTTGTGTTCCATTTCATCGCAACCACGGTATAAGCATCACTCAACTCACCACAGTGAACGCTTTCTCCACAATTTCCTTTGTCCAATGTATACTTTCCTTTTCTCCTAATTTAAGGAAGGCCCTCTGTTGGGCCTTCATTAAGAAAAGGGCATTTAACATTCAAGGTCTGTTTGCCACAAAATGAGACAATGTAACACAATTTATTATTCTCTGTTCCTTTCTCTGACATGCTACTGGACTTGCAAAGTGACCATCAATGCAGCGGCAAAAATTAGAAGCCTTCACTGTGAAGGAAGCAGGCAGCAAACCAGAAACTAAAAGCTTGTGCATGAAAAAGCATTATCCTTATCTCTAGGGAAAGCAAAAATCTGTCCCCTGTAGAAAATAAAAGTGCTACGAACAAATCTAGCAAAGATACAGACAGCAGAGCTGTAACAGGGCCAGAGAATTTCAGGTTCAATGGTAGGGAAAGGCAGGGTAAACACTGCCTGTCGTTCATTTCTTGCATTAGGATACACTGACCACACCAAGAGGTCGAATTAATCACAACAATGTGCTATGGTATGTCACTGAAGTCTTGCTTACGGTGAATGTTGCAGCATTAGTGTTATCACCACCTCCACCCTCTCTCCTCTTTTCTTCCACACAGATGGAGGAGCACCATGCCAGAGTTATGATTAGCATAGGGTTGGAGTTATCAGAAACAACTGAGCAGTTCCTGACAGACCACTTTCTTTTTCTCATTTAGGAGGGAAATCAGAAAGACAAGTACTGCAATTTCATTGTAAAAGGATAAGATATAAGCAGAATGCTCCTATCTGTAAAATACTTCCCTTGATTCCTGATCAACAGACATCTCCAATGTGCTAATAAACACAGTGAGCCCTAAGCCCCATGTTCCAGTCCAACCAGCATCACAGCTTCTCTGAGAGCAGTGCTTTCACAGTCTGTCTTCGTGCCACAAGTTGAAGGCAATGAGCAGGAATCAACCAATATTGATACTAAGGGATACAGCAGTATCTTTGACAAACTAGCAGACAAACCATAGGATAGCACTTTAAAAAGACATCTTAGCAGATTAAAAAAAAAAAAAGAAGAAGATAAAGAAGATGGTACTGTATAGTCTACCTCCCACACAGAATCTCTTTCCTTCACATACTCCAGAAAACTAGCTTTATCGTATTTTTTTAAAAAGCACTTACACTCTTACCATCATAGAATTTTAGCAACTCTATTTGGATTGTACAGACCTTTCCTTTTTTCCAATTCTCCAAGAGGAAAATTTCATGTAGAAAATTTAAAGCAGAAAAGAGCTGCTGTGTTCAGAACGAAACATTTACTCTTGTTCTGTATTACTTGCAATGCAAGAAGAGACATATGTAGCATCTGAAGCCTTCCTCTGAAGTAGAGGTGTCTAATGCTGACTCACAGCTAATCTATTGAATAACTCTGAAGTTACGTGTTAGGGTAAAGAGTGAAATGGTTAAAACTCCAGAGACTTCTGCAAGGCAGCCACAATGACCTTTTTTCCCCTTGTTCCTAAATGGAGATGCAAAGAAATGTTTTCTCAGGCATGACAGCATACTGATCATATTTGAAAGTGGCAAACTTGTCACTTAATACCTGTCAAATATCCCAGCTTCCACACTTAATTACAATATAATATTCACTGTCTTCAGATTCAAAAGAGTCAACATAAATTTGATTTGAGACATGAGAGGGGGAAAAACCAGTAGCTGCAGCCACTAAACATCAAAACCTACACTCTATGTATGCAAGACTAAAGGTCAAATAACTGTTGTCCAAAAATAGTGACTTCAA